>JAHRHJ020000204.1:0-94652 GCA_019776745.2 Taxus chinensis | reverse complement strand
TGTTGAGAGTGAGGAATGGCATACCATGGGTCAATAACTCGAGTCAAAACTCAGTTTAGTAGATTATATGTGATTCTTTCCTCTCTCCATATGTGGTTGTATGTACACAACCTAAGTGCAACTATGACTATGTTTAGCCTTGTCGAAGGGTGGCGGGATGGTATTATTGATATGTATTTTACGAGCTGAGGCTCGATGTTCCGAGTGCTAGCAACTCGTTGAGTACCCCTTCGGTGGCCAGATAAGGCCACACAGTTATCGTAATGTGACATTATTATAAGTTGATTTTATTCGTAAATTTAGCTTTTACTTTATTTTGCAAGGACCAGCATCTTTTCTTTATTGCAATGCTTTACAATTTTGGGCATTTCCTTGGTTGGTGGCACTAACATGGGGGATTTCGATACTAACTTTGGCCATTTGGGTCATTTATTTTAGCTTGATTTGGGGTCTTCTTTTAAATTTGGAATTTTTACCGCCTTGCCCAAGGCTTGTACTTTGCCACTTGGCACGTTGACTAGATTGTTGTGCTGGTTCTAATGTCATGATGTGTGGAATAGGGTCATAGGATGCACCATGGATTGGTTAGACCTATGGACCCGCTTCGTTGTATGGGGGTACGCCCCAAGGGGTACATATAACTAGCGGGTTGTTGAACCACAAGTTATTATGTCACATGGGTTAGGAGTGTTTGAACTCTATGTGTCTTGGACCATGGGGACAACCAGCCTCCTTGAGGGAGGCATAAGAGTTTGAGGGAGGCATAAGAGACTTGAGGGAGGCATAAGAGTTTGAGGGAGACTTATGATATTTGTCTGTATGTTGATGTCTCAGGATATATGTTGAGTTATTGTGATGTTTTGGTAGTGGTCTTTTGATGTATGTGTTACTCATGTCAGATGGATATGTGTTGTGATGTAGTGGTTATGTCATTGATTCCCTAGTGGACACTATATACCTATAGCATGGTTTGGGGGGGGGGGGGGGTTATGTAGTTTTTTTCATGATTCATTGACGAAATGTCCCTGTGGATTGAGTACTCGGTATGTCAGTCATTGATGTGTGACGAGTACTATGTTTGTGGACTGTTGCCTATTCCATTCCGTATTTGAGTAACCTTTTGTGGTGTAATACAATCTTGAAGTATATACTTGTGTACTTGGTGAATCTGTAGGGTCTGTGTTTGTCTCCTACCTGCCATTGCATTAAAGACCCGACTGCATCCTTTCTTGGCATGTTCAGTTTTTTTCCTGGTTGGTGGCCGCACATGCCCCATTTATTATTCCTTTTGACTTGTAACCTGTTGTTTCTCATAGGATGCCTGTTGTTTTCTTCCAAACCTCGGATGCTTGTTTTGCACTTCATCAAATGCTGAAACAGATGAATTGCTACAACGTGTTCTGGGTGTGGATTCTCAAAATCGTGCTGTGCAGGTAGTATCCGTGGAGCGTAGAACTAAACTTCTCCTGGGAGTGCCGTGAGGAAGTATTTGGCTGTATGCAGCAGCTACAGGGTCGAGAGGTAAACTTATCTCAGAAAACCAGTGGCCTCCAGAGAGAGTTAAGTGCGACAGCTGCTGCAGGGCGATCCCAAGGAACCGTTGGTGCTGAACCTGATGTTCTGGTTGCACGCGACCACAGTCGTGATCCGTGGTTGCAAAATCTTGCAGCCGTAGTAGAAGGACGAGATAAAGTTTTAGTTGAGTTGTCTTGCCTTTTCATTTTGGAAAGTCGCTTCTGTCCAGGTGGTGAATCTAACATGGAAGAAGCTCGATCAACCTTGAGGCTGCGTTTTGTGCTTTGCATTTCCATGGTTTTGCTGGTGTCGTGGTTGGCCATGGACGCTCAGCTTGGCCACTTTGTCTGGTTCGTTGGGCAAGAGCTGCATTCCTTATACTCTGCTCGGGCCTGTCCATTTCGACCCTGCTCGTGTAAAAACTTTGTATGAATGAAGGGTTTCTTGTTTTGGGTAAGTTCTGCTTTTCAGCCTGGGAGGTCGAGATCATACATTTAACTTGGACGCTACTGTTGCTTGACCTGGTCTTAGTTCTTAACTCGCCATTGATTTGTGCTTGTATTTTATTGTTTCTGCCATGAGCTTGTCCCAGTTTTGGTGACAGATCGCACCCACAGGCACAGGGAATCTATGCAATGTTGGAGAAAATGTCTTGGGAGTTGTAAGGTGTGTTCTTGTTGGGGATCCACAGCAACTGCCTGCAGCAGTAAATAGCCAGGCAACGGGCATGCTACAGTTTAGTAGAAGCCTTCGTGAGCGCCTCCAACAGGCAGGTTGTCCAACTAGGCTGTTTTCTATTCTGTATCACTGCATCCTCAAATTTGGACTCTCCTACAAGATATTTTTATCAAAATCGATTAAGTGACAGTGAGGGTGTTACCAGCAGACCTGATGAAATTTATTTACAAAGATTCTCTTTTGAGATCTTACTTGTTGTTCGATGTAACTCATGGAAGAGAACCTCATAGAGGCCGATCTGTTTCATATCAGAATATTCATGAAACACAATTTGCTCTGCTATTATATGAGCTGCTTCAACAAGTCACTAAGTTGGCAGGCATAAAGGTCTCTGTTGGAATTATCATCACCTTACAAGCTACAGCTGTAATGTTTGCACCGAGAGTTTGATGCTGTCCCCAAATCTGATGAAGGAAAAGGATTGTGTATCAATACGGTAGATGCCTTTCAGAACCAGGAGCGATGTAATCATTATGTCTTGTGTCCGAGCTTCAAACCATGGTCGGTGTTTAGCTTTCTAGCGCAAGTGCTCTCGGACTGAGTGGTAAGCAGTTCGACTCTCACCCCCAAAGCAGCTGCATTGAAGCAATCTAGTGTTTGGACAACCACCTATTGCATCCTTCTAGTCGTGCCTTCAAAAGGGAATCCTGGTGTGGTATATTGCAAGAAAAGACCAGTGAAGCAGAGGATAAAGCGGAGGGCGTGTGGCTGTAGCAGTCCCTGCTGGATGTTCACGACTGGTGGATGCGTTAAAACAGGCAAGATAGACTAACCATATACATAATATGCTAGTATCTAATAAACCTCTTGAAATGAAACTTTTTCTTTCTAGAAATTGGTTTAAATCTGTGATTTTGTGGATTTGTGTTCAGTATATGGTTAACAGTTTGTTACTTCTGGATTTGCCTCTGTTGGTTGTTCTTGTTGACGTGATCAAACCCATTTATATATAAAACAAACAAAGGTTCTCAGTGTATGCTTCGATTGATCATATGAAATATATATATATATATATATATAATTTTAAAGTTACTTCCTTCTGCAAAAATGTCGTTGTTTCTTTTGTGAACCTGGGTATGTAATCGCCCCTAGAACGTTGCAGCTTTGACTAGTATTGGGTTCCTTTTATGTTGTTGCCCTAGAGGAAAATATACAGTTAAATTATTATTATTTTTTTATGATAAGCGTGATTATGCACTTCGTGTATTGTGCAAATTATTAGGGCATTTGGAAATTAGAAGTTCAATATATATGCTTGTTAAGAAGGAAGTTTTGGACCGAAAATATGTCCTGGGTTGATAGAAGGGCATAAATTATTGATAGAACCCCATTTTGATTCTACTCTTTCTATGAGTAAAATTTGATAAAATTAATGACCTTTATGGTGTTAAGATATGGTATGTTGATGATTCCTTGTGTGATCGATTTAATTATGTATAGACATAATGCCTTGATGGAGTAAGGTAATATCTTTCACGGTTCGTGAAAGTTAAGGTTTTCATCAACTGCTTAAGGTAACATGAAGTTCCTTAATTTAGTCAAACTTGTTTTGTACTTCCTTCTTGATGAGTGACCTTTCATTACAAATTTAGAATGATTGTGATGGAAGGTCGTGAATATATTTTGTTGTCTAAAAAGGGAAAAGAAGCTATGGAATAGTTTGTTTATGTATCGAACGTAATAATTGTAATTACATCGTTATAGAAGTTCATTATTGGAGGATATCTATCTTCAATGATATATTATGTGTTTAATCACTGCATAGGTTACCATAAACTTAGTGATGAGATGTAAATTAAAGAGAGTTGAGAGACCTTTTTTTTTGTATACATCGTTTATGATATTAGGAAGTGAGTTGATGTCGGAAAATTTCAACCAAGTCTAGATTCATGGCTATGTTCCTCTAGAACGGGAGGATTATAAATCTAAGGTATTATGAAAATTGCAAGGATGTGTTTAGAATGCTAGATTGCCTACTCAACTTGGGTATTAATGAGGCTTGTCACTATTCCGGCCCTGGTTATGTTCAGTAGGTAGGCTGTTAGACAATGCCTATTCCGGACATTCTTATCGTCATTTCCACTCATCCTTATTAGCTATGAAGTCACTTATTACCTAAGATATAATGGTTGTGGGTTGAATATAATATTTTCATCCTTTAAACCTTTTTGATTACATGATGGAACTTTGTTATTACCCTCGTTGTTCGTTTCTAGCCTATTAGGCCTATGGCCCTACGGAACGATTCCAAAACTATATTCTTTTTGGCAGCTAAGATCGGGTCTGGTTTTTATCTTTTGACTTCACCTTGAGAATGTGGATTGATGGGTTACACTTTAGATTTCAATCACGTAATCTACGGGATTACATGATTGAAATCCTAATACTCTCAACTCTTGTGTCTAATCATTTAAATTTCATAGTCTTGCGTATTTGGTTGTCAAACTTTTGTAGTTTTCGAGGTATTTTTCATAACTAAAATTTATGGATTTCTTCTTAGTTGATATGTTGAAAATTATATCTTGTTTCAAAAGGTTGTTAGAGGTTAGAACTTGATCCATTTCTTGAAATAGAATGTTACCTTTCATGGTATTGTTAGCTAGTAGCTTATTGTTGCTATGTATAGTCTTATCTTGCTCAGTTCTCGCGAACTGACTCAGGTTATTAATTGTTGCAGATGGCTTATGTGGTTAGATGATGGAAGAACTTGTAGATTACTGCATCAATCTTGGTTATGATGTTCCTTTGTACGAATGAGTATTATGTTATAAAAATTTGGAAAGGGCCTTTGGACATTTTAGAAGAAGGGTCAGTGCCTTAGTAAATGTATTGTAGAGTATTGTTGTTGTAACTGTTGAAACTTTGGTTTGTTTGGTTATCACGTGAAAGATGAAATTTGATTACCGCTTGGTTACGGGATATTCTAGTGTATTTTAATCCTTAGAATAGTAGCGGGGCATGTCCCATGTTATTACTCTCTTGCTCCCTAGTCATGGTTCAATAGAGATGGTATGTCCCTTTGATTTGTGCATCATGTTGGAATGAATTGATATAACCTTGTTTTGTTTCCGCAAACGAGTACTGTTAAACTTTGCTCTTGAGTTAAAATGTTGAGTTGTAAATCCTCCTAAGGCTTAGTAGCAATGAGTTTGTAAGCACTATAAAGTGAGCTGGATAGTCCTGATAAAAGTTAAACTAAAATTTATATATATGAATATATTAATGTAGATGTGATCTACTAGATAACCTTTGAGACCTGGAACAATCAAGAGGAAACTATCTTTTGTAATGAAATATGATTACTCATTTTGTTTTTCCCACGCCAAACTAATAAACATTATCCTTTTATGGTGAAACCTTAAATGATCTCATGGTGAAATCAATGGTTAGATTTTAGAAGATGATAGGATTTAATAAGTAGGAAGGAAATTGATTAATAAAACCTTAAATATCTCTCTATCGTTTGAAATGTCCTCCTTTGTCAAACTTAATTAAGTAAAGTCTAGATGGAGCATTTAACCAATCTTGATAAACTCTTAACCTCAATAAAAGACTGATAGTAAACAATGTGACCCTGAAGCTAAATTCTGTTGTCCTGTTCTGTTAACCCTTGCCTTGATTCATGGTGATATTTCTTAAGCAAGGTCAAAGTTTGATCCTTAAACAAGAAGGTTATTGTTATGAACCCTAAGCGGTACTTTCCACTCAATCGGAGCTTATGCCTTCACCTGTGCAATAGAGTTGTGGAACATGTGTTAGTGGCTTGAGTAAGATTAATTAACCTTGTAAGAAATGGAAAATGTTCTAAAATCAAATGAATAAAAAGCTTTGGACATAAAATTGATGATCCTAGTTTAGAAAGCTTGGCCTTAAGCTATTTAGTCAATAGTTGAAAAGAAAGAAGTTCTCCCTTGTGAAAAGAATTGTGTGAATCATTACATGAAATTTTATAAGAACGTAAGATAAGAATTAAGAGACATTTTAGTAAACAAGAAAATTTAACAAGAATTTCCTCATGGGATGCCCTAAATGTAAGTGTGTCATGTGGTTGGACTTCCATGTTGTCTTGTCAAAAAGAAAAAAAAAAAAATGTATGTATTGTCCTTGATAGGTGTGAACGTTTCCGTGCTGACCTTGTGGTCTTCCCCGTAACAAGTGGTTCCTAGTGTTGGTTGTAACCTTGTGACGACATGTTGAGTCGTGTTATGTGTCAGAGCAAGTCAAAATAAAAAAAATATCCTGTCTTTTACTGTGTTGTTCGTGTGTGTGGTTTTTGGGATAATTCAGGTAGGGACCATCACTGAGTAAGTGTTGACTAAGGCATGTTTGAAAGATAGAATGGTTACCTTTCTTGGGAATTGGGTTAAGATCTTGCATGTAAAATGGAAAAGGTCTTTAGGAATCAGACTCAGTTATCCCTCTCTCATATTTTAAGGATTGAGCTAAGTCCTTAACTCTTACAACGATCATACAAGTGGTGGATTACGGGTTAACTATTACTAATTTTGTGATGTTGATCCATAACAACCATTATCAGTGAAAAGACTTCTTCTTGATCCTTTCTTGTGTAATCCAACATAGTTGTCAGACATGAAATTTCCACTTGGATAGAATCTAATTTATTTAACTTCTTGAAGAAAAATAATTAGGTCCAATCACATGAGAATTACTTGGCATCTTTGCAAGCTTCAGATTCAGTTTTTGTGTTGTGAGTATTATATTATGTTTGGTTTATTTTAGTCGAGTGAAGTTAAAGCTTTAATCTTTGAAGAGATTTGTGAAATTCATATATGGTTGGGGCACAAATATTCTTCCTCAAACATGGATGTGTGTTAATGCAGTCTCTGTTAATCAAGATAATTTTCCATTGTTAAGTCATCATCTGATCTTTAAAACTTTTGGTTAATAATAATAGAATGATGTCATGTGTGTTCAGATTTCAATCACGTTCCATAGAGATTACCCCATGAAGGATAGTCAATACTCTCAGCCTTGTTGTCTTACCGACCAATAAGGTCCTCACCTTGATTTCTTTGGAATGATCACCTCACTTGAATATTGGGACCTCCATCCTCAAATGTTGGCTGGTATAAATCTCTTTCTTGTGAAACATCAGTTGATTAGTGGTTTGTGATTTAGATCCATCTTGAGTTTAGACACATTTTACTTTGCATGATATTATAAAATTGTCGAACTAAGTCTTACTGTTGATTTAATGGGTAGTCTTAACATGCTCAGTCTTGCGAACTTTTCCTAACTCTAGTTCAATATTTGTGCAGATGGATTTCTGCGAGTAGACTAGAAGAATAAGAATTGTTAAAGGTTATTTCATACATTACCTGGATTTACAACCTGAAGGAACACTTGTAAAAATATCCAATGTCTCTGTAAATCAATGTGTAACATTGCTTGTAAAGAGAGTTTATATGACCTTTTACCTTGAATTGTTCAGTAATGGTGACAGTAAAGTTTTGTCACTTTTCTTTGTGTTATTGGTATAGACTCGACCCCGAATCCATCTTAGTGAGAAATAATATTCAATCTCAAAAGACTGGGCACTAAGCATTCTTTTGTAAAACTTTGAGTCATGAGAATTAATGGTGGCTTACATTTAACACCTATCATGTGATGAATCCAATTGTAAATTGATGTGCCATGTTGAATGGAAATGCTTTAACATTTTCCTTAAATCACGAAATTTCAATATTAATGCTTGAGAAGTTTACAACTAGAAATATATCTGGACCAATTTAAGGTAGGTCCAAATCCCATGTAAAGAAATCAAAGATATACATAGAAGAATAAATCAAGGATGAGACCATTTGGGTTGGAAAAAGTCTTTAAAGAAAGTGTTATCCCTAATAATGAAACCATTAAAAAATTGAAACTACTTGCAACCTTAAGCTAATGGTGTAATAAAGTGTCTTGTTACTTGGTAAACGAAAGCTTAAAGGAAAATCCTTTTGGGGCATATCAAAGTAGATTTCCTAATAAGGCATTTGAATAAGTTAGATTAAGTATAAGGCATTTGGAAACCCTCAATGTATCTTCAGAATTTATTAAAAGCATTTCTAAGATAGCTTCCAAAATTCAACCATTGAACTAAGACTCATTAAAATGAGTCCGGTTGACCCGAAGGTAAAGCTAAAATTGGAATAAATTTCTATATCTCAAAAGCAAAGTACAATGGTAAAGGTGCCTTGATCCTTAAATCTAAGTGGCTAACTAATGATTATTGAAAAGATGAATTCATAGTTGTTCCTAAACTTTATCCAAGGTACCCTCAATCCTTAAGTTGATGTTGAACGCTTGAACACTGTATGTCAATTTGGGCATGAAACGAGTTAATCAAGTAACATAATGTTGTAATACAGATCATCCCTTGTGGAATTATGGATTACCTCCTTTTTCTAAACATATTAAGTCAAGGAAATTGTCCAGTAAGTATAAGAGAAGGACTTTAAGTGAACTACTCCTAAGTGTATAAGAAAATAACTCAGTCCTGGTGAGATGAATTTGTATGAAATCATATATTGAAAGCCTTCTGAAAACTTAAGTAATGAGCGAGGTAAGGGTGTCTTGATCAAAATAAGTAATGCTAACCATTTCTTCGGACTGAATGGCTTGCCCTAGCTGTAAGTGTGTTTCATGTGGTTGGACTTTTGCCATGTTGTCTTGTAAAAGAAAAGTAAATTGTCCTTGATAGGTGTGAACGTTTCCGTGCTGACCTTGTAAGACCCCATTCCTATAACAAGTGATTCCAGTGTTGGTTGTAACCTTGTGACGAATATGTTGTGTCGTGTTATGTGTCAAAGCAAGTCAAAAAAAATGCTTTACCCTGTACTTCACTGTGTTGTTCGTGTTTGAATGAAATTTGGGCCCGTTACAATAGAGGTTCGATTTTTCATAAATAGAATTGTGGTCCCTATGAGAAATTGCTGATGTGAAGTTTTTAAGGGATTTAAATGCAAGGCTTAGTTTATTGAATACAAAGGAGCTTATTTAGCAACCCATTAATTGATGTAATGGATCTGAGAGCACTATGTAGTTATTTCAGATGTGAAGGAGGAGAAGGTTAATTGTAGGATTGATCTGTCTTATGTGACTTACTATATGGCTAGTTTTTATTTGCATTTTTGAGGCCAGGTTAATCATCAGCATTGGAACTAATTTAGGTTATATTTCACATGGAGGTATATTTGTGTGTACATCATTGGTCTCTCAACTGAACGTAGATCCTTGTTTTTATGAATCAAGGCCAAATTTACATTGATTGTATCATTGTCAAGAAAATATGCAATGTCATGACCCATTTTTAAACTTATGTAAATCTCTAACTTCATATCAAATTTCATGTTGTATGGAAAGCATACTTTTTTATGGATTCTATCAAGTGTAAGTTGTTTGGAATTCCAAAGGTTTGGTGGTATTAACTCTGCAGCCTATTTTTAAGAAAGTTGATTACTTTGATGTTGTAATTGTATATTGTCATCAAACATAGTATGTGTATTGTTGGGAACTAATGGGCTTCAGCATAAGAGATGTTCTATTTAGTTATTCACCAAATTGTGATGTGAAGGTCATTTGTAAAAAGATTTAGATCCAGTGGTGGAAGTCTTTGAACATCATGAATGTATGTGTTTTGAACTTAATACCTTAAGGATGGGAAGAGGATCTTGTGATTTTACAAGACAGTGAATTTATATCATCCATGACTTTAGGTAATGAGTTTTTGAAGACTTTATCAATGATGAAAGTGTTGCTTGTAAGTAAACTCCTAAGAATATGTACCTTTTGGGTGAGAAATTTTAATACCATTCAACCTATGAAAGACATGTTGAAGAAATGTTTTGAAAAAATCAAAACAAGAGCTTGTCAAGATTCTTTACCTGTATCATTTACATCATGCCTTTACAAAAAAGAGAAGTTCTATATTTCCAGTTGAGGAGTAACATATCAGAATTGTCGTTGCATTGAATATAATACTTGAAAATTACAATCATAGTATTGAAATATTTCCTTGATTATTCATCTCAAAATGCATTATATAATTATCTTATAAGTGGTTACAAAGTCAATTGTATGTCCAAGATGTATCCACAAATTTGTGTGGTTTAAAATATGGTGAATAATAATTTGCTAAGCATTCTTAATTTATTTTTTGGAAGCTATGGCTTACAATTTATCTAGTGGCCGTGTAAAGTTCAGAATCTGATTTGCCCAGTGGACCAACCTAATGATTCTAAGGCATTAAGTGGATCATCCCCAACTTTTCAGAAATTGGAGGATGGGCACAAGGAGTCTTTCCATCCTCGAATAAGCATATTGTTGATGCCCACAAAAATTAACAAATGCCATGTGAGGAACTAGAATAATTTATTTATTTACGCCACTCTCATTTGGCCAATCCTTTATGGATGTGCCATAAGAATGTGTCTTTCCTTACTCATTTCTATAATCTGTTATTGGGTCACTTACTGAGATCATGTTTAAGGCCTCAGACCATAGAAACTTAACACCATACTAACATTTGTCGATCGTAGCCAATTTATCGGATAGTTTCGTGGGAGTTCTAGAAAAGATTTTGAATTTTGAGTCTAAATGGTCCTTTCAAAAAAACAATTTTAAAAGTTTTTCCTAAACCCATAGCTTAAATTGTGGATTCAAACTACATAATGGTAATTGACAGTTGTGATTGATATGTCCCTAAGGAACATACATTTGATAAAGGATAAACCTTTTGAAACTATCTTTCATTGAAGGCATCTAACATATTCATAAGAGTTAAATGGAATTTTGTCGATTAATTGTATTTAACAAGAATTTTGACAGTTATCTACCATTTCAAAATGTTGTTGTAGTGCCCACTTCCCTACGACGCTTAGTTGATTATTGTTTTCGAGTTACTGCAGACTTTAGTTATGGATATTATTATGGCTTATACTTATGTTGATTAGTATGATGTTTTGTGACTAGACATTGGACTATTGGTTGATTTTGATTTTATATGATGCATATGGTCTACTCATGGACAGACTATTTGATACTGATATTATACTTTTGACATGGTTATTTATGCATATGTTCTGACATGTGATATTCTTAATCATATTGAGTAGAATGTAGTTGATAATTGGACTAATGTACTGTGATCGTTTTGATATATGATGAATGTGGAATAGAAATGTGCTAGAAAGTGTAAGTGATATGGTAATTGCATAGATGATAGTAAATCATGTGTTAATGATTTTAGATTATATATGTATATTTTGCATGATATTTTAATGCGCCGCAAGGCCGAAGGAGGTATTTTGCATGTTTGCAGGTATATTATATTCACAACAATATTGGGGATTGGAGACCAACCACATCGGAATTCGAGAATAATACAACAAGGTCACCATGGCAACAAGTAATTGTGTGTGTGTTAGAATTATTCTTGGTTATGTGTTAAGAAAATTGTGACCATAGGGGTCATGTGTTGTTTTGTTTTAATGTTTCCAAGGGGGTAAGAATTTTATGTTAGTATGTGTTTTCTTAGTAGTAAATTTAGTTGTGTGATTTTATTCATATTCTTTGGATTGGAGTTTACCCCTTTGTTAGCCATGGGTTGTAGTGGCTTAATTAAGCTAATTTGAAATTTGTCCTAAACTAATTAAATAGATGTGACCTAAAGAGAGTTCATTTATTAGGTTTGATTTACTTGAGATTTTGTGTGGATTGTATTGAATGTTTGAGTTTGAGTGTAGCACACTCTACCCCACATGGGAAACTCGAATTTGGCCTTGAGGCCAAATTTGGAAGCTTGTGGGACAAGTCAAACTTGTCCCACACCTCTTAAAACCCCATGCCAACCCTACCTATGGGTTGGGAAGGCCAAATTTAGGGTCTTATTTAGGTGTTTTGGGAAGGATAAAAGGGTAAAAATATTAATTGCACTTTCTTTCAAAATTTAATTTTTTGTCCTTTGGGGCAGTGGGCTTAGATTGGAGTGTGTAAGGTGCTTGTCATTCCTTCAACCACTTATTAATGGTGCATTGGAATTTGAGTTGACCAAGGTGATGTGGAGTGGAGAGGAAAAGTGAGGTGGCATCCTACTTGGAGCCACATCACCCTCCCTCTCCTTTTCTCTATTTATTGAAACTTCTTGTTTGTTTTGGGGGTTGGAGTTTTCATTTTTTTAGTCTTGTGTATTTTGGAGAGGAGAGGTTATTTTGGGGAGAGAGTTTGGATTTTTGGAGAAAGTTGATACTTGTGAGAATTTTGGAGCTTGTGGATGCTTGGATTGATCTTTGGAAGGGAGCTTGGACTTCATACTTGGAAGCAAGCTCTACCAATGGAAAGGTAGGAGCTTCACTTTCCATTATGTTTTGCTTTCATTTTTATTGTTGCTATATGCTTATGTTGTGTTGAATGTTGTTTTTCTTTGGTGAAATGCTTGTTGGGAATGGGTAGAATGCCTAAGTTGGGAGTGGGAGGAGACTATGGGGATATTTATTTGAGGGAGGCATAAGAGATAGATTTTCTTGTGGAGGGAGTTTGGGTTGGGTGCCCACCTTGTAAGAGAAATGCTTGCATTTTACTTCTTGTTTTTACTTTGAGGGAGCCATAAGAGTTGAGGGAGGCATAAGAGTGGATGGAGGAATAAGGGGTACTTGAGGGAGGCATAAGAGTTGTTAGGGGTATTGTGTTTTGCATTGTGAGGGTTTTAGGTGGGCATCCATTCCCATTGGGAGGCATAAGTGGCCTCCCCATAGGTCTTACTCTTGTTGGCTTTCTTGATAAGCCTTGTGACTTGTTGTTTGATTGTTTTTCTTGTGTGTCCTGTTGTTCTTGTTTTGAAGGATTGGAATGAATGTGAAATTTTATGTTGTATTGTGGAAGCTAGTAGTTGCCTTGAGTTGGAGATTTTCTCCCTCCATTGTGTTGTGGTTGGGGCTCGGGGGCTCAATGGAGGAGATGGCTTCTCTTCTCCATTGGGTATTTGGTTGGGAGGAGAGTGTTGCCTCTCCCCCTATTTTGTTGTGAATCAAGAAAACTATGGAGGAGCTACCCTATTGAAGAACACCTTGGAGCACATGGAACCTTGTTGATGACAATGTGAAACTTCCATGTAGTTTACCCACCTTGAGTGGAGGAAAAATGTAATATTGCTTTGCTATTTTAGCTTCCATTATTGTAAATTGGTTTCCACATGAAGTAGGATATTGTTGTAAAAAAGATGTTGAAGGAAAAGTTGTTTTGAACTTCATTTGTAAGGTTGTAATGTAGAAGTGTATTATATAAGTCGAAAGGAAGACAATCTATTTATTCTCCTTCTTCCTTGGCTTGAGAACCTTAGTTTTGAATAAGTTGATCTTATTGAGTTGCTAGTAGTCCTTGCTTTAAAAGTTAATGGAAAGTATGTGTTGAAAGGAAAATCTTTTATAGAGGAAATATCTCAGGGAATTGAAGTACAAAAATTATATCCCACATTAAAATCCCATGCTCTTGTTACTCCAAGGAGATGTATTGCAAAGTTGGAATACTAGTTTGCATTTACCCTTCTTGTTTTGGAATGATAAAAAAGATCTCATTAAGTGTGTAAATAGTTTATAAACATAGTTTCAAGAATATCGCCAAAAATCGCCGATAAATCGTTGTTGTAAATCGCGTCCAGCCTGCCACATTGATAGGAAACTTGTATTAAGAAATCGCGATTTTCGAAATGTGTTACTTATAAATCGCCGTATTGAGAATCGCTTTAAAATACCCTCGAAAATCGTTGAAAATCGCATTTCTTGTATTGTTAATCGGAGAGAATCGGAGGAAAAAATAGCGCGGCTCAATAGTGCAATGACGAAGTAATAAAGTAAGTTCTAGATTTAGTTTTTTTTTCTCATTTCCGTCGGCGCGTGATTGTAAATCCACTACAAATTATTAGGCGCGTATTTTTAATTAAATCGTGTGCATTTCTTACTCTGTTACAATGCGCGTTTTTCACTGATCCGTGGAGAAAGAAATTTTACCAGTTCAAAATCCTCCTAAACATACTAACAACGTTATTCATATTTCATAATACTTGATAAAGATACTAAGATCTTAAGTATCACTGGGCATACTAAAGGTAATATACCTAATATTAATAAAATTATTATTATTAAATGTCCGCGCGGCGCGTATTACAGTTTTTTTTTTAGATATTAATAAAAATATGCTAATGTCCGCGTCTCCATTTTGTAAAGCGATAATATTAAACATAATAAATAAATATATATAAATACATATGTCATTTATATGTATCATTATTAACATTGTTTATACAAAGTTAAAACTTTAAGTATATTTTATGAATTTAAATGTTTTTAAAACTTAAAACCTTCATTTATAAGAGTTGCCGAAAGTTTATAAAAGTCCGATTTTTTGCCTTTTTTTTTGCCGAACATTCCCGAAATCTCCGATTACTTATAAAAGTTATTTTAAAAAAAAAAGCCGATTAATCCTAATGCTATAGCCACGGTGGTGGGCATTTACCATCTATGGATATTAAATATGCTAATAAACAAATCTATGCTCTAGCTCTAGTTATTTCTTACAGTGAACTATCATATGCTATTTTTATCGCATTGTAACCTCTATTTGGACGGATATATATAAAATATAATCTCTTATGAAATTAAACCCATTTTGGGTTCTAGGGTTTAATGCCTATTAAAGAAATTTATATAGATATATCAGAATCTTAATACAAGAGCAAAATAAAAAAATCAAAAACTTTGATCCACATGTCTCAAATAATATTGTCATCAGAAGGAAACTAAAGTTTTTGGGTTACTCATATTAAAGTGATACTAAAAGTACTGAATTTATTATTATCAAGTTGTGTTAATATCACATATAGATATCAAGGTTCTATGTTGTATTTTAACAAAAGTATGCTTCAATAACCTATTGCCAAGTAGACAATGGGCAATTAGGCCATATACTCAGGTAAGAAAAATCTCTCCCATAGTTGAAATAATAGGACAATGTAGTAAAATAATACGTGGGTAAAATGATATTTGGCAAAAAGAGCAAACCCTAAGTGTACTCCATGAAAACTAGCTTCTTCTTGAGTTGCCTTCTAACAAGACCCACCTGACGACTTTCTTCCATGGCCGCGGCTTCTATTCTTAACCTGCAAAAGTACAAACTTAGAGAACCCGAGGATAATGGAAATAACATATAAGAAATCCGGGTAACACTCTGGATTTCTAGGGTTAATCGACACCTTTTAGTGCAACCTATAAAACGTATCTAAGGCGAACCCCGAATTCTCTCCTCACACGTGGATGCATATCCTCACCTGAACAGGATGTAACCCTACATCACTTGTAAGCCTGTTGGTTTTAAGCGTGGGCAAGTGAAATAGATTAACGCCTGTGATGGGTAGTTTCTCCTCTAATGGACCATCCTCTAGGATTTGCAAATCCAGGGGCAAAAAAAGGAAAAGTCAAGATGCCTGCATTCTCGCCTTTAGCTTTGTTTAAAGAAGCCTAATCTACCTGATATCAAGGAGGCAGGGCCAAACTTAAACTAAGATCCACACGCTTTTCATTGGTCTGTGAGCTTTCTATAATTAATCCATTATCGGGAAATTTACATTGCCAAATAACAAATCATTTGAAATCATTCCAAAATGATTATTGAAAATCAGTAAGTGAATTTAATTCCTTTTACATATTTTGGTGAAATTGGGTCAATGTTGTTGGCAGTTGTCATTCTCTGGGACCGGCTCCACCTACAGCAATTTTATACAGAGTGTTTTTACTCAAGAATTTGATTTTTGACAGGATGAATGTTGATTGTCGTCACCTATGCCCCCAACCAAAAAATTTAAACCATAATGGTTTGAATGTTATAAATCTGAGGTTGCCTCTAACTTTCAAATAGGAGGAAAACTTAGCATGTGAAGAAAAGTTAGTTCCGGTACGAGAAAATAGTCAACTTGTAATATTCAACATACGAATCCTTTGATACCAAACTGAACTATTCCATAAAAAGTGAATACAAGCGTAAATCTGTCCAACAGTGGGGTTTCATAAAAATCGTTGACTTTACTATCAATGCAGCCTTTTATATACGGTATAACTTTTCAATAGCAATAATGGAACTATTATCTTTCTAAAATACTGACCATAAATTTTGACAAAGCCTAGTTTCACATAAAATTCACCTTGTATTGCAAAAACATTTATCTCTCACCTTGTTATTGTTTTAAATTTCATATGTTTGAATTTACTTATACCCATGAGTAGCTTCCTTGCAAAGTGGAATAGTCCGAGCTCTATCACGAGGCTTGAAACTTAACAACTTGGAGCTACTATAAAGAGTTTTAGCCTAATAATGAAAAATCAGTGTTCAAATGTTAGTCACAATTGGTAAATAAAACAATATCTTTAATTTGAGTGGGCTCGGCAGTAATAATGCGAATTCATACAATAGCAAAATACTGAGTGGTTATGTTCGATTCACTCCAAATGGGAATTATATCAACATCTAGACGTTTAACATTCCCATGAAGGATTCCATTTGAGTAATAACTAGTCCAGACATTAGTCTAATCAACTCGAAAGACAACCCTTCTTTATCTTTTCATGAAATGTCAAATGAGATTAAATTTAAATATCTATTGATCCTGGAAGCATTATCGTGACTGTTCTAGTTTTTTCGAGCCTGTATGCGATTCTCACCCTGGAAATTATTAATTAAAAAAAAAAATTAGTCGCATTTTCGGGTTGTATGTTTATATGACACGGACAAATCGTCTTCAACGTCTATGAAACATCATCTTTTGCAGGCCTATGTGTCAAACAACGTATGGAAAAGAGCAGCTGTAACGACCCAAAAATTCACACGAACAACACAGTGAAAGAAAGGATTCTCTATTATGACATTTATTTGACTTGCTTCGTTTACATAACACGACACAACGGTGTTTTTACAAAGTTCACAAGGCCAACTCTTAACGCTTACGCTACTAGAGCTTGTTCACGGGGATATGACCAACAAGGGTCAGCGTTTTAGACATACGTTCACACCCAAAAGGATAATACACTTTTCTTTTTTTGGACAAAACAATATAGGAAGTCCAAGGTTGACATGACATCATCTTCACAGATCTCATTTGTTATAGCCACAGATTTAATTGAAACTTGGGAACTTGACCAGAATTATTAAAGATTTTGACTAAGGGTACCCTTTAACTCATGAATTATGTTTTCAGAAAAATTCAATATATGATTCCCAAAATTTCATCTTACCAACTGAGTTATTTTCTTATACACTGTGTGAGTAATTCACTTAAATTGTCTTCTCCTACTTGCTTAAATCATATTATCCTCTAGAAACTAACCATTTTTTTCCCTTAAGATTCGTTTAAGAGTTTCACCATAAAAGGGGCAGTGTTCACTAGTGTAGCTAGGGATATCAAGGGTATATAAAATTTTACTTTACAAAGGATAGTTTCACCTTTGAGTCACTTCATGCAATTATCATTGTTCTCAAGTAAGTCATCTCTACATTAATTTATCTGCAATATAAAATTATTATTTTAGTTTAACTTCTATAAGGGTTAACCGACTTCATTTAATTTTACTTATAATATATTGTCACTCAGTACAAGGTGTTAGAGAGTTTTGACTTAACACTTTATTCTCAAAATCAAGGTTTTACAATACCTATGCCAATGTAAAAGATTGAATATCATTTCTCACCAAGGTAGAGTTACTAGCCAAATTTAACAACAAAAGGGACAAGAACAACTTCACTCACGTAGTTTTTTTTTTTTTTCCGAACAATACCAAGACAAGATATCTTCTAAACTCCTTTGCAAGAACTAGTTACAAAATTTACAACGCATTGAACATTTCTACAAAGAACTTCATAATTTTCACTGATGAAACCTTTACAACTCTTTTCCTTTAATCTACTCGCATAATCCATCTGCACAAATATTTAGCTAGAGTCAGTTCACTAGAATTAAGCATGATAAGATATAAACCTTGCACCTAATAATTTATGCCATCTAGCATTTAACAATATCAATGAAAGTTTGCAATACTCCTTATCAAATAAATTGCTAACATACATTTAAAACTTAACTGCACATCTCCATGATAATACATTTCGCATGACTCATTAATGTTCACCATCCAACAAGGAGAAAGTCTACTTACCAGTAAGAACACAATTCACATAAATGACTAGATATACAACCTTAACCATTAGCAATCAATAATACTTAAGATTACAGTTGATAATAATAACGCTTCACCTAGTACCCTCGACCTAGATTCACATGATATAAGTATCCAACAATATTATCTTCCAATCCATCTAAAGAGCACCAACGACATAAGTTTATATAATATATACAAGTACCAATCTTATGATCGTATTCATGCGATATTACCCAACGTTATCCAAACCTCCCATAGATAATCAATGATATGTAAGTATAATTTTCGACGCTCTTATCCCAAAATTTTACAGAGTATAGTTTCACGTTTTAACCAATGAGTTTTTACCAATCAGCAAGTTCTTATAGGATTATCTTAGATATGCTTTTGGTTTCTTAGTTACCATGTCTTATATAACCACTTCTAGTCCAAAAGAGTACAAAGGAGACACATAAGAATGAGTTATGATTCTACCATACTGTCATTTGTTGGTAATATGCCAAAGATACATTCTGACTAGGTAAGATATGTAAGCGGAGGTCTAAGCCACTATAAAGTACAAGTTAATCAACATTATCTCATACTTCCGACAATGTGAGATGCAAGTATCAATTTTTAGCTAACATAATAATGATTTCGTTAACAAGGCCAGAAAATATTCAACTTTTATTAACCAAGTATTTATGTATACCATATTTATCCTTACTGTTACCTGATAACATAGGGATTCGATACCCTAGAGGGGTTATATACATTCAACGATGCCACTTGCATACTCCAATTTATGGACCCTATTACATTATTGTTCAAGCACCAAATGAAGTTAAATAAGTTTCAGGTCAACTTCTATCCTATACTGTCAGGATATGGTATACGCAGTGTAGTCAGACCATTATGGCAGTTGTCTATGAGCTCCTTACTTAAGGCGGTGTATGAAGATGGAAATTTTAGGGTAGTTCTCGATCCACTGTGGGCTTTTCAAGGACATGTTTTCCTACCAAAAAGCATTTCAACAAGTTTATAAGTCAAAGTATAGGATAAATTTGTAATTTCATAATTCAAGCATTCCCTGAATTCATATGCCATCAGGGCCATCAGCATGTCAGTCTAACTTGAAACGATGTACACATGTCCAATGACCAGTTCGATGTATCGAATATTAACTTTAACTGATTTGAAGATCCAAGCTAGTGCCTCAACTTCAGCCATATAATTATCCACACAAGCTTAACGTCTTGAGTGCTTACCGTATCCGAAAAGATTTCATTCAAAAACAACCCCATTAACACATGCTTCCCCCTTAGCGTTCCAATCTAAAATAAAAGTTTGAAGCTCAGGTAGTAGGTATAGTAATTTTCTCAACACGTAGAGGGCCAAAATGGATGTCAGGGGTTATACAATAACCCCCAAGGTAGCTGGGTAATCAAAAGACTCAACCATGGTACAATTCTAGAACAAGACCAGTAAAACCAGTTTCGACTTAAACAAAAGTAAGGAATGCCTCACAATCCTAATGGGGGGGGTTTATATCATTATCACAACGTCACTATTAAAAGTACAAACATTAGTCTTCCACAGAAAATTCCCGTTTTCAAGCCATACGTATCTACATCAAGCAAATACAGATATGAAGGAATATTCTATATCTCATTCAGTACACCCTTCAATATTTTCTACAGAATACCACTGTTCACAGGAATAATCATGGCAAAAAGATAAACCAACTCTATAAGATCGATAAGCGAGAATCACTGGAGATGATTTCCTTCCCTATGTTAACTAGATTGCATAAATTGGAGAAGGGGAGTAGGGATCAGCTCATGCAATTATGAAATAGAGTAAGTCATTTGAAGACCCATCTCTTTCTGGGCATCTCTTTCAAGCAAAACCAGTCAATATATGTAAATACATGTTATATAGGATATCCAGAGTCCAACACAATCTATTTACTTAGTATAAACAAAAACACGATCAAACATTCCAAAAGAAACCCACATCTAGGCAGCCATTCAAACAGGAAATTGTAAAGATTGATTTACCCAGATACTGAAAGAAAGTAGATAAATTATTAAGAGAGAGGGTTAGGGCTTATCATGCCTGTGTTATAACGCATCCAACCAGCAACTTACGTCTAACAGGGACTGCATAAGCCACATGTCAACACTAACCTGCGCAACTTCTATTCCTCAACTTGCTGAAGGTCCACCACTCTGTTAACGCTCCATGCTCTTGAAGACATACACAACCAGGGGGAAAGTCAAAGGAGAAAATGCTGCATGTCTAACCCCTAGCTAACTGCACTGGGTCGCATTGAGCTCCAAAGGTTATCAAAATCCCTTGTTGATCATCTGGCGATACCCAAACTCACGTGGTTCCCAGGCAAGGAAGGTTGCCATAGCATCCCTAGGGTAAAAAAGAAGTGAGGATCCATTTACAATGCATGCGGCCAACACCGCTCCACAATTAGCTCCTTTCCCACCACATACTGTGAAATACATGACCGTGAAAGGAGGACATACCAGAACCATGAGCTCTTCATATGAGTTCCTGCTCTATTAGACTCCTCATCCTAATGGTAGTCTCTTCTGAGTATGAAGAAGAAAGGGACGCGTGGAAGGAAAGGTTTGATTCACGTTTGGTGATCCAGCCACATGTCAGGACAATTTCTGTGGTAGGAATACGCAGCAAGGAAGTTCCCTTAATCTGATCCCCTTCTTCATGAATATTATGATATGAAAAACAGCGCATTCCACCTCTATGAGATTATGCTTCCAGTGTGTTACATTGTAGGGCACAACAAGTAAGGTCTCAATACCTGAATCTTTGCAATAAATTTCATCAGGGGCAATCCTGGTAACAGCTCTCACTGTCACAACTGGAGTCAATTTCTGATAAAAATATCTTGAAGGAGAATCCTAGAATTTGAGGATGCATTCGATACTGAACAGATGGGTACTCCTACTATTCAGTTGGACATTACCTAGCTTGTTGGAAGTAGCTCAAGAATAGGCTTCTAAATATACATGCAACATGCCTGTCGTCTGGCTATATCCCTGTTACAGGTCGTTGGACTGTGAGGATCTGTGTTGACAAGATACCACAATTCCTGATGACAGCACCCAAAGAAAGCTGGAGGTAACACACCTACCTCAATAGCTTGTAGCTTCGGATCAAAAGACCACCACATCGATTACATCACGCTACTGCGCCCTGAAAGGAGGATCTACCAGGAATGATATATAACACCTTGACCTTCAAAGATATTTGCTGGCCAACATCGGCAAACGCGACCAGGTCCAAATGGTAGTTTGGGAACAGGTTCCCAGCAAAGGAAAATAGAATTTTCCAACGCCTGCTATAACCACTCCAACATGTAATCCATCAAAATAACATGCTCACGCGGTCAGAGAAGAATATTGCAGGCAACTCATACAATTGAAACATAGAAGATTTGTAAATTCATGAATATTATGATAATGAAGTGCGGCCACCAGCCACGAAATAGTCCAATGACATTCTAGTAAAATGAGTTACATGAAGTGAAACAGGTGGTCTCAAAAGAGAATCCTTGCAATAATTTTCATCAGGTCTCCTGGAACACTCTAACTGTCACATAGTCGATTCTGATAGAAATATCTTAAAGGAGAGACCCGACTCAGAGGATGTATTGATACAGAACAAAAAACAACATAGTTGGACAACCTGCCTGTTCGAAGTACTCAAAAAGCTTCAACCAAACTATAACATGCCTGTTTCCTGGCTATGTACTGTTATAGGCTGTTTGCTGTGAATTTTCAACAAGAACACACCTCGTGGCACCCAATGAAAGTGGAGGTAACACGCCTGCTACACTATCTGGTTTCCACACCCCTCCTCCACAAGGAACCATTCTCCACCTACAATCCCACGCGGCCAGGACAGAGCAAGAGCCCAGATAAAAAAAAATCAGTTCATCAGACCACACAAACTCATGCGTCCAAGACAGAGTAACGCACCCAGACCACGGAAGTCAGCAGAAGATGTACAAATAAAAATTTTAATAAATGAAGGAGGAAGTGCAGCCATCAGCAAGAAGGAGATTTCAACATGCCAAGCAGGATGTAGGTTCTTTAATGCAATGGTAGGTGAAAGACAAACACAAGGAAGACCAATAATAAAATCTGATTTGAAAGCTAAGCGGCCAGCAAGGAGAAAGACATACGGTGGGTGGGCAATAAAATTTGTTTCATTAATCCTCACCAAACATATGCCAAACAAGGCACCAAAAGAAATAAGAAGAATATGGCAGGAGGCCATACACTCTACCACGCACCCTTCTTGCTAGAAAAAAAGGAAACCCTCTACCTCATGCCAACAGAAGGAATATGAACCATAAAGGCAGGTCGGTGGTTGAAGGCACGCTTCCATAATTATGAAATAAGTATGCAAGGATACTTGACAAGGCTTAGTTTATTTGACATAAAATTATTAATCATCTTCTAGCAACCAACCGTTAAACTCGACAGGGTGAAAACACTAACGTTTCAAAAGAAACGCAACAATGTTCAACTCTAAAAAGCACGGTCATCATAGAAGAAAAGGTGCAATGATGCACGGGGAATTACATTCTCCTCCCCTTAAGAAAGCATCGTCCTCGATGCGACATTACACAGAGGAAAGTAAATGGTTTGCAACCAAGAACAGGTAAAGGAGAAAGTACACCCTATGGTTTAAAATTTTAGTTGATTAAAGCACGGTCACAAGGTAGCCTTAGGAACATTTGGTAGAAATTTTAACTTTCAATGTTCTGTGAAGATTGGCAGTTCTTTCTTGTTCATCATTTCATTAGTCTCTTTCCATTATCATTATTTATAGTTTTAGTTTCTTTTAAAAAATATCATCATTGAAGAGTTTTGATTTATTCCTTATTGAGGGTGCCCATCATGAACTGCTAACACAACACCCTATCAGGCTCAAAAAGACACTACAAATTCACAAGCACACAAGTATATACTTCATGATTGTATTACACCACAAAAAGGTTATTCAAATACGGAATAGAATAGGCATAGTCCACATAACATAGTACTCGTCACACATCAATGACTGACATACAAAATACTCGAACAAAAGAGTACTACAATCCACCAGACATTTCCTCAATTTGCATCAATGAAACAAATTCACATAACGCCAAACAAATGCTACAGGTACATAGTGTCCACAAGGGAATCAATGACATATCCACAACATCACAACACATATCCATTTGACATGAGTAACACGTACATCAAAATACCACTACCAAAACATCACAATAACTCAACATATATCCCGAAACATCAACCATACACACAAATATCATATGCCTCCCTCAAGCTCTTATGCCTCCCTCAAACTCTTATGCCTCCCTCAAGTCTCTTATGCCTCCCTCAAGCTCTTATGCCTCCCTCAAGGAGGCCGGTTGACCCTATGGTCCAAGACACATAGAGTTCAAACACTCCTAACCCAAGTGACATAATAACGCGTGGTTGAACAACCCGCTAGTTATCTATACTCCTTGGGGCGTACCCCCTATACAAAGAAGCGGGTCCATAGGTCCAACCATTCCATGGTGCATCCCATGACCCTATTCCACACATCACGACAATAGAACCAGCACAACAATCCAATCAAAGTGCCAAGTGGCAAAGTACAAGCCTTGGGCAAGGCGGTAAAAATTCCAAATTTAAAAGAAGACACAAATTAAAGCGAAATAAATGGCCAAATAGCCATAGTTAGTATCAAAATCCCCATGCTAGTGCCACAAACCAAGGAAATGCCCAAAATTGTAAAGCATGGCAATCAAGAAAAGCTGCTGGTCCTTACAAAATAAAGTAAAAAGCTCAATTTACGAATAAAATAAACTTATAATAATGTCACATTACGATAACTGTGTGGCCTTATCTAGCCACCAAAGGGGTACTCAACAAGTTGCTAGCACTCGGAACATCGAGCCTCAGCTCGTAAAATACATATCAATAATACAACTGTCATCACCTCCATCTGAATCATCCCGCCACCACTTCGACAAGGCTAAACATAGTCATAGTTGCACTTAGGTTTCATACATACAACCTCATAGGGAGAGACGAAAGAATCACAGGTTGTTATCTACTAAACTAAATTTTGGCTTGAGTTATTGACCCGTGGTACACCATTCCTCACTCTCAACATACACTTCTACTGATTTCCCTCAGGGTCGGTTAGCGTAAGGCTCACAACATAACATGTAACAACATCACTAACATAATGGTGGCACACACATATACAAGGCAGATCACAATCATACATTCACCGGGTGTAACACATCCCTTTACCACATTCTGCACCCAAAGTTCAATCACCATATAGGATTCATACACTCACCGTATGACCCCAAATCACAACATGAAGCATTACATATTTGCACAAATCATACATACGATGAACATAGTACATCTCAACATAACATCCATTGCTACATAACCAGGTGGTACACACATTTCTTCAAAACATGGTAAAAACATCATGATACAATTCATTTCTTTTAACATCAATCTAGTCATACAACACATTGGTACACTTACATACCACAATATGCCACAATGCTCCAACACTACGTCATCCACATTATAATTCTTTTCACCCACCACAAACAGTAATTCACTCGTGAACTATTC
Organism: Taxus chinensis; assembly: GCA_019776745.2. NCBI lineage: Eukaryota > Viridiplantae > Streptophyta > Pinopsida > Cupressales > Taxaceae > Taxus > Taxus chinensis. The sequence continues at coordinate 69,520 of JAHRHJ020000204.1, read as the reverse complement.
ATAGAATCCACAAGAAGGAGAGAGAATATTCCCATCCCCAACATATCAACATGATTACAAACACGCACAAACTGACATACACATCATGTGCGTTCACAAAATCACAATTACGACATGGATCACATCACACTTAAAGCACATTACTCTTCCAATATAAATCATCATCATGCAATACCATCATCATCATACAGTATCATCATCTAACACAACCACCACCATGTATCATCATCGTACAACACCAATTCGGCCCATAGGTTCAAGAGCATGAACCTACGCTCTGATACCAAGTGTAACTACCCAAATATTCACACACGAACAACACAGGATAAAAAAAATTGACTTGTTTGACTCATAACATGACGCAACATGTCGTCACCAAGGATACAACTAACACTGTGAACAACTTGATACAAGGATGGCCCTAAAGGCAGCATGAAAAACATTCACACCTTTCAAGGACAATTTACTTTTCTTTTAAACATGACAACATAGAAGTCCAACCACAAAACACACTTACAGTTAGCACCAAACACAATGAGATATTCTTGAGGGTTATTTATTTTAATAAGACATCTTGCAATTCTTAGCTTATGTTTTCAAGGAGACTCAAGATATGATTCATACAATTCATCTTACCAAGCTAAGTTTATTCATTTTTCACTGAGTAATCATCTTTAATCTTCTCTATTATGACATTTATTTTCTTAATTCGTTTAATTAGAGAAAGGGATAATTTAAGTTCACAAGGCCATCTATTAACGCTTACGCTACTAGAGCTTGTTCATGCCCATATGACAACATGGGTTTGCGTTTAACATACTTAAGAGAAGAAAGACAAGGCACCTTGGAAAAAGGTTAGAGGAAGAAGGTTGAGTTGAAATCATCTTCAAGATCTCATTTGTTATAACCAAGATTTAATTGAAACTTGGGAACTTAACCAGAATTATTAAAGATTTTACTTAGGGTTTTACTAAATGAGTTTTATAAAAAAAAAAAAAAACAATTTACCATCCAATGGCTAAGAGATAGATTGCGTGGTTTCAAAATTGTTTTCTCCTGCTTATTAAATCATATTATCTTCCAGATCTAACCATAGATTTCCCTTAAGTTCGTTTAAGAATTTCACCATAAAAGGGATAGTGTTCATTAGTGTCGCAAGGAATATAAGGTTATATAATGTTACTTAACAAAGGATAATTTCATCTTTGATCACTTATGGAATTACATGCTCTCAAGTTGGTCACCTCTACACAAATTTATTTGCAATGTAAAATTATTATTTTTGTTTAGCTTCTTTAAGGGTTAACCGACCCATTTTACTTTACTTATAATATATTGTCACTCAGTCTTAGAAAGATTTAAATTAACACTTAATTCTCAAGATCAAAGTTTTACAATGCTTATGCCAGTGAAAAGATTGAATATTATTTCTCACTAAGAAGAGTTACCAGCCAAATTACAAAAAAAGACAAAACAACTTCTTCACGAATTTTCCGAACAATCCAAGGCAGGAGGTCTTCTAAACTCCTTTGCAAGCACTATTACAAAATTTACCTCACATTGGAAATTTTTACAAGGAACTTCATAAATTGCACTGATGAAACCTTTACAACTCTTTCCTTTAATCTACTTGCATAATCCATCTGCACAAATACTAGCTAGAATCAGTTCGCGAGAACTGAGCATGTTAAGGCTACACATTGCAACAGTAAGCTAACATTTAACAATATCAAGAAAGGAATGTTCTAATTCCGAAATGGATTTAAAACACAACCCACAACTCCAAAAATATTCGCATGAGAGAGAAATCTAAACCATCCAACAAGGAGAAAGTCAAAATACCAGTAAGAACAAAATCACATTAATCAAGGCAAGACCCTATGGGTTAGGAACAAGAAAGTCAAGAGTGTTGATATATTTCCTTCATGTAGTCCTATAGATTACGTGATTGGAATCCAATACCCAATCCATACATCTAAAGAGGTCCAAGAGAAGACAAAATATATTAATTATGATCGTAGGCGCAAAACCAAACGACGTTACCCAAATCTCCCAGGGGGAGGCTTCATAGCAATAAATGTTCGACGCCCTTAAAAGAAAAACAACTATAGTTTCAGTTTTAACCAAGGAGTTTTTACCACTACCTTCTTATAGGATTTCTTAAACGTAGGACTAGTTAACAAAACAAAACCACTCTTCCAAAAGCGTACAAAGGACACACAAAAAGGACCATTATTCTACCAACAAACCTTATCCTAAACGTCAACTTCTCTACATAATATAAGGGGAGGCTAAACCCAAAAGTCGTTAATAATTTTTAAATATTTCCGACAATGTCAATAAGTATTAAAATAAAAATTGATTTCCTTAACAAGGCCACAAAATGGGACCTTTTAGTAACCAAGTTTGAAGTATAAGATATTCGAGTTCAAAAACAAAGGGATTTGATACGCAGAGGGGTAAAACACCAACAATGCCCCAGACTCAAAAGACCCTACCACGAGTGCAAGCACAAAAAAAATAAGAACCAACACACATATCCGTCAGGAAGGTTACGCAGTGTAGTCAGGCCTAGAAGTTCTATGAGCTCCTTGCCAATGGTATAGAAGATGGAAAATTTTACCCAATCCATGTGGGCTTATCAAGGACATGTCTAACAAATATCAAACAAATTAATATAATAATCACCTATTATATTATCACTGTAATCAGCTGTCATCTAACAGGAAACGAGTTCACGAGTCCAATACCATGGATTTACCTACAACTTTTGTTTCGGTCCAGCTATTAATAGCTTGCTTGCGACCCTTAATAAAAACCTTGTAGAGATTTCATTCAAAGATAAACTTACAATGTTTTCCCCTTACTTTAATCAAACAAGAGTTTGAACCAGGAAGTAGGTATAGTAATTCTTCTCAACACGTAGAGGCCAAAATAGATGTCAGGTTATTCATCCCCTAGAGCTGGGTACAAAAGTCAACCATGTACAGTTCTAAAACAAAACCCTAATGCCATTTTCTGAGCAGTTGGGTACTGCCTGCTATTCACTTGTATATTATTAGTAGAAGAAGTAGTAAAGAATAGGCCCAAAACATACATAAATGATTGGGCAATATCCTTTAACGATTGGACTGAGAGGACTTCTTTTGACGAATACCCTAGAATAATCCTGATGACACAATACAGAGAAGCTTGGGAACCCCATGATTTGAAGCTCGGACACAAGACATAATGATTACATCACGCTCTTGGCTCTGAAAGGCATCAACATACCGTAATGATATATAAACCTTAATTCCTAGGGGTGATCATATTTGAGGACAACATCAAACTCTCGTTACAAACATTTCAGCTGTAGCTTGCAAGGTAACGATAAATCAAACAAAAGCCTTTATGCCTGCCAACTCAGTGACTCATTGAAGCAGCTCATATAATTGCAAAGCAGATTGTGCTTCATGAATATTCTGATATGATACACATCCATGCCTATGAGATTCTCTTCCATGAGTTACATCGTGAAACAAGTAGTCTCAAAAGAGAATCCTTGCAATACTTTTCATCAGGTCTCCTGAACACTCTCACTGTCACATAGTCGATTCTGATAGAAATATCTAGAAGGAGAGACCCAAATCAGAGGATGTATTGATACTAGAACAGAAAATAACATAGTTGGGCAGCCTACCTATTGGAAGTGCATCACCAAAAGCATCCAACCAAGGACTATAACCATGCCTGTTGCCTGGCTATGTACTGTTACAGGTCTTTTTGCTGTGGATTTATGACCAAAACACACCTCGTGGCACCCAATGAAAGACTCGAAGGATAACACGCCTGCTAAACACTAGCTGGTTTCCAATGCACCCCTCCTCCACAAGGAACCAGTCTCCACCTACAATCCCACGCGGCCAGGACAGAGCAAGAACCCAAATAAAAAAAACAGTTCATCAGACCACACAAACTCACGCATCCAGGATTAGAGTAAGGCTCGCAGACCACAGAAGTCAGTAGAAGATTTGCAAATCAAAATTTTAATAAATGAAGGAGGAAGTGCGGCCAACCAGCAAGAAGGAGATTTCAACATGCCAAGCAGGATGCAGGTTCTTTAATGCAATGGCAGGTGAAAGACATAACACAAGGAAGACCAATAGCTAAAATCTAATTTGAAAGCTAAGCGGCTAGCAGGGAGAAAGACATACGTTGGGTGGGCAATAATGCCTTTGTTTCATTAATCCTCACCATGACATCATGCCAAACAAGGCACTCAAAAGAAATAACAAGAATAAATGGCAGGAGGCCATAATACTCTACTGTCACGCAACCCTTCTTGCTAGAAAACACGGAAACCCTCTACCTTCATGCATTTTCAACAGAAGGAATATGAACCATAAAGGCGGGTCGGTGGTTGAAGGCACACTTCCATAATTATGAAATAAGTATGCGAGGATACCTTACAAGGCTTAGTTTATTTGAACATAAAATTATTAATCAAAGCTTCATAGCAACCAATCGTTAGCAACTCGACAGGGTGAAAACACTAACGTTTCAAAAGAAACACAACAACGTTCAAAATATCTTAGAAGCACGGTCGTCGCAGAAGAAAAGGCGCAATGATGCACGGGGCATTACACAAAACCCCAACTAACTATAATAAATCCGACCACAGAGGAAATACAAGCATGGAAGAAAATCCAGGAGAAGAAGACAGGTGTTCATGATTGAGAGGGGCACACTGATTTGCTACAATCTGCTATCTAAATCTATTCAATGCCTCTGCTATGTCTCTAACCACGAGGGACCGAGGTGTTGGCAGTGGACTCCGGTCAGTGTTAGAAATCTGAGGCACTTCTCCATCTCTTTATCGAATTCAACGTGTGTATCATGATCTTTATCGAGCTTCTTCAATAGCAGACTGGAGAGAGCATATCTCCTTCATCTTTCCTTGGAAATAGAATCCTCTTTGAAAAGGCAAGTTATCTTTGACAAAAGCTCTGAACTGAGCTTTGATTTCTTGTAAAGAGAGGGGCATACCAGAGGTCTCATCAACTGGAGATGGAAATGTATATCCTTGAAGGCAGAAGTGGCAACCAAAGTTCTTAAAAGCCTCACCCTTCTGCCAGCTATTTCTCACTTCTCCCAAAGCTTCTTCCAGCACCTTGATTTTCTGATTCCACACTATATACCCATGATTTTGACAAGTTATGCTTTCACATCATCAAAGACTTTGCTTGCCATTAAGGAATATTCTCATCAGCCTGTCCCATAAGGTGAAGATCTACTATACAGCTGCTCCAGAGTTTGGAGACTCTTTATCTATATTTCCAATAGTGGAGGAGAACTTCATGTTGCAGATTATGAATCACCTTCTAGAACAGCCAAGAAGGCTTCACTAATGAAGGCTGACAGGGTAATAAATTATTGAGATTGGTGATATAGTCCTGTTCTAAAAATGGAAGTATTGGTGGACACGTGAAAGCAATCATATACGAAGATTGAAATTTTACAAATAAAAATGAAAAAGTAGTAGGTTGATCACTGTTTGTACAACTTCTCCATTGCTTGTCATGTCAGGCCGTGTGATAACGGTAATGATCATGCCCAGCGTGATTACAGTCAGGACACACAGGGAGAACCAGTTGAAAGCAGAGTGAAATTAGTTTCCGTGTGCGCCGCATTTACAGTGAGAGGAAAAAGGCATCTCCTTGCAAGCATAAACTGTATATTATCTCATATTCCAAAATCAGGGATAGATGTATTATACTATGAATAGTCTGCAGCGGTTAGATGAAGACTCATTTTTTATCGTTTGGGTTGCAGCAATCAGGAAAATGGAACTGGTCAAGACGTTCAAAATTGTGTGGCCTTTGAGAATGATATGTATACAAAATCCATGTCATATCAACTTACATACCGGTGGACTATTTGTATCTTCTGCTTCGTGGAGAGGTACATAGCATGTGGATAACGAAAATGTACGAGTAGGGGTGATCAATGGTGAATATGATTCGCTAAGCATGTGAGCTAAGTCAGAGGATATTTTATGCCAGCAATTGCACACATAAACCGAAAAATAGAGTGGATTTATCTCCCACATGACATTTTTGTTAAATTTCATTATATTTAACCACATGTTTCCTCTATCCTACACCATAACGCTGTGACGGTTCAACTTGTAGTATGGAGAATTTATGATATTTGTTAAATATGGGAATTTCATTTGATAGTTGATAAAATGCCATACAATGTGGACTGATCTCTTAAATTTGATTTAATGACCAGCTGCAAATTTTCTAAATATTATTTGACTGCTTCAAAAATTAACCCATGTAATCTTTGCTGAAAATTTCAAAATTCCAAATATGTACAAATCTCCTGATTGATTCTATTTGATTGCTCCATATGGGGAGTATATTATCTCAAATGGAACGCTTTGCTCAATCTAAATTCCTTACTAGAAAAGACTCCTTGTTCTATTTTGCTTAAAATATAGCTCTCATAGGGTTGAATGGAATGCTAAAGGCTCATAAATTTATCATTGTGTTATTTTGGCTACTAAAGTCCAAATGGAAAAACTATAGGTGCCGTAGCTATTGGAAATATGCATGTGATGCATATTTAATTCCAACTATAGCTTTTTTAGGAAAGCTAATTTTAGCTTTAGTCTTGCTTTAGTTTGCTTTAGTTAAGTTAGCTTTATCTTATTTTTATCATTAGATTTAATTCAAATAAATCTGTTTTAAATCATGCATAGCATGCAACTGTTTTAAAGCATGAGTTTAGATTTAGAATGCTCAGTTGAAGAGCTGTTAGTGGGTGAGTTATTCTATTTAAATAACAGCAATTGTAATTGCTTTGTATGCACACACAAAGGTGTGAAATCTGCACAAGCAAGGAAGGATGTGCATTGAAAGCACACAGCTGCACGCACAATTGTAAAGAGCTGAAGCTCTGAGTATGATGAAGCTTTTATTAATGGAGATTATGCACAGCAGTGCTGGTTTGAATATTCATATGTTTATGCAAGCTATTTAAGTATTCTGTTTATTTCTTTTATGTTGTTTGTTGTATAAGACTGCAGATTTTCTACAAATTGGTATCAGAGCAAGGTTATTCCAGCAGCTTATTAAATTGGTAGCAAGCTATGGCTTCTACATCCGGTATGCAGACACCGCAATTTAATGGAAAGAATTACGAATACTGGTCGTTGACCATGAAGGCGCTATTCAGATCTCAAGACGTGTGGGAGATCGTTGAAGATGGGTACACAGAGCCCGCAAATGCAGCAGCGTATACTGCACTTTCTCAAGCAGAGAAAGATACTTTGAAGGAGTTACGAAAGAAGGATGGCAAAGCTCTTTTCTATATTCATCAGGCAATGCATGAAAGCATTCTTCCAAGAGTGGCAGCAGCCAGTCAAGTAAAGACTGCATGGGATACTTTACAAGTTGCATATCAAGGTAAGGAGAAAGTAAAAACCACCAAGCTACAGTTACTTCGTAGAGATTTTGAGAATTTAGCAATGAAAGATTCAGATTCTGTAGAATCATTTTTTACTTATGTAGTTGGCTTAGTCAATCAAATCAAATCTCATGGTGAGACTCTTGAGGACAGAAGGATTATTGAAAAATTTCTTAGAAGTTTGCCTACGAAATTTGATCCTTTAGTTGTTGCTATTGAAGAAACTAAGGATCTGAGTCAGTTTTCTATTGATGAGTTGCATGCATCACTAATCAATCATGAACAGAGGATGAATAGATCACATGCAAGTGTAGATCAGGCTTTTGCATCTCAGACAGTAGGTAGTCGTGGCAAAAGAAGAGGAAGTTTCAGCCCAAGAGGCAGAGGAAGAAGTCCATCCAGAGGACGTGGCAGCAGTTCATCATACTCAAGTGGAAGAGGACATAATCAAGAACAGAGTTATGGTCAGAGACAAGATAAGTCTCATGTTCAGTGTCATTATTGCAAGAAGTATGGGCACTATGCTTATGATTGCAAGAAAAAGCAATATGATCAAGAGAGACAAAATCAAAATCAGGTTGGAAGTTCTATTTCTAAACCTATGTTTATTGCATGCACAAGGATTGCTGAAGCAATACCTTCTTTATCCCCTATTGAATGTAATTTGTTCAAAAGAGAGTCCATGTGATGTATGGTATTTAGATTCAGGTTGCAGTAATCACATGACAGGTAATCTAGATTTGTTTTCTAGTTTGGATGATTCAGTTAAGAGTGATGTAACTCTTGGAAATAACAATATTGTGTCTATGAAAGGAAAAGGCACGGTTAGTATTCTAACAAGACAGGGGGAGCAAACAAGTATGCAAGATGTTTACTATGTTACAGGTTTGAAACATAACCTTATGAGTATTGGACAACTGGTACAGAAAGGATACCGAGTCTATATGGAAGACAATGAGTGCGTGATTGTGGACAAAGCTCCTAGCACTCAGTTGATTGCAAAAGTGAAGATGAGCAGCAATAGGATGTTTCCATTGATTTTGAAACCTGGAAAGAAGAAGAAATCAGATCTGTTTGCAGCAAAGTCATGCGTTAAGCCAAATCAGTCTTTTGTTGAGTCCTGCACTCAAACAGATGAGTCCTGCGCCAATGAAAATCAAGTCTGCGCTGAAGGAACACAATCATCTTTTCATTCAGTTATGAAGGATGAAACATGGCTTTGGCATCTAAGGTATGGACATTTGAATTTTGGAGGTTTGAATTTATTATATAGAAAAAATATGGTTAAAGGTTTGCCATTGATTCAGAAACCTGAAAGGGTATGTGAAGGTTGTATTTTGGGAAAGCAACACAGAGATTCATTTCCAGTTGGCAAAACAGCAAGAGCAAGTGCACCACTTGAGATTGTACATTCAGATTTATGTGGACCTATGCAGACAACTTCTATTGGAGGTTGTATTTATTTTATGACATTCATTGATGATTACACAAGGAAGACATGGGTTTATTTTCTGAGAAATAAATCAAATGCCTTTGATACATTTCAGCAGTTCAAGGCATTAGTGGAGAAGCAAAGTGGATACTACATCAAAGTTCTCAGAACGGACAGAGGAGGTGAGTATGTTTCTAATGAGTTTATGAATTTTTGCAGATATCATGGTATACACAAGCAATTTACTACCAGGTATACACCACAACAGAACGGTGTGGCAGAGAGGAAAAATAGAACCATCATGGAGATGGCGAGAAGTATGTTGAAGGCAAAACATCTTCCAAATGAGTATTGGGCAGAAGCAGTAGCAACTTCTGTTTATATTTTGAACAGGTGTCCAACGAAACTTGTTAGGAACATGGTTCCTCAACAAGCATGGACTAATAGGAAACACAGTGTTTCACATTTCAGAGTTTTTGGTTGTGTAGCATATGCACATGTACCTGATGAGATAAGGAAGAAGTTAGACAACAAAGGAGAAAAATGTATTTTTGTTGGGTATTCAGAGAATACAAAAGCATACAAGTTGTACAATCCAGTCACTGGAAAGGTTGTGATCAGCAGGGATGTACAGTTTATTGAGAATGAAGCATGGGATGGAAGTATAGAGAAAACAGTGAGTATAGCAACATCTATTCCACATGATGATATGACAGATGAAACTTTAGAGCAACAAGCTACTGTATCTACAAATCTTGGACATGCACCACAAGTTGTAGCACAAGCTACACCTCCATCTACAGTCAGGAGGTCACCAAGATTTCAGCCATCTTCAGCCATGCAAGAGACACCACAGGGAACACCAGAAGCTACTCCATCACCAAAAAGTAGTCCTGCATCAAATGCTCCTACACAGCGGAAAACAAGAAGTCTAAGTGAGATTTATAATGTTGATACAACTAATTCATTTTTAGTTTTTGCATTATTTTCTCAAGCTGCAGATCCAGTATATTACGAAGAGGCTATAAAGAATGAAGTTTGGGAAAAAGCCATGGATGATGAGATTGATGCTATAGAGAAGAATCAAACGTGGGAGCTAATGGATCTTCCAAAAGGAAAGGACATGATAGGAGTCAAGTGGGTCTACAAGACAAAATACAATGCTGATGGAAAAGTACAAAAGCACAAAGCAAGGCTGGTTGCAAGAGGTTTTACGCAGCAATATGGAGTTGACTACAACGAAACATTTGCACCAGTAGCACGTTTGGATACGGTAAGAATGGTTTTAGCAATTGCAGCTCAAAACAAATGGCCTATTTATCAGATGGATGTTAAATCAGCATTCTTAAATGGATTCCTTGAAGAGGAAGTTTATGTAAATCAGCCAGAAGGTTATGAGATTGAAGGTCATGAAGGAAAAGTATACAGATTGAAGAAAGCACTCTATGGTCTCAAGCAAGCACCTAGAGCTTGGTACAGCAGAATAGATTCTTATTTGATTGAGAATGGTTTCAGTAGGAGCAGCAGTGAGCCTACCTTATACACCAAGATAAATGAACAAGGTAAAATTTTAATTGTTTGTTTATATGTAGATGATTTGATCATTACTGGAAATCTATCTACAGAGTCATTCAAATCAGCCATGAAGAAGGAGTTTGAGATGACAGATCTTGGTCTTATGCATTATTTTTTGGGTATTGAAGTTCAACAATCAGAAGGTGAAGTTTTTATCTCACAAGCAAAGTATGCAAGTGACGTTTTGAAAAGGTTTAACATGTTGAATTGTAAGCCAGCACCAACACCAGTTGCAGTAGGTTTGAAGTTGAGCAAAGAGGATGAAGGATCATTTGTGGATCCAACATTGTTTAAAAAGTTGGTTGGAAGTCTTATGTATTTGACGGCCACAAGGCCTGATATCATGTATGGTGTGAGCCTCATATCAAGGTTCATGGAATCTCCAAAAGATTCACATTGGCAAGCTGGAAAAAGAATTTTGAGGTATGTACGTGGAACAAGAAATTATGGAATTCTTTATTCAAGTTCAGATGAGTTCAAACTTATTGGTTATACAGATAGTGACAATGTTGGAAGTATAGATGATCGGAAAAGTACATCCGGCTATACTTTTCACTTTGGAACAGGAGTGGTTTCATGGGCATCAAAGAAGCAGCCCATTGTCACGTTATCTTCAGCAGAAGCAGAGTATGTAGCAGCAACAGGAGCAGCATGTCAAGTTGTTTGGATGAGAAGAGTGTTGACAGATTTACAACAGAAACAAGTGGAAGCTACACAGATTTTTTGTGACAACAACTCAGCCATAGCGTTGTCCAAAAATCATGTTTTTCATAAGAGGAGCAAGCATATTGATACGAGGTATCATTTCATCAGGGAGCTGGTAAACAACAAGGAAATTCATCTTGAATTTTGTAGATCTGAAGATCAGTTTGCAGACATTTTTACAAAAGCTTTAGCAAAAGAAGTTTTTGAATATTTGAGAGATTGTTTGGGAGTATGTGATCCTGCACATGGCAGATCTGAAAAAGCAAACACAACTCTAGAAGAGTGAAAGCTACAGTTTGAAATTAAGGGGGAGTGTTGGAAATATGCATGTGATGCATATTTAATTCCAACTATAGCTTTTTTAGGAAAGCTAATTTTAGCTTTAGTCTTGCTTTAGCTTGCTTTAGTTAAGTTAGCTTTATCTTATTTTTATCATTAGATTTAATTCAAATAAATCTGTTTTAAATCATGCATAGGATGCAATTGTTTTAAAGCATGAGTTTAGATTTAGAATGCTCAGTTGAAGAGCTGTTAGTGGGTGAGTTATTCTATTTAAATAACAGCAATTGTAATTGCTTTGTATGCACACACAAAGGTGTGAAATCTGCATAAGCAAGGAAGGATGTGCATTGAAAGCACACAGCTGCATGCACAATTGTAAAGAGCTGAAGCTCTGAGTATGATGAAGCTTTTATTAATGGAGATTATGCACAGCAGTGCTGGTTTGAATATTCATATGTTTATGCAAGCTATTTAAGTATTCTGTTTATTTCTTTTATGTTGTTTGTTGTATAAGACTGCAGATTTTCTACAGTAGCCATGTTCAATCCCAGAACATTTCCTTAAAAAGCATTTTCAGTTCCCGTTCCTGTAATATATCAGCTTTTTTTAATAGAAAAATTGGAATTTTATCCTTACAATTTCATTTTTTTGGACAAAATGTCATTTCATCAACTACTTTGAAAAATATTTTGCAATTAATTTTGTAACATGGATATGTCGCAACAAATACTCCTCCAAAATTCACATTGGGATTCACCTTGGATTTTTTTTTTTCAATTGAGAATTGTTGAGCTCTCGTTGGAACGATTTCTCCGTGGGGTTCATCATTTCTTATTGCGGACTTTAGAATAGTATAAATATGTTTTACCTGCACCTATCATCATGCTGTGTATACCTTGGTTAGGACTATATCTCTAAAACCTGGAAGGATGTTTAAATTGGATGGAATAACTGTCATGATGGGGCTCGAAGTGTGAGCAATTAGCCTTCAACCAAAATGAAACAAAACTGTTCTAAAAATATAGTCTATACTCCTTTTTATATGTGTTTTTATACATTCATAACATAACGTTTCGCACTATACACCCAATAAACATCATCAATATGCTTCCTTATGAAATTTTTGTTGATAATGTATATCGTGTCCTTTCACATAACTAAAACATTGTTAACATTTCTGAATTTGACCTATGATTTTATAGATCCATGTCCAAAATACCAAACATTTATTTGTTGTCAGACATGTGATTACTACATCATCTATCTAAAAACCATAAATATTTAGCACACTCTTAAGTAATATTAAATGATGGTGAACATAGATCCTTGATTTTAAAACCCAGAATCATATTCTTTTGAATGTACAGAAATTGTTGCATAAATTGAACTCTTTTTTGCGACTTTATTGGCATAATGCCCAAAGTTTTTGCATTATTAGCATTAATGATTAGATTTTTAGAAAATAAATTCATAAATTTTTATAATTATAATTGTTTCCTTGTCCTCATGAATTGGAAAAATATAATTTCTTCTAATTTCGGCCACCATTATCAAGATTTTTACTCCTTCGTCTTCCTCTTTGAAATATTTTAGTGCTTTTTCAGATTTCGATATGTTCTTCCTCAAGACACCATAATTTCCATTTTGAAGACATGTTCAATAGTAGAATTCCCAGATCTATGAATCCTTGCCTCATATTATACTAAATATCTTTTTAACTTATTGGCAATGAGTTTGGTGAGGTCTTTAGACTTGGCAATGTCCACTACAATGAAATAAATTTTGATATGAAGGCTCTTAAATTCCTTTTCTCCAATATTTTAGTTTTTAATTGTCTGACCATGAGACCTGGCTTATTTGACAACACCCATGACTTGCGGTGACAAATTATCAATTGACTGACCTCTTTCATAACAATTATTATAAATTTCGCATATTTTACGATCCAAAATTTTATACATTTTTACGTTGATTGAGAATTGAAAGGTAGTGTTTAGGCTCTCCCAATCCTATTTCAACTTACTTTCTGTATTAACTCTGGACAATATTGAATCATCCATTGCATGATAAATAATAAATTACATCTAATTGTATAGGCAACAGGTATAGGTGGGTCTGTCTTTTTTCTCTATCTGGTGAGGCCCCCTATCTCTACTCGGTCACAGTTATAAAAGGCCTTGGAATCCTTTTTAAGATTAGAACACTACTACATAGGGGGTCATTTTGAGACAAAACTTAGAGACAATATTAAAGTTTTGTCTCAAATTTTAAGTTGTGTCTCAAATTTCCCCATTTTCCTATTTTTAAAAAATTAATAAATAATATTTTCGCATTGTTAATCGTGTACAGAGGTTTTTGCTTTTCCGTCGATGCTTTTGTTTTCCCTCTCCTCGCAGCAGAACACGAAAGAATGGGTTTGTTGAGTGCTATATTATGTCTGGTTGTTTTCTCTTGTGTTTGTTCTTCATTTTTAGTCGCCATTAACCATAGTTTTGGTTTCGCTGCAGAGGTTAAAATAAAGACCAAGATAGTGATGATTTTGATTTGCATGGATGATTAGAAAATATGTGGAACAGGTTGTAGTGATCTGTGGTGTTGATTTGGCAGTGGCAATCAGAGAGCTAGTGGCGTTTACAATCATCTATTTCCTGCTCGCAACTGTAGATTGCTACTCAACCTACTTTCCCACTGCCGTTCTTCCAGCGTGTACAAAATGGGGATTTGGAAGAGGGTATGGACAAGATTAAAGGATATTGGAAAATGGGAAAAACTTTCCTTATGTGGCAGACAAATCAACACATTCTAGACATGCCGATACGCATATCCACCAGGTTTATCTGCACTGTTGCAATCAATGGCAAGGAGTGATTATCAGGGCTTGCGAGACCATTGGGCGCCTGAGAACCGTGAACAGTGCCTCCCATCTTTAAGGCATTCACCTGTCATTGCCTTTTGGAAGGTCGTCGAATACAGGGCATTTCATGTCGGTGTTGTGAAAACCTTAATAGAGAATCGGCTTCTACCAAGCGTCGTTGCAGGGGCAAGTGTAGGATCGATCATGTGCTCTGTCACTACCATTTTGTTTCTAGCTCTGTTAACTGGTCTCCCATCGTTCAACAACGTCGATTTCCAGAAAGGGCAGATCGTGTTTATTGTGGGAGGAGCCGGCAGGGATGGAACCCTCTCCATTCTACTAGCAAAGCATGTCTTCGAAGCTTCTAGGATCATTTCCACTACAATCATGGGCAAATTAGATTTTTTTAAAACCCTGGGGGCAGATCTGGTGGTGGATTACACACAGGAGAGCTATGATCAAGTGTCGGAAAAGTTTGATTTTTTTTTCTAGACCATAGGTATGTGATTCATTTCTTTCAATAGATATTCTTTAACATGACTCTCAGAAAAAGCACTACAGTCGAAAACTCAGAAAACTATCTTTCAACTCATTATTGAAAGATGTTTATGGTGCATTATCACACCAGGTAGGAAGTGCAAAAGTGAAAACAAGTAGTTCAATTCCAAAAGATGAGAATCATTATTTACATTACTCTGTTTTCAATTGCTTGGGACATTTCCGATATTTTGCTGATTTTTCTAGTAGTTGATGATCTCCAAAGTGTTTTTTATGATTTTATTATTATTTTTCAAGCTGCTTCGTTTCCTTCCTCCAAATCCTTTGTCATTTTAAGATGCTCCGCTTAACAAATCAGTCTTGAAATGTTCGAGACATTTAAATCTATAGCCATGCCATAACAGAATTTGGCCACTAAAAATATAGTAGATGGGGATGAATTTTTTGCCCGCCAGATTGTTGTTTCTGTATGTCCTCTACTACATATGTATGTAAAATATGCCCGAGCATGCAACTATCATGTGAACTGTTTGACAAAATGCCCAAAACACTGTGGCATCATGGACTGCAATGATGATAGGATATGCACAGAACGGGACATCTTATGCAATCAGAAGGTGTAAAGTCATGTTGAACCTTCTGCCTCTGAGACTGACACCATGCCCCTCGTCAATTTCCTCGTATAATATTATACTCTCAAACTTAAAATTGGATTATATCCCAAGGTGGTGTTATAATTATTCCTCGGTATTTGTAGCTTTCGAAGTGCTTTTCATTTTTCCATTATCTTCTAGAGATTTTCTGCATCAATTACCAACGTTCAAATGTCGAATGGGAAGAGTGTGCTTGAGAAAATTGTGGAAGACATAAAGAAACGTCTCGTTGTTGTAGAAAGCAAGCATTTCAGTTTTTGTGGGGATATTTTGGGTGCTACAAGAAGAAATATGTAGTGGGTGGAAGAGGAAATTACTGTGCAAGACGAGGTTTATGCAAGAATTTGGTGATGAGGTTGACAACTAATTACACAAAGTTGAAAATTAATTCTAATTCTGAATCTGCTGTGTTTAAGTATGACCCTATCAGTTATTCTCTCAATTTTGATGAAAGCTCTAGAATATCTGAAGGCGGTTATACTCGTCCATATTTTGCAAAGGAATCTAGGGAAGCTTAATAGAAGTAAATTTCATGTTGCAATGGATATGGAATGGAATAGTTGTACTATTATGTATAGATAGTAAGGGTAGCTGTACTAGAAGGAAGTGATCTCCTTAGAAGAGAGATACAGCTTTTTGACAGTTTCAAAATAGTTATCCTGTATATTAGTAGTTGGGACGACTAATAATAATGTCTTGTTACCCTTATTGTAATAGTAGTAACCATCAACTCTGCAGCGCATTGAACCGTAGACTATCAACATAATGTGTTGTTTATCTTTATTGTAATGTGTATTAAGGAATTGATCTCCTTCTCCTATGAATTAGATGAAGAGAGATATTTTCTTGACAGTTTGAAAATAACTATCATATATATTAGTAGCTGGGGAGACTAAGAACACTGATTGTTGTGTTGTTACCCTTATTGTAATACTGGTGTTTTCATAGAAAAGAGTAACCATCAACTCCGCAGCTCATTTAACTGTAGACTAACAACATAACGTGTTGTTATCTTTATTGTAATGTCGATTGAAGTTGCAGGAGTAAACGGTTACTCCCTTCCTTTGAAAACACTATTTTAATGTTGTAATAATGTGTGGCATGAATGCTATAAGGTTTGAAGAATAATACTACTGTGGTACTGTGTAATATGTTGAACGTCCTCTTGTAAATATTCCAGGGCTTGATGAGAGAATGTTGTCATTGGAATAATTCATTTTCCTGCTGATGCTGATTAGAAGAGATCATCTTCTTCTGGTGTTTTCCTTCCTAATGAATTTGTTGAAGATGATATGACAACATGGAAGATTATTTGAGTATCAAGGCATTAACCATAGTGAAACATAAGTTAACTTTGTAAATTTAGCAGTAATTGGTTAGTTGCAGCAAATGCAGAAATTGATGGTGAACTGTGCTAAATGGAGCGTTGTTGTTAGACGTCTTAAAATCAGTCTTGTTATGGCTTAAACCAGCTTTGCACGCAGAGATAAATCTGTAACTGAATATCTCCTCATTTCACCATAGACAAATTGCTTAATCTGGATCTGTATCTACTTCTGAAGCAGGTTCAATTTTTCTCTGAGAGGAAACGGTTGCCTGTTGCTATTTAGTTTGTTGTATGCAGAAGAAAAAGATGGAGGATTAGGAGGCGCTTTAGTTGGGAGTTTTGCATAGTTGTATTGATTTTGCTTATTCTTCTTCTGAGTTGAGCTACGTGCACTGTAACCATGCTGCACCATTCTTGTTTTCCCCTGCCTTTATCTTTTATTTTGAGGATATGTTGTTTTGATTTAGGCGTTGAAATATCCCTCCCTACAATCCCACTTATGTGTCGGTAAGATTTTTCTCTTTCACTCTTCCTGCAACTACTTCGTTCGTTGTATACAAAAAAATAAGAAGAGTATTGAAGGCTATGGGTGCTTCATTCTAGGCGAACTGTCTCACTATATTGATTATACTTTTATGTTGCTGAGAACCACTACTATGTGCACTACAACCCTTGTAGCGAGCATTTCTCTCCTCCTGCGCTTTATCTTTTACCTTGAGTAGTCGTTGTATAGTTTAAGACATTGAAAGTGTCCTTCCTTCTATCGCACATATGTCTCTGCAAGTTTTACCTCTTCACTCTTCCCTTATATGAAACCCACTGTTTATCCTTTCTCTGTCCTCCAAAACATTGTAGTTACAAGTGCTTGGGTTGGCAGGTATGGGAAATGTGGAAGAAAACGCAGGCCACTTGAACTGTTTGACACAATGCCTAATAATAATAATAATAAATAAATATATATGTCGTGTTTAATATATGAAGCACTATGTGAAGTATTTTCTAGCATTGATTTTGTGTTTATGCAGGTTGCAGGAAATGAAAATCCTTCGATTCTGATTTCCTTTGCTTCAAAAACAATTACCGGAGGGCAGATTACTTCAAAGCTACATGTGATTGAGCTTGGTGCACAGCCAGGTTTGTAGCTGTTCTTGATCTATACCTCGAAACATCTCACAGGTTGCAGAGTTGTGGGTTTTTCTCTCCTCCAGCTATTTTTTGATATATAGCTGGAGGAGAGAAAAACCCACAACTCTATATGTGCAATTGATTTTTCAGTTGAATTAACCTAGTGATAGAAAATCATCTCTGTGCAATGCGATAGATATGTAAATATGAATCTCATAAAAGGCTTAGACCTACTTTCTAATTGTGATTTTTGAGTACCAATGACATGAGGTTTGGATTTTAATGGAATTTGAGGATAGATGAAGGCTTGCATTGGACCTTGTGCTATGAAACAAATTTCAGGTCATAACTGGGTCTCACATTTGATTACTAGGAAGGCTTAATGACCTTTGAATTAAAGTAGTGAACACAAATAACACATACTCCAAAAACTGTGGAGTCTTGTGACACACATAGAGCTTCTTTCTGCTTATACGCTTAGAAGTTAGATGAAAATATTAATTGGAATATAATAGTTGTGTCAATTAACTGGAAGAAAGTATGCTTAAAGTGGACTTGAGCTAAGTTCAGTAATATTACATTTGAATAAAGTTGGGAAAACAGAATCCCTGAATGAATTTTAAAGCCAATTTTAGCAAATTACATGTTGTGGTGTTCACCAAATTTGAATTCCATAAATGGAGTCTGGTGAATCCCGTGACTTAGTTGCTACCAATAAAAATGACAGTTAGCCACTGAATATTCTATAATTTTTGTATGAATTTGACCAAGTATGAAGGAAAATTTGATAAGCTTACATTCATGGCAGTCCATGAGACCACATCTGCTTGGATGTTTGTCCACATGCTGTCGTAATTATCCCATTTTAGCACAGACATAAAAGATAGCAGAAATGGTTGTGGATTGTGGCGTCAACGCTGCCAACTGTATTTTCTTGAAAGGTTCCAACACGGTTTCAACAAAATAATTTTCCTCATATCCCGTAATCATTGCAATCTATGAGACCACATTTCTTCTAGGCATTAATTCAAACAGTTCACATGCAGTGTGCTTGCTTCCCATTTTGCAAACATATCTCCTAAGGCACCTGCTCGAAAAGGGATAATACAGTGTACAGTCGAGCTAGCAAAAAGGTGAAATTTCCATCAAGGTATGATATTATGATCCTAAACTTGATATACTGATGGTATAAGGATGGATTGAAGAGTAGGAATGATCTCAGAGGTACTGCATGAAGTAAAATGCCATCATTTTCATATAAGTATTAGTATACATGTTATATGACTGTACCAAGTCACTAAGAAAGATTATAAAGAAGATTGAGCTGGGCATAACTGATGAAGAATCAATGAATGAAAGTTGAAAGACATCTTGAATGCATAAATGAGACCTAGAATTATTGATCTTGTGTCGTGATAGGTACGGATAAGTGTTTTGGGACTTGATTTGGGTTAATAAAGGCTATAAAAAAAACTTTGGGCAGAGTATTAGAGAAGATGACGAATCTTGGGGCAGAACACTCTTGACAACTAGTGTTAGATCCATTCATAGAGAAGCCTAAGTCTTAAATTGATGCCTTCATCATGCCTCACAGGTATGAGTGACCCTATAAATCTATTTTCACTGTAGTTCCATTGTTGGGTAAGTCATGGCTAGAGGACGTAGCTTATTATGCTACAGATTATTGACCTCTGCAAATGCACACAAGCTATGAGAAATAAGGTGCATTCAGTAATTGATAAATTTGTTGAACACGGACTTCGATCTATTGGTTTGTTGTCACTATTTGATCCTCCTTGCCATGATAGTGCTGAATTTTCCACTTGGCAATATGGGTTGGCCAGTCTTGGGTCATAATCTTAGAGCTCTTGATATTGTTAAAGTTTTTGTTGTTGATAGTGCACAGTCCTTTTTGTTCCTTGATTCTACTACAATCCTCAAGAAATTAGATAATGCACTCCTGCTGAAGGGAATACACTTACTGTTCTTTTTGTCTATCACTGAGCTGCCAGCCCTCTGCGTGGTTTGGAGTGTGGATTGTTTCTAACACCTCCACAAGTGAAATTTCTGTGCTTGGGGCTTCCAGTGTTGCTATGATAGTAGATACATGTTAAATTTCCATGAACCAGCTACAACCCAAAGACCGGACTTGTTAGTTTTCAGGTGTCCACTTTTGTAGGGCTTAAGCTCATACATAGTTTGGAGAATGAAACAGGGCAATTTTCTGGTATTGTTGCAAGTATAATCATGGATTGATTACATCCACAGGTATTAAATAGGGACAAGGTGTAAAAATACTAGGTACAAGGGTTAGAGATGGAACAAGATGACAGCTCAAGGAGAAAAGCTGCTCAGATTGTTTTTGGTTTGCTTGTGAGCATGCTCACAATTTTTGCCATTCATGCTCTTCTCTGTTTCACAAGGAAACAACAGTAATGAAGGAGATGAGTATGTGGAGGACCTCACAATCTTTGTGAAGCTAAGCGTTATGGGTGATGTCTATGTATAGTTTGTGAGGTGTACCAAGGTGCTATGTAGGGAAGGCCCTATGTACAACTGACCAAAGTGCTTGGATGAGTGATTAAGCACCATCCACAGGATTTCAGTTGGTTTCAGTATTTGAGAAGCTAGCTTTCAGTTTCTTGGTTTATAAGTTGTCTAAGTCCTGGTCAAAGTGGATGTGGATAGTGGATTGGGAGTAGTATGGGATAGGAAATGGAGGGGGATTAAAGAGAATTTATGAAGATATTGAAAGTGCAAGGGGTGTAGTGGGATCATTTTTGAGATCATCTATTTGTGTATCACCTCAGGATTCCTTTAAACATGGTGGAGAGCACTAACACCACTAGCATGGGAGAAGCATGTGTGGTCTCTAGAACTTGGGGAGTGTGGCAGGCCATTGAGAATGATTAAGTCATAAGACTTGCCAAGGATCTGATTAAGCATATTACATGAGCTGAGATGGAGTGATCTTCTAGAAAATATAAATACTTGCCTTGTACTTCTGTCAATCAAATTATGGAAGTGTACAAGATCACTCTCTAATTGTCTAAAGTCAGGACTTATTTCTGGGAACCAGTATAACTTTTTAGCTTAGCATTCAGAAATTAAAGAAATGTTTGAAACGATCAAAGCGAACAGTGATGTTGTCTAGGCTGCCTACCCAACCTTATGTGAAGTTGGCGAGCTCAGATCTACTCTATCTTAATTCATCTGTAACTCTGTGTTGTCATTGCATTGTCTCTCAGCCTGATATTTATTTTTGCTGATTTGAACACATATGAAGTGTTACCAAAATTTCCAATGATGATTTGAACATATAAATCTGGATTTCATTCTGCACTCAATGATTTTATGGCTGGGCGCTATTCATTTCAATGTAGTACTTGTTCTTCTTGCATTTATCTTTCTACCTAGAACATGGACATTCCTGTAAGTTCTTTTTTCTTTTCATTTCATCCCAATTTCATACAATTTTTCATTGCTATTATATGGAAGCCGATTCAATTTTTCTTTTTATGGATGCAATGTTTTAATAAATTCCTGGGTGCCCTGATTTTCAGTGGAAACAAAATTTAAATGTTTCCTCTTTTTCTTTTCTTTTTTCTTTTAAGTTGGTTTGTTGTTTCAGAGTTCTATGTTTTGATGTGGAAGTGGTTCTTTATATATATTTTATACTGGGGCCCTCTTTTTTTCAGTTGCGGAACCTCTTTTAGAGTTTAGAGTTTTGAATATTATGTATTGGCCAAGGGAAAACTAACACAAGCATGGTCCTGTTTTTGACTTTGTAGACAATCTGATCAGTTCACTTTTGTCAGCATACTCCAACCTATGACAAAATAAGAGCTTTGGAATAGGTATTGACATCCATCAAAGCATAATGGAAAGGGGATTGAAGTCTTGGGGATACTAGCCATGTGGCTGCAAGCCTGGAAATTATCAAAACTATTAGCAAGCTTTGCCAGAATGGAGAGTTCTTGTATTTGTGGATGATGGAAATTCAGCAGAGTTAGGAATAAATTAGTTTTATTGATGATTGACATTTTTTTCACCACCTACACCTCTCTTTCAGCAGCTTATCTTTGACATTGTGTTCTATCAGGGTAAGGACCTTGTGATTGCACACGTTGGTGATTCTCGGGCTATTATGGGAACAATTTCTCCCAATGGCAGTTTGTCAGCCATTCAGTTGACAATTGATATGAAGGAAAACTTGCCTGGTAGGCCTTCTATCTCTTTCAAACAAATTAATCAGACTTATTTATGTCTAATATATGTTTTATGGCATTCTGTTGCCTTAAATTTTCATCTACCTAACTATAAGAATGTCTAATATTTGTTTTTAGAATTAATATGTATCATTCTATTATCAAAATCATCTTGAGGATGTAGGTATAACAGTTGGGACAGTGATACTTGTTTTTCTTGCAGTGTCGTTGTTTATATAAACATAATATGTTCAGGGTATTGAAACAAGAATATCAAACCCATAAGATAGAAAATTTGTTGCAAATGGGTAATGACTGAATAGAAATCATATGTTACTGATTGAATACGGAGCCTATGTTAATGTATAGCACATAATTGCACACCATAGTACATAAAATATACAATACATTTTTGCATTGCACCCATCTTAGTGTCCATCTTGTTAAATCCATATGCTACTCTAAGACAACATGGAAACTTGTATGTCGTATCTCTTGGTTGACATAACTATTAGAATCACTTGGGAATGGTAGTGTCAATTTGAAGCCTTTATAGCATGTCAAACATTGTGATATAGAATTGCTAACTACTCTACAATTTCTACTTTTCGGATATCATTCTAATTCCAGTCTTCTTTCTATTTCTGAGGATAATCCCTAACTTAGCTGCTTCAACACCAAAAATGAAAGTAACATTGTTTTCTTCCTTAACTAGAGGTCTGTGAATTGATTTAATGTTTTGTAAACACCAATTATGTATACATGGACATCTGAGACAGTTTCTTTTATGCTCCAAAATTCAGAGGATGTTGAAAGCATAAAGCAGTGTAAGGGTCGATTTGAAGCCTTTTTAGCATGTCAAACATTGTGATATAGAATTTCTAACCACTGTACAAGTTCCATTTCAAATCTTGCCGCAGGTATGGTTTCTCCTTTTGTAATCATGATCTCCTTCATGACCCACCACATTACGACATTCCTCCACTTCAGCTAGGCCTATTTCAAGAGAACAATATGTGCAGTTCTTTATACATGCATGATTTCCCATGCAGGAGTGATCAGAGGAATGGCCTTTCTGTAGAATGCATCGCCAGAAACAGACAAAGCACTTGCAACCACAGACAGAGAGACCCTGTTTGAGCTCTGCTAGGGTTGCAACTGCCTCTAATTGCAACTTCTGTACATCAGTAAATTCTGCTGTGTTACTGCAGAGCCACTTTTGAACACGATCACACCGTCTCTCTATCAAAGCCCCTAAGAAACTCTGAAACACATGGAGAGGTTCGGGGAAGACAACTTTTGCTTCAGAGTTGTTCAACCGCAATCGTTCATGGTACCAAGGGGCATGTTTCCTA
Source organism: Taxus chinensis (assembly GCA_019776745.2). Taxonomy (NCBI): domain Eukaryota; kingdom Viridiplantae; phylum Streptophyta; class Pinopsida; order Cupressales; family Taxaceae; genus Taxus; species Taxus chinensis. The sequence goes on along the minus strand of JAHRHJ020000204.1, from coordinate 46,051 downwards.
TCTAATGTGAGAGAAGGTAAATTGACTTCTTTGCAAAGTAAGGTTCTCAAATATCTTTTCCATGAAGATCATCATAAATTTCAGAATATAAATGAAGGAACTGGCTATCTTAAGTCTTGTCTGGAAAGGAGCAAATTGAGCGTATTTATTGTCCTAGATGATATCGATCACATCAATCAATTTGATGCTCTAGTGTCAAAAAAAAACCTGAATTCTAAAAGTCTAGTACTTGTTACAACCCATGATGAGAGGTTGCTAATACAGGCAGGCATAAGTCTTCGTTATAGGATGAAGGAAATGAGTTTAGATTATAGCAGATGTCTATTCTGTTGGCATGCCTTCCACCAACCCTGTCCAGAGAGGGGATATGAAGATTTGGTTGAGAGCTTTGTTTCCGAATGTGGAGGTTTACCTCTGTCTCTTCAAGTGATTGGTGGGAGTCTATATCGTAGTGATCAGCAGAAGGGTTATTGGGAGTTATCACTCGAGAAAGTCCGAAAAACTCTGCCGATGGAAATAAAACAAAGGATTAAAATAAGCTTTGATGCCCTGGATAATGACCAAAAACAAATTTTCATGGACATTGCATGCTTTTTGGTTGGTATGGGCAAGTTCAAGTGTATGGCAGTGAGAATATGGGAAGCTTCTGGATGGAACGGTGAGGAGGGACTTCAGACCCTGGTGGATAAGTGCCTTGTTGAAATGGAACCAGTTTTTATTTTAGATCACAACATAGAGGAGCTGTATTTTAGAATGCATGAACACATCCGCGATTTCGGAAGAGAAATGGCAGATGAAATGGCAGATGGAATCAAACATCCTCGTCGCCTCTGGCATCCTCACCATTCACTGGTATGGGGCTTCTCTCTTAAATAAAACCTACTTTTGGTGATATTCAAGAATTTATCCTTTACCTAAATTTAGGAAAAAAGCAAATTACGCTCTGTTTGAAATGCAGGAATCTGTCGACCTCAGAAATAGACTCACGAGAACCACAGAATCTGTTAGGTGTCTCTATTCCTTTTTTGATGATTCCAATGGCGCTCAAATTACATATTTTATAGGAAATCGAAATTCAGATCTCCGGCAAGCAGGAACATCAACACTTTTGCTGTGGATGTCGATTGAACTGAGGGAGCAAAAACAGAGAGCAAGCGAGTCATTTATTCCTCTGGAGGACGTAAGCAACACAACAATTCCTTCATGGATTCCTCTCCAAAATTTGCAAGCTCTAGAAATAATCAATGGAAACACAACGAGATTGTGGCACACAGATGTACAGGTAAAGCCTTTTGTTTTTATGGGAGTTTGGGTCAAACTTAAAATTTGGCAATAAATTATATATTTTGACAAGACCATCCTTATAAAAAAGTATGTCTAAAAATGTCAGGGTCCTGTCCAGTTGAAAGAGCTGCAACTGATTGATACGGTATCATTTGGAGAGTTTCGGAACTCATGTAGTGTATTTAGGCGTCTGCAAAATCTAGTTCTAACAGGAAATGGGGGATCTGACGGAATGCTAATTGAAGGGAGTACTCTATCCCAAGTCCTGAAATTACTTATAAATCTAAGCAGTTTGATTTTCAGGCATTTCAGATTAAGTGGTGAACTGGATTTGAGCAACAATGCAGATGGTTTTGAGGCTTTCATGAGCGCCCGCATGTATAGGCTTGAAATCATAGATATTCAGTTTGTAAAAGACGTAAAAAAGATCTGTATCAGCGGGCAGCATTGTCCCAGTCTCAAGTCCCTCCGCCTCCACTTCCTGGCAGATCTGATAGAAGTGAATTTATCAAGGATAACAGCACTCTCTTCTCTTGAGGTGGACAGTTGTAGTGTTTTGACAGATTTATTAGGGATTGCTGATTCGAGAAACCTGGTGAATCTCAGCATAGGTAACTGTTGGGCTATAAAAGAATTGCCATCTCTTGCTCCTCTACATGATCTGGAGAGGATTACAATTGATGGATGTCCAAATGGGCAAGATATAAGAGGCATTGAAAATTTGCAGAAATTGACATACATATATATTTCAGAAGGCTTTGGAAGAGTCTTGAATTGCCTTGCTAGACTCTCGATTTGCATTGGCAGACTAGAGGTATGAAATATTGGAAAGTCTACAATTATGTTCGTAGACAAATATTGTCGATTTGAGTTTTTTTTTTTAAATTTAAATCTGATAAAATCGAGGCCAAGCTATAATTTTATGATTAGTATGTTACGTTGAATAGTACAGAGTGCCATTGGTCACCATTTACACCTTTTCTTTTGAAAATTGTGCCTAGCCTTGATCTTAGATCGGACAAGACTTTATCATTTGAAATGGATTCTTCTATAGGTGCAAGCTCCAGCCCACTATCCTGCACTTCAATCAAGAGATCTCCAAGCTCTATTGGAACATCATGTATTTCTTCTTGAGTGTCAAAATTCACAAGCACCCTGCTGGCTCCTGACATAGAGAGCTGTCCTTCCCTCACAGCAGACTCCAAATTTTTATGAAGGATATTCACTTTCATGGCAACACGCTTCAAATCAACAGGGGTCCAGTCCTTGGTTGCTATCTGGGCAGTAACAAGCTTCAAATCTCTCAAGAAGGAACGTCCATTCTGATAGGTATGGTCTAAATCTTCTTCCACGGTTAAAGCCATTTCAGACAGACTTTCTTGATAATATTCTTTTCGGGTGAAAGAAGGCATTGCAGCAAGTTCAACCATTCCTCCATACATCTTTGTTAGAAAGTTTTCATGGGATCTTTTACGAATTTGTAACAGCTTTACAGGAAACTCATCTTATACTTATAGCCTTCCCTGATTCACGTTTTCTACAGTGCTTTTTCCGGAGCCACTCCTACCAACCATGGCTACAGTTTTCCCCGCCGGAATGTTGAGCGAAAACCCACTGAGAATGGACATTTCGGGTCTGGATGGGTACGAAAAACTCACGTTTCGTAGCTCCACTTGACCAGTGACTGTGGATGGTGTAGCTCCAGTAGAATAATTTCTGTCAATTTTAGGCCTGTGCTCTATGGTTTGGAAGATATTCACTGTAGCAGATTTTGCCTTGGCAAATGCCGTCAGACTGGGAGCCGATTGCCCCAGTGCCCTGCAATTCACACACAGAAAATTACTACCCTTTCAAACACGGCCTAAAAATTTAGAGATAAAAGGTAACCATGCCACATACAATCCACCAATGACGACAGAAAACGTTGTAGCTATTGCCGATCCTCCCTTAGTATCATGATGCCTCACGAGCAATCCTCCATACCATAGCAGCAACGCATAACAGCAAAATATGATGCAATAAGTCGATCCCATTCCGATTCCCTTCACCACTCCGCTTCTGTAACCGATCTTCTGAGCGACCTTCAACGCCGCAGAATAAGCTTGCATAGTTTTCTCCTCGCCAACGAACGAGAAAACCGTGCGAATTTGAGCCAATGCCTGCGAAATGCCATTCCAATTGTCTCAGAAACGAAATAAAAATCTAAACCCAGTTCAATTCATGAATCTAGGCATTAAAATAGAAGACTTATATATACCTGCTCTGCAATGTTGCCGGCCTCTGCATAAGCGTCCTGGCTCTTGGATGAAAGCTTTGTAAATATTATGGTGTGAACGGCTCCAACCACAGCAATAAGTGGCACCATCGCAACCGTCAGCAAAGCAAGCTGCCACACTGTAGTGAATCCCACCACAAATCCAGCTACAAACGTTGCCATATAATGGATGAAATTTCCCATCTGCAGATATTATTGCAGAATTTCAGTAAAATACCCACTGTTATTAGATTGATACACGTTTTCTGTCTCCTTGTCAAGATGAAAGTCCTGAGATGTAACATATCAGATTTCCAGTTAATCTCAAGTATCTACACTAGTTTAAAAGGTAACAAAGCCAAGTAAAACATGCAAATCAAAGCAGAAAATGAAGAGAAGATACATAATGACTTCCGGCCTACCTTTTTATTGAAGTTCGTTAGATTACTGATAGCTGCATTAAGGACAGAGAGAAGCATGTCCTCTTGCTCTGTCCTCTCAAAGCTCCCCAGTCCTTCAAAGTCCATAAGTACATAAAGGCATTTTGCATCCAATCGAATTGTCATCCATACCCCATCTGTACATATGCCCCCAGCTACATCGAGAAGAGATCCAGATAGATGATTTAATAGGTATGACTTACCATTACTTTGTAAATATGACTTCACATTAAGCTTAACAATGTTCTTGTACTGTTAAACAGATAATATACTTTGTGTCTTATTCCTGTGATTTCCTATATGCATTACTATTGTATCATTAATTAGGTTCATGAAGAATATCTTGAAGCTGGTGCCGAAGTCTTAATAACAACATCGTACCAGGGCTGTGCTTATGATATGCATTATTCATACATTCTTATATGTTTGTTCACTTTTTTTGCCTTCATCTTGGCACCTCTTCATTCATGTGATATTTATGGGGATTTGATTGTTTACAGGTAACAATTCATGGGATTTGATTGCTGTCGATGGAGAGACAATTGCTCAAAAAGGAAGTTGCTCAAAATCGAAGTTAAGAAAAATAACTTCAAAGTAGCACTAGGGAATCATATGGATCACTTGAAGTTTGGTGGAGAGGGTGCTAATATTGTATATCAAGGGTTAACGGAATTCAGACACCCTTTTGTATTTTTTCATTGTATTTCAAGGGTTAACGGAATTCAGACACCCTTTTGTATCTTATCTTATTTGATATTAATAAAATATTTGTGGACCCATTATTGGGCACAATATTTAAATCAAATTGTTGTTAATTTATAATATTAATTACCAGACCACTTCGATATCATAGATGATATGTAACTTCGTTGATATTTGGTTATTATGTAGTTTTAAAATTCATATTTTTCATTCTTTAAATTCATATCGTCTCTAGAGAGACAATAAAAATTGAAATTAGTATTGTCTCCAGAGAGACAAAATGTTAGTATTCGGTATTGTCTCTAAGGAGACAATAATGATATTGTCTCTAGAGAGACGAAAATGATATTGTCTCTCAAGAGACAAAATATGTATCAATCATTATTGTCTCTTGAGAGACAATAATTAGAGACAATATTAGAGACACCCGCTTTGAGACAATAATAGAGACGATATGCAACTTTTTTATTGTCTCTATTTGAGACAATTTAGTCAAATTTTGTCTCTATTAATGTCTCAAATGACCCCCCCTTGTAGAGGATTTCCCTAAAATATATACATATAACCATGTCATGACAGCTTGCATCAGTACTATTAAAAACTCATAGTCTTAATGCCATATACAATATATATGGTTAACAAGGGTTGCTGAGACGCAGTTAATGCAGTCACGCTGCCACTAAGGTTTGTAGTATTAGCGAGAAGGGAAGAACCTCTCTTGTTTGCTACAAAAGTATCAATTTCTCATCTTTGATACATGGGTACATTTCAGGCAGAATTTTGAGATGGCCTGATCTTTTCCAGCATCATGGCGTGGGTATCAAATTGAAGGATGGTAATGAGGATATCAGTTTTAAATGGAGGCAAATCTAAGCGAGAGGTTACAGACCATGAAAATGAAACTTAATCAATTAGGTTCTTTGTTGAAAATCACTACTGCATATGGTAAAAATTTACGAATTACACATAAATAAGAAATACTTAATTATGGAAATTTTTATTTTCAGAAAAAATATAACAACAAAGTCGAATAAAAATATTTACCAACATGAAAATGCTAGGTAAAATGGAAGGTAGAATGTCCAGTAACTACAACATATCATCTTGCATGACAAGTACTAACGTCCAGCCGGCCCACACCAATCTTCCAATATGGGAGGTTAATACTGTCGTCAAGCCCTATGACAAGTGATTGCAGCCAAATAGTTAAGAGAAGTGAGCTAAAGTAAATGACATTTCCAACAAAATCTATATCTGTAGCTGAAATAAATTGTTTTAGCACATCTTGTCCTCTAAATGATAGCTACAAATTTGAATTAGAAACACACATGTTGTTCAATATCCATGTGTAAAAAAAATATTTCTCAACAACATAAATAACGAAATATAATCCTTTCGAAAAGTCAGAAGTACACTTTGCATCAGTGAGGTATTTCGTTCAAAAATAGGAAAATATGCATCATATGCTTATTCCAGAGATGAAACATATTAAAAACACGCATATAAAGAAACTTGTTGCGTTGAAGTCTAGCCCTGCATTGTCCTATATATTTATAATGTAGTTAAAACTAATTGGATTGCCTGAGAGTTTAGTTTATGCCTTACGTACATGTTCATTATTGAGTTAAAAAGTATCGTATAAAATATTTCAATTTTTTTAATAAACCCAAGTATAGGATGCATATAACTAGAGATGACCTTCTGTTTATTCGAACCCAGAATTGTGTGTAGCAACATGAACCCCTTCAACATCTCATCTCATATGGGCGATCTCACAATGAATGTTACATAATAATGTATTATAATACCATACTTGCAAAGTTTATTTAATTATATCGACAATTTTTATTCAAAAAAAAGTATGTAAAGATTCAATATTTCACTTATTGATAACATAACCGATTATAAAATTGATACTGATAACACAAGTTTCAAATAAAAATACAGTTGTGAAGTAAAATTAAAATTAAGATAAATCAACACTAAAAAAAAATATACAAAATATTTTGTGTTATAAGTGACTACATAGTGTGATACTTAAATTGGGTAGTAAACATGGTTTGATTCTTAGATTTTGTTGTTAATTATTGTATTTGGTTTTTGTAAGTATTACCTTTGTTACAATTTGCAAGCAGTTGACATTATTGACCTCACTTGAAAAGATTGATAGCATATATCATTCTCTAAAAGAAAAATGTTTATACTCATGTCATACCAAATGATATAAGAGTCCATGCACCTTATACAATCAGTTTTTAAATTAGCTCTTTATATGTAAAGTTTACATAAGGCCTGAACAATATAAATGAATTATTAGATACAAGTGTATTAGCATATATAAATTATGTGCATCGTTATGAAAATGTTTATCATCTAATTGAGATATATAAAAAGACATGGAAAAGAACAAAAGTAATTAACAATCGAGATATTATAATTTTCAACATTTTTATTATTAACATATAAAATACAAATCAATATTATGTCTTGCAACATTGATCTTTATAGATAAGGTAGGCTCAGTCTTAGTTCTCCCGTTGCTAATTAAGTATGATTTTATATCACTATACCATAACCTTTTTACTTGGTTGAGACCATATAGGGATTTTTTTAATGTACAATTTTGTTTTTCTCTTCTCCATAGACTTCATATCCAAGTGCATGTATCCATGAAACTTCTTCTAAAGTAACTATTTTATATATCTCCCTCCCCGGGGTAAATATAGACAAACGGAAGAATATGGAAATCAAAGAAACTCAAAACCCAACATTTATTTTATGCTGCAAGGTACGCCCAAGGCGTAGGTTGGAGGCGCAAAGCACAAAGTGTCAACATGGAAATATTCGCGCCCAAGGCGCAAGATGGAGGTGCAAAGCACAAAGTTTCAGACATGGAAAAATTATGTGCTCAAGGCGTAGGTTGGAGGCGCAAGGCACAAAGTGTCGACATGGAAAAACTTGTGCCCAAGGCGCAGGATGGAGGTGCAAAGTACAAAGTGTTCGACATGGAAAAATTTGCGCCCAAGGATATAGGTTGGAGGTGCAAAGATACAAAGTGTCAACATGGAAAATGGATTCACGCCCAAGGCGCAGGATTAAGGGCGCAAAGCACAAAGTGTCGAACATGGAAAAATTCGCGCCCAAGGCGCAGGATTGAGGTGCAAAGCACAAAGGATGTCGACATGGAAAAATTCATGCCCAAGGTGCAGGTTGGAGGCGCAAGGCACAAATCAGTCAACATGGAAAAATTCACATCCAAGGCATGCAGGATGGAGGCGTAAGACACAAATTGTCGACATGGAAAAATTCACTCCCAAGGCACAGGTTGCAGGCGCAAAGCACAAAGTGTAGACATGGAAAAATTCGTGCCCAAGACACAGGAATGGAGGCGCAAGGACATCAAAGTGTCGACATGGAAAAATCACGCCTAAGGCGCAGGTTGGAGGCCCACAACAAACTCACGTGTCTACATGTAAATGGAATTCGCGCCCAAGGCGCAGGTTGGAGGTGCAAAGCACAAAATGTCAACATCACATTTTCAATCGCCTATGGTGCACATTAAGAGTATGTTGACATGAGGATGGATGTGAGGCACATCTTCACGAGGCGCATCTTCTGGAGGCGCAACATTTTGAGCGTTGACACCCCCCGATAGAAAGCAAACCCTGACGTCAGATATTCAAATGGCCATAACTTTTCACAGGGAGCTCGGATTCACGCAAGGTTGGACTTTTCAGAAATCTTACAAGGTCCTCTATCTAACTACGATTGGATATATTTAATTGGGTGAGAAAAAATTCTTCAAAAATGCAAAATACAGTTCGCCACTTTTTGGGTTTGCTAGGGTTCTCACCTACCGCCATAATGAGATGAATTAAATGCACTCTGGAGGTGGTTGGGGTAGATTTGGAATTCCTCTCTCTTTTCTCTCTCATTCTTCCTATAAATTGTAAGGAGGGGCTTCTTTCTAAAGTTTGGACATTCTTGTTTTGTCCCTCCCTTCTTCTCTTTGGCAAGGTGAATTTGTGGAGTTCAAACCTCCCATCTAAAACTGTAATGCAACTTTTCCTCTTGGCATTTTGTAGTGTATTGTATCAATCTTTGGAGTAAAATAATGCATGTCTGTGGATGATTCTCAACCCTCTCTGTGTTCATTTTGCATCTTTCTGATCTTTCACTGCAAATTTGGTTATCTGTGCATGATCTTGCATTACATTTTAATGGTTTGTGTTTATTGGCAAGACAGATGTTCTTCATTCCTCGGTGCATCACCTTTGTTAGTTTAGGTTTATTTTTATGCATCTTCTTACCCTATCTCCTTGGCAAGTTAGATTAGGTTTTGAGTAAACCCTCTGCATTTTTATGTGTGCATCTGAACAGAGGAATAGGAACCGGCCTTCATCCGGAGAGCTTTTCCGATTTCACAAGGTCCCACACTTGGGAAAAGCTCCATGTTATGCAATCACACTGAGAGTCTCAACCCATCGAGTTGCAGACATTCAGGGGTGCTGTGATTCGTCACCAACAGTAACATTAATAAAATTCCTAGATGTAGTGCCCACTTCTCAAACACTTATTATATTTTGATAAACGATTATTGTTGACTATAGAACATGGATTTTATTTGTAGCTGGTTTAGCATATGTTAGATGATAGAGATATTCTGACTATTGTTGGATTGTCATTTATAAATGAATTGTGTGGATTCTTAGACTGACCATAGAGATATCATTTTATATTGATATGATGATGTCTATGTTAGCATATATATTTACTGACAGTTCATAATTCTCCCGTCATGTTGACTAATGATTAAGCATTTGAACTAATCTTCAAATGATTTCGTTTAGATATCGATTGGAAATAGTAGAATTGAGATAATTAAATATGAAATTATAGACAAATGTATAGCATGAATAAGTTTTGATGATTTCAGTTAAATGAGGATGTTTATTGATGGAATTATATGCATATATTTTATCTTTGATACATTTGATGCAGCCACCGTAAGGCTGAAGGAGTTATTAGTGTGATTTTGTAGGTAAATTTTCCTCACAAGAAACAAAAGAGGGATTTAGACCAATGATAGGGCTCAAATAATAGATTTTCGCATAAAACGACGGTCACCATTCAATTTGGGTAATAGTTTGAAGTAAGCTTTGTGTAATTAGTTTATTAGGGCGTTCCCATGGGGGATGACCTCCAAATGTGACTATGGGCTATGATGTAATTCTTTCCCTTTTCTTTTATACATAAGTGGAGTATGTGATTTTCTTTTGTGATGTAATTCATTTAATCATTTTTTATTAATGTACCTTAATTAAGTAGGACTAATCATGTTTATTAAGAAGAAATCTGGGTATCTGCCATAAATGGATCAATTATTAGAGTAATTGGTCTATTTTGACCATCCTAGTAATATAATTTAAACTAATGAGTGTTATAAGTAACCTTCCTTGGTTGGGAAATTCGGATAACATTGAGCCTAATTGAACCATTTTTGTACTTGTGGGATCATAACAGTTAAGCATTGTCTCATACCTCTTAATTTCTCTTAAATACCTAGTCTAATCTATGGGTTAGGGTGTAATAGAGAACACCCCGTTATGTGTTATGTAAGGACAAAAGGTGACATTTATTGCACTAAACTATTGCAGATACATGAGTTATAAATTATGTCCTTAGGGGGTGTGGTTAAAAAAAGGGTATCTAGTGTGTAAGAGGCTTGTAATTTTTCGTACTACCACAAATTTATTTTTCCTTGGGGTTGATCTAATGACTTGTGAGGTAGAGTTGAGGATAACTAATGTGGAATCCTAACATCTAGCCACCTCAAGAAATCATGTGACAAGGATTTTTCTATAAATATACAAATTTATTTGTTTATTTGGGGGGTCTTAAGGTTTATTGTGCATGTGTATTTTTCAAGTTACAGAGTAATATTAGTTCTTGTTGAAGTCTAGGAGATTTTTGGAGTTGCTAATTAGAATAGTATCAAGGAATTAGAAGTGTGAAGATATTTTATCAAGTTCACTATGGAAAGCTAGGAACTAAATTAACCTTGTTTCTATGAAATGTCTTTCTTTTATATGTGTGTATTGCACTGGAAGTGAATTTTATGTGCTTGTTGGGATCATCGATAGATTCCCAATTATGGTGTAAGAGAAGGCTATGGGGATATTCTAGTTATTAGCGGATCTACAAGATTATTGTTTCATATTTGGGGGAAGTTGGGTTGGGTTCCCCACCATTGATAAGATAAATACTTTCTTTCTATACTTGTTTCTTTTGAGGGAGACATAAGAGAATTTAGGGAGGCATAAGATAATTGTGGGAGGAATAAGAGGATCTTGAGGGATGCATAAGAGCTTTGTAGGTTTGTTTTAAGTTATGTTTTGGATGGTTTTAAGGTGGGCACCTAATCCCATTGGGAGGCATAAGTGATATCCCGATAGTTCCTTACTCCATTGGCTTTGAGTTTTCAAGCCTTGCAATATTTTGAAAGTTGCATTCTTGTGATTGTTATCTTTTTGATTGAATGTGTGTTAAATGGTTGTGAAAATGTGTATTTTGATGTTAAAGCATTGTGTTAGTTTTTGTGGGTTGTCTCCATTTCATATTGCACTTTAGTTGGGGCTCGGGGGATTCATTTAATTAGGAGGATAAATTCTTCTCCTCAAATGGATTACTGGTTTGGTAGAAGAGTCTTGAGTCATACTCCCCCATATTTTTTGTCCGTGATTAAAGTGAAGAAAAATGGTGGATCTCTTGTTGAATATTTTGAGCTTTGAGAATTTGTAGAAGTCAAAAAAGGAAATCCTTCATTGTTGAAACTTTTCTTGTCATTCCCTCTTAAGGTGGAAGGCTATTAATCTTGCATTTTAAAGAAAAGTTGTATTGTATGTTTTATTTATGAAGTTGTAATGTATTATTGAGAAGAAAAATTTTACATTGTAAGAAAATGAGCTACACTTAAAAGAAAAGGGAAATTTCATTGTTACTTGTAGGAGTTTGCATTATTGTAAGAATGAAGGGAGAACTTGGAAGTTGTAAGATCATTAATAATGGATGCTTTGGAAATCTCAATTGTGATATAGTTATCTTGTGATTTCCTTGAATAAATAGTTATGGTTATAATGGAAGAATACACTAAGTTATAGATAAGTGGAGAATTTTTCCATTGATCGTGGAGGTACATAGAGTATTCCCTTAGGGAGTACTAGCATATCATTATGCCACATCTTTTCTTGTCATGCGGTAGCATATGTTGGGGCCCGAGAAGGATGATAATTTCTTTCATACTGATTTTTGGTGCACCTGGTGCTAGGGTTGAACATGATAATGTCACTATGTTATATGTCCTCTTGAGTGAGACATTTGGATTACATTCATCAGTGTCACCTTTACAGGTAATTTTGTTATGTTTTTTATGTGTGTTACAAAAATTTTGGAGTACCTGATTTACTTATATATGTTACATTTTAAAAATAATTATTTTTGTACATGTACATGCATTGATATTACAGCACGCGGGAGGCACATCTTCATCTCGAAAACAGGCAGAAAGCACCATGCATACACATACATTCACAGAGGTAATTTAAAATGTTAATTATGTAAAATTTTCACATACATGTGTGTGTGTGTATATATATATATATGTAAATATATATATATATATATATATATATATATATATTTACATGTATATATATTAGTTTTGAAGTCAAATATATGTATGTTCGTGTATGTCCATCTAACTGACATGATATACATGTTTGATAAATATGTTGACTTCACTAGTGTTGGGTTTCAGATTTGAACTTGGGTGAAACCACAGTTAGGGGACAACAAATCCCTCCTCTTTAATGGGAGAGGTTCCCTTATTGAAATTAGTAAAGAATTATATACATATACATAACTTTCATCATGTGGATTCCTGATACTTTAAGAGATTTCATGCCAAAATGTCATCAATACAAAGGGATCAGAAGAATGGAGGTGGAAAGGGGGGAAGGAAGAACAACAATACTTTCTAGATATATAGATTTCAGAGTATAACCTTACTTGTATTGAAATAGAAAAATGCAGAATGAGATCATTCAACTTCACAATATGTATAAATCTTCAAACACAAAGTTCAAGAGATCATATACACAAGAACACAAGCTTTCTTTCCATATATAGATGAACAATCCACTAATTAAGAACCAGAAAATAAAGAGAATAGCAGAGGAAAAATAAGAAAAAATTTATGTATTGAGAAATTTCAATTTCTTACAATCTTCTCAAAAATGACATGAACCCATATACAATGGCAAAGCATGTTTTTATAACAAACCTATTTCATTTTTTTTTCTTTACCTCAAGGGAAATAATATCCTAATAGGATCAAGTTTGTTGGAGATCCGTTTGGAAAGAGACAGAAAACAAGAATGCATTCATGGAAAATGTAAATTCCCTAATAAGGGGAAAATCATTATTTCAAACATGATTTCTTTTGGGCAGAGATGAATGGTGGTTTCCTTATCCATTTTCCCTCATCATGATCTCTTTGTAACTACCTCCAAAACATTCGAGTGCCCAGTTGGAACATTTTTACTTTTTTTTTCCCTGCAAGAACACAAGAAACTCTGCCTCTTAAAAAATCCATCATATCCCTTTGAAAAATGTTGATATTGCTCCAAAACATGCCCAAACTACATTTACACAAACAATGACAGCGAGAAAAAAAGTAAAGACAAAAAATGATGCACGTTCATCCATTATAAAGATCGAGCTAAAAATGGTGATGAAAGATCAGATGCATATGTAAATAAGCCATTTGCCCTGTCTTTTACCTAGAAATTGGGACCATACACATGTTGAAATCTGAGGGACAATGAACTAGGTGGAAAAAATATGTTTCCCAACATTTGGGAGAAAAGGCACGATTTCTCAATTTTCTCCGCAGCTCCACCAAAGGCTAGACACATGGTGCTATCCTATTGGATGAGAAAAATAGTCCAAAACAACCATTTTGAGCCTTTTGGGAAAAAATAAAAAAATCTAAAATTTCCTCGCGGGTCCACCCTTCTACTTTAACTAGGACATGTGTCGAGATCTGATGGGCTACAAGGACATGGTTCAATTCACGACATTTTGATCATTTTGCACAAAAACTCATTTTTCTCCATAGGTCTGCGGGTCAACCATCTCAACGAAATGTGGTTGCTTTTGCTTCGTTGCAGGTCCAAAGGGAGGACAATGAAACTTGAACTTTTAACTCTTTGGCAAATAGTGCGAAAACAAAATTGCTCCCGCTAACCCACAACCCCGAGGAAACGTGTCATAATCTAAGGGATTATGAAATTTATTTCTCCATTTCTCCACGTGGGCCCGTGGGTCATTTTTTCCAGCTTATCCGTTTGGCAAAAAAGTGCAAAAACTAAAAAGAAACCCGTAGATCCACTAACCCGCCAAAGGGAAAATTTAACCACATAGGTCCACCGAGCCATAACTTTCTAAATACAAGGATTTAAGGGGACTTCTTGATCTTTCTGGAAAGGGGGAGATATTTCCCATCTAATGGATACATTTTTAAAATTCCAAAACCTCCTAATAATTACAAAATTTAAAAATATCCTCTTTTGAGCATACTTCAAAGGCACCAACTCAAAATTTAACATTTTTTAAACTTCAAAAATGGAGGGAAATTCAAGGGTGACAACAACTGGATCCATCTGGGGATGACATGGATTGGCATGAAAAACAAGGCAAGATCAAGAACCTTAGAAAACTTTGTGAAAATAAGACCGGTATTTTATCCATTGGGCAACGGAGTAAAAAACAAGCTCAAACAGAAGGGGAGCACACACTTAACGAGAAAAGAAAATAAGACAAAAACCAAAGGAAAGAAAAACAAAGGGAAAGCATAAAAAATATAAAAATTACTCCCAAGTCACTAGGATTTTAATAAATTCAAGTTTTTCCCACTATAAAGAAGTGGGAGAGAAGAACCATCCATGTAATCCAAGTAGAAATAATTCTCACCGGCAAGATGTCTAATTTTGAATGGGCCCAGCCAAAGAGAATCAAACTTACCATGGTTGTCCCTTCATTCATGTCTTTTTTCCCAAAGAAGAACACGATCTCCCACTTGAAAAGTTCTAGACTTAGCCTTCTTGTCAAATAGAGATTTTACATTGAGTTGGTGAACTGATATCCTATCAATCACCTGTAATCTATCTTCATCCAGCCTCTGAAGGTACATAATCCTTTTGTCCAATGAGATGGAAAAACTGGCATCCTCAATGGCCTTCATCAAGTGTAAGGCTGGCAGTTCAACCATTACTGGTAGCCGAGCATCGATTCTATATACCACTTGGAAAGGAGACATTCCAATGGCTCTCTTAGGTGTAATTCTATCAGCTCATAAAGTATCATACAGTTTCTTATGCCAATTCCTCTGAGAGTCATTTACAAGCTTCCAGACAATTGTGACTAAGTTCTTCTTCATTGATTCAGCTTGCTCATTCCCTTGCGGATAATAATATGAAAAGTGTGCAAAGGAAACGCCATTGCCATAGCAAAAATCAGTCATTTCAGCAGAGGAGAAGTTTGAAGCATTGTCAGTGAAAATCTTGTTTGGTATTCCAAACCTTATTAAGATATTCTCCTTGCTGAAATTGTAAACAACCTCTGAAGTAGTACTTTTTACTGGAATGGATTCCACCCATATGGTGAAATAGTTAGTGGCAGTCAAAACATGAGTGTGTCTAGCACTTGAGGGTGGATTGAGTGTGCCAACTAACTCTAAACCCCATTGTTGAAAAGGTTATTCAATCACTACTAGTTTGAGAGGTAGAGAAACCAATTTGGGTCTTCCATCAAAGGTTTGGCATGCTTCACATTTACTTACCCACTCGGATGCATCTCTGAATAATGTGGGCCAATAGTACCCAGCATGAAGAATCTTGTGGGCTATTACATCAGAAGAGAAATGACCCCCATAGGCCTGATAATGGAAAGCTGAGAATAATATCTTTTGTTGTTCCTTATCAATGGATTTCAAAAACCTTCCATCAATACCACGTTTAAACAATGCATTTTCCCACAATACATATTGATAAGATCTCAATTTGATGGTTCTTTTCTCCTTGGCAGTCAAATGGGATGGGAATTCCCCATAAGTGAGGAAGTCTGCAATGTTAACATACCACTCATTAGTTGAGATGAGGAAAATAACAAGAGGAGTATCAACATCCTCCTTTAACAATTTGGCATCAACCCCTTCTGTAATCAGCTCACACAAGCCCTTCCCTCTAACCAATTTGGTGGGTTTTATGTCAAGGTCATACTCATAAACTTTGGCTACCCAATTTCCTCTTTGTCCCAAATTATTTCTATGTTAGAATGGATTTAACAGTTGTATCAGGCATAAGAACAATAGCATGGGAGTTGAGGATATAAAAATGAAACTATTGCACCTCCTTAACCACTACGAAAGCATGTTTCTCCATCATGGTGTTCTTCATCTCATGGGATTTCAAAATATAACTCATGAATTATATGGGGAGGTCATGACCTTCATTATTTCCTTGGGT
Source organism: Taxus chinensis (assembly GCA_019776745.2). Lineage (NCBI taxonomy): Eukaryota > Viridiplantae > Streptophyta > Pinopsida > Cupressales > Taxaceae > Taxus > Taxus chinensis. Next base: position 29,786 of record JAHRHJ020000204.1, on the reverse strand, counting down.
TAACACAGCAGCAAGAGTGTATTCGGTGGCATAGAAATAAATAGTAAAGTCTCTACCAAAATCTGGGCATGCCAAGATTGCCGTCTTTGCTATAGCTCTCTTGATGCCTTCAAATTCAAATTTGCCTTTAGAGGACTATAAAGAATTAGAGAACAAATATGTGGAAACAATTCCTCAAACCATAGCAGTGGGAAGCTATATAGCATAATTATACTTGCAGAAATATAATAGCATAAATGAATAATGCACAAAAGAAGAAAAGACAAGATTTATCGTGGTTCACCCAATGTGGGCTACGTCCACCAAGAAATTTCTCAGATTTTATTATTAACAAGAGTAAAACAACTCTTATAGTCTTCTCTCAGTTATGAACTCACAACAGAATTCCAAAGATGCTAAACCACATCTAAACCACAATTGACACCCAATTACATAACCTTGATCACTCATGATCGCCTCTTGATCTGTAAGACTCAAGACCTCTTGAACACTCAAGATATCTTCAAGATACCCTAACACCTCTATTTATAGGATTAAAATCCTCTCAAGAAGCCATAAATCCAACCCTAGAGGATTGAAAGTCGCAATCTTTCAACTTCCCATGGCTGGAAAAAATAGTCTTGACGTTGACAGCCAGTTAATAGCATGTTAACAACAACGTCGCATCAACGTCACAACAAATGACTGTAGAATTCTTGTGATGTCTCCAAACTTAACCGTTTGAGCTCCAACACTTCAACACTGATTCAAGAAGACCAAAAATAGGCTCCACACCCCAACAATATCCCACTTGGAGACTGTTTCCACTGAGCAAAATTTTTAACCCTTCATTATCAACCATGAAGGCTAATCAAAGTTGAACACAACTTCAACTTATTCCTTGTGACCACCTTGGTCATCATATCCATAGGATTCTTACTGGTATGAACCTTTTACAGCTTCAACTTATCTTCTTCCAAAGTTTTCCTGATGAAATGATATCTCAGCTGAATGTGCTTTGTCCTAGAGTGGAAAGCATATTTCTTTGCCAAATGATAAGCGCTCTAACTATCACTGTGTAGTTTTCCATCTCCCTAGTTATGACCCAAATCATCAAGAAATTTCTGTATCCAAATCATCTCCTTGCTTGCCTCTATGGCAGCAACATACTCAGCCTCTATGGTTGAAAAATCCATAACCTTTTATAACCGTGAAATCAAACTCACTCCTTTATCACCAACCGTAAATACATAACCTGTCATGCTCCTCCTGCTATGAAAATCTCTTGCCATGTCTGAATATACTTATCCAAGTAATATAGTGTCTGATACATTGAAACACAGTGCTGCTCCCATGGTCCCTCTCAAATACCGAAGGATCCACTTTACTACCTGCCAGTGCTCTCTACCTAGATCACTCATAAACTTTCTCACTGCTCTCTTGCCCTCGGGTAGATCCACCAGATCCCAAGTATAGTTTTCCATAAGAGATATATTCTCTTCATCCATGGCTTGCTCCCGCTTCTTCCCAGTATCCACCTGCATTACTTCCTCGAAGCACTCTAGCTCTCCACTGTCAGTGAGCAATAAATAATTCAAAGATGGAATAAATCACTCATGTTCCCTTCTTACCCTAGAATACCTTCTCACCTTAGGAGTTTCGGGTTCCTTATGAGTAGGTACCTAAACTGGCTGTGCTGGAACATGCTGAACTTGAACCGGCCCCTTGGACACCTTATTGTCTGCAATGTCTTGTAAGACTATGCATTCTTTCTTTGATACCTCTTTCTATTCCTGCAACTAATCTTTATACATGACTTTTTCGTTAAAGAAAATATCTCTAGACCAAAATATTTTCTTTTCTTCGAGACTCCAAACACAGACACCAAAGTCATCTTCACCATATCCAACAAAGGTGCATTTCTCAGACTTAGCCTCTAACTTGGTCCTATCATCTTTATCAATGTGAACAAATACCTCACATCCAAATACTCTAAGAAATGAGTAATCAATTTTCTTACCAGACCAGGCCTCCTCAGGTATACCTCCATCCAAGGCCATAGAGGGTCCTCTGTTAATGAGATAAATAGCTGTGCTTACCACTTCCACCCAAAACATGAGTGGCAGCCCGCATGTAACCTCATGCACCTATCACACTCCATGATTGTCCTGCTCATTCTCTCTAACACTCCATTTTCCCATGGAGTATTTGGAACCATTCTTTACCTACATATCCCATTTACCGAACAATAATCCATAAATTCATTACTGCAATATTCCCCTCCATTATCTGACCTGAGACATTTCAACTTGAGAAATTTTTCATTCTCAACCAAGGCTTTCCACCTTTTGAAATTTTCAAACACATCAGATTTATTTCTAATGTAATATACCCAAACTTTTCTAGTTGCATCATCAATGAAAGTGACGTAATTACATGAACCACCAATAGAGTTTACCATAGCTGGCCTTCATACATCTGTATGCACTAACTCTAACTTACCCTCCTTCTTGGTAGGTCCAACCTTGAGGAATCTCACATGCTTCTATTTCCCATAAACACAAGCCTCAAAGAAGTCCAAATTTAACTCCTTTAATCTAGGTAGCCTATCCTTTATAATCTGTATGCCCTTACGACTCATATGATTGAGTCTTTGGTGCCACAAAGTTGCATCTCCATCTGCAACAAATAAATTACAATAATCAACACCACTGATTAAATACAAAGTACCATTTTTCTTATCTCTTACAACCACAAGAGCTCCCTTGGTAACCTTCTAGGAATCCACTGCAAAACTAACTGTACAGCCATCACTACCCATCTGTCCCGGTGATATCAAGTTCTGCCTCGACTTAGGCACATGCCTAACATCCTTAAGTAGACATGTGTTCCCATTCTACATTTTCACCTAAACACAACCTTTCCCTACTATGCTGCATGGTTCATCATCACCAATATATACATTTCCAAAATCACATTGAACAATATCAATAAAGTAATGTCTATGTGGGGTGACATGGAAAGAAGACCCTAAATATAACACCCAAGATTCAACAATATTATCTAAAGAAAGAATTAAGGCATCCTAAAAAACATCACCTGCTAACACATTTACCTCTTTATTTTCCTCCTTGTTCTTCTTATCCCGAAGAGCCCAACAATCTTTCTTAGCATGACCAACCTTCCCATAGTGGCAACATTCTAACTTACTCTTGGACTTTGACCTTCCATGATCATTCGACTTCGCACGGTTACCTTTCCCTCTGTTATTTTGTCTCCCTCTTCTCTCCACATTCAAAGCATTTCCAGAAGTAGAAGAATCGATGGTTCTCTTCCTTTGCATTTCCTCGCTTAGGATCACACCTATTACATCCTCAAACTTTAGCTTTGAGTTATTAGAGACTGAATTACTTACATCCATAACCAAGTTGTCCCAACTATCTAGCAAGGAGTACAAAATCAAAAAATCCTTGACATCATCATCAAAGTCAATTTTTATTGAGTTTAACATACTCACAACCATATTAAATTCATTGAAATGATGAGCAACAGAACCATTCTCAGACATCTTCATATTAAATAACTTTTTCATCAAAAATATTTTATTAGAGGCAGATTGTTTTTCATATAACTTCCCCAACGCACTCATGAGACCTTCTGTGGTCTTCTCCTGTGATTTATTGAAAGCAACCAAAGATTCAAGGCATAAATGAATTACCTCGAGCACCTTTCTATGCAACAACTCCTAATCCTCATCCGACATGGTTGTAGGTTTCTTTGCTTTTCCAGTGAAAAGAACATGGAGGTCCTTTTGATATAAGTAATCCTCCATTTGCATCTTCCACAAACCAAAGTTCTACCCATTGAACTTCTCAATTCTTGATCTACCCTTATCTGCCATAGCTCCCACTCAATCTAAACTTTCCCTGTGATTTACAACTTCAGAAAAAAAACACCAAAGCTCTGATACCAATTGTTAGGAATTAGAGAACAAATATGCAGAAATAATTCCTCAAACCACAGCAGTAGGAAACTATATAGCAGAATTATACTTGTAGAAATATAATAGCATAAATGAATAATGCACAAAAGAAGACAAGACAAGATTTATCGTGGTTCACCCAATGTGGGCTACGTCCACTAAGAACTTGCTCAGATTTTATTATCAATAAGAGTAAAATAACTCTTACAGTCTTCTCTCAGTTATGAACTCACAACAAAATTCAAAAGATGTTAAACCACATCTAAACCACAATTGACAACCAATTGCATAACCTTGATCACTCTTGATCACCTCTTGATCTCTAAGACTCAATACCTCTTGATAACTCAAGATATCTTCAAGATACCATAACACCTCCATTTATAGGATTAAAATCATCCCAAGAAGCCATAAAGCTGACCCTAGAAGATTGAAATTCACGATCTTTCAACTTCCCACAGCTGGAAAAAATAGTCCCGGCGTTGATAGCAAATTAATATCATGTTAACATCAACGTCACACCAATGACACAACAATGTCACAAAAAATGACTGCAAAATGCTCCTGAAGTCTCCAAACTTAACCGTTCGAGCTCCAGCACTTAAACACTGCTTCAAGAAGACCCAAAACAGGCTCCACACCCCAACAAGGACCAGCCAAATGTCTGATTTCTCTTCATCATGTGAGTGATTCCCAAATTAAACTCTGTAAAACAAGGTATGAATCTCCTCAAGAAATTTATTTTTCCAAAGAAAGAGTGCACAACTTTCTTGCTGGTTAGAAGAGGGACCTACTGAATTTCTTGGGCTCTCTCCAGATCAATCTTGGTCCCCTCCTTAGAGACAATGAAACTAAAATTTTTCCTTTAGTGACACAAAATACTTATTTCTTTGGATTCAAGGAGATGTCATTCTCTCTACACCTTTGGAGAATTGTTTCAAGGTGTTTGAAATGATCAGTTCTGATTTTCGAAAATAGTTAGATCATCAAGGTAAAAAACTATGCACTTTCCCTTGAGGATGCCAAAGGCCAGGTCCATAGCCCTTTGAAAATAATCATCAGCATTGATGAGGCCAAACGGCATCCTCTTATAAGTGAAGGTTCCCCCAGGAGTGGTGAAGGTGGTCTTATATTGATCAACAACATTTACTTCGAATTGATTATAACATGAGAACCCATCAAGCATAGATAACATCTCTGACCCTGTGATAGCTTGAAATACCTCATCCATAGCACGAATAGGATAATTTTCCTTCAATGATGCTTGATTTTAGTTCCTAAAATCAACAAAAATCCAGATCTCACCATTTTTCTTTCTAATCGGCACAATACTAGCAATCCACATTGAATGGTGGATAGGAAAGCTGATCTTTTCTTTTAATAATTGCTGAATTTCTTGGAAGATTGTATCAGCAATCTTAGGATTATATTTCCTCTACTTCTGCCTAAAGGGTTTGATCCCAGGTTTGAGAGGAATGAAAGGATGCATTTTTTTTTTTGGAAAGCCTTAAGATCATCATAGGAATAAGCAAGGACATCAACATGGTTCTTTAACAAATTTGCATCCTTCTTCTTCTCTTCTTGTGTGCAACACTTCCTGATGTTCACTAGCTTGGGTTCATGAGAACTTCCAATGTTTATCTTCTCATACTCAGTGGAATGCCAAGATCCTTTGGAAGTTTTGGGCTTAACATACCCATCATGCTTATCAAATAGTTCCTCTAAACTCACTAACCCCTTATGTATCTTATTACCTTTTAGTTTTATACAACCATCATGATCCATTTATTTGTTGTTATCTTCTTCATTTGGAGGCACACACTCCCTTGGCAGATTCTCACCTCCTTCAAAGTACAACTGATCAAAATTATCTCTAAGTTCAAGGAAGGAAAGAAAGTGTTGATCATCACTAAATACCTGTCAGTTGTTTGCATTGTCAGGAACACTAGGCCTATGGATCATCTCAATGGTGAACTTCTCTTAGGAGAAATCTAGATGAGGAATTAACAGAGACCTTGAGACAGCCAATGAATCAGCCCTAGTGTTCCTTTCCTTTGGCATGGCTTTAATTGAAAAGGCATCAAGGAACTCAATGGAATCCCAAATCAGGTTTCTATAATGTTTCAACCTTCTATTCTTCACTTGTTAGAGATCTTTGACCTATTTTACAATCAGCTTTCCATCTCCACAAGAAAGGAGATTCTTAATCCCCATCTCTTTTTCCATGCTTAAAATGAGGATGAGACATTCATTCTCATTTATATTATTTGTGTTTTCAAATTGGAGCTTGTAAGAGAAAGGGTGAATTTTCCCTGCACCTCAGGAGAAATAAGTACCACAACAGCTCGAGAACCGGTTGTGGAGCAATCTTCCATCACACTCTAAAGTCCAAATTCCATTGGGATCAAGAAATACTTCTTTAGGATGGTTAGCCTCATCTTGTGACAAGATCATGTAGTTACCATGACAAATGTTTGCATAAAGTATTTGTGCCTTTTGGTCATCTATTTTTTACACAATATATTCAATTTGTTTCTCAGGTAGTAGCTTCCTCATCTTCCCATTCACTGGAATGAGGGCATGTGACCAGTCCATCATGATCTCTCCTTCAACATCCTTGCAAAATTTTCTACTCAATAACATGCCATAAGAAGGAGGTATATCATCTACCAAGATGGTTTCTAAAATTCTTTTCTCTGGCATAGTAGTAAATATAACTTTTGCATTCTTGATTCTACAAACCAACGGTACTTATTTACTTTCCATTGAATAACATGAGCCAAAAATGCATGTTAGGGTCAGGCCTAGGGCATGAGCTATCTCCAACATGGCGGGCATCACATTGTTTGAAGCACTAGAATCAATGACACAATTGTTGAGTTTATGACTAGCTATGAGGAGGGTAACATAAAATTGTTTGATCCTCATCTCAGAAAAAGTAACCATTGTTACAAGGTTGGGTTGAGATGGAGGAGAAGGAGTTGGAAAGAGACCCTTCGAACCATGGGGTGAAGGCTTGGATTTAGAATTTACAAATTCTACCACCTTAGCAAATGCCTTGGGATGATTTTGGTAGAATTCAGCTCTAAGATTAGAATCTTAGTTTTCTTGAGATGGTCAATAATATCAAATGATCCATAGGTAGATGAAACATTATTAACATCAGTAGATGGGACTTTTAATCTATCAACTTTATCACTAGGATGACAACAAGTTTTAGGAGCAGAAGAATAAGAAGAAGGAACAACAAGGCTTACCTTTTTCTTAGAAGAAGTTGGAATAGGAGCTCCTCTCCTTGCAATCACTGGAATAGTTTTAGGAGGATCTTTAAAAAAATAAGATATTTTAGTAGGCTGCACTACCTTGACTTTCTTATTTTCTTGTTCACGAGTCATGACAACATAAGATTCATTTCTCATCTCTATATACTCTTTCCTCATATCATCTTCTTCCTCCATGCCTTATGTACTGAGAAAATGGACATGGGATCCACTCATCTCTTCTAATTCTTCATCAACCTCTTCCAATTCTTCATGGATTTCATTCTCCTCTTCATCATCAGGTTCTAACACTTCACATGTAGCATTGACTAGAACATTTGATAGGTGGACCTTCAATTGATAATCTGGTTTGAGGAGAGGTCAACTGATTTCTGGCTGGATAATTTTATAGGCACATCCTGATAAGGAGCATGCTGAGCTAGTTGTTTCTTGAGAGAAATCAGATCATTAGCAAGCTTCTTGACTAACTGATCTGCATTAGATCTAGGGGAAGATGTGGAGGAAAAGGATGCCTTGGACTTAGATGAATCTCTCCTCATCTTTCCAAACATAATCAAATCATCTTTCACACTAATAGCTAACCTCTTATCAACATCCAATGCGGGAATATTATCTCTCCTAAGTGCATAGCTCACTTTATGCAATTGAGCATTAAGGAAGAAGCACTTCTAAATTTGATCTACATGACATGTAGCCTAGTGGGATCTTGTTGATCAATATTGAATTTAGAAGTAAACTAGGCATAGGACCATGAGCTTCTTTCTTGATTTGGGAAATTTGAGAATAAGAGGGCATGCACATCTTCAGTTGGTTTAAAGTGTTGCTCAAATCTGGTTGTCATGGTGTTCCAATTGGTGATAGATCTAGTAGGCTAGGTGATAAAACCAATCAGTAGAATTATCTTGCAATGTCTCCATGAAAATTCTAACATAGACATCCTCATGTTCCACACCAAGAACACCACAAGAAATAATGAAGGCTTCTATATATGTTCATTTGGATGAACTTTCCCATCACCTCTAAATTTAGGAAAATTCTTTCTATTTCCTCTAGGCAATTCATGCAATGTAAAAGAGTAAGATAACCCTTTGGTTAAGGATCAAGAACAATGCCATAATATATTGTTGTTCAAATATTATTTGAGAGGAATAACAACACCAGCAAGGATGCAAATGTGTGCAGAGAATAATGATAAGATTTTGAGGGATCACCTCCAAGAAGGTTTTGAGTCTATCAATTGAGGAGTGCTTGCAGATCTTTTCCTCTTATTTTCCTTGAATAAGTGAAGGAAGAGAGAAACCTGAAAGGTTTTCCAACTTGCTGGAAATGAGGTGAGATCTTTGTTCCTTAAGACCCCTAGTACTATCTTGGAGTCGCCAGATCAAAGATTCAAGAAGTAATTCTTCAAAAGAAATCCATTACTTAATGGATTCCAAAGTTGTCAAAAATTTATTGGGTTTTAGATTTGCACAATGGGTATGAAACCAACAGTCCCCGGGAAAAAAGTCCCTCCTCTTTAATGGGAGAGGTTCCCTTATTGAAAGATCTAAAGACATATATACATATAACAACTTTCATGGCGTTATGGATTCCTAATATTTAAGAAAATGAATGGATGTGGAAAAATTATCAATTCTTATGTAGTGGAAATACTAAGAATGATTGAAGATAGAACAAAAAGATCCAGGTCTTTCATGGAGTATAGATCATTAGAAAACCTTACATTGAAATCCAAGAAAATGATTCAGAAATCGAGATCAGGTGGACTTCACCAATGCATATAAATCTTTACAAAGGATTCATGCACTGATCTAGGTTCATTTTGAGATGTCCACAATCAACTAATTATGCCCATGAATTCCATTGGGGTCCACATAACCCAGATTTAACATTGAAAAATAAGAAATTAACACTTATGTAATTGAAATTTATTTTAAATCTTCTCAAAAATGCCAGGAATTTTACTTTATGGCCAAAGTATGCTTTTATAACAAACCTATTGTGACCTTATTGTGCCCTAAATTTATTTCATTTATTAGAGGTCAAGGGAATCAACCACAATGGGATCCTGATATTTGTTGGATCTAATTGCTCAACATCCCCCCGGGTAGTCAAGAATATTCATAAAAATAGCCCACATAGTTAAAAAGGGTAAAATTTGATTATTTCAAGGATTTAATTGGAAAAAACAATGATTCCAATCTACAAACCCCCACCATGCACCTCTCTTGCAAACACATTGGAGGCATTACTTGTTCAAGTGCTGTAGAAATGGGGAAAATTGATCCTCTTTTGACAACTTACAGAGAGGGTTATAGGGTTTATTTTCTAAAAAATTATCATATGTGGATGTAAAGAAAAAATAAATTTCAAAACACCTCATATGCATCCTCCATTCACAAACCCCCACACTAAAAATTTTGTTGAATGTAAATGATGTTTCCCATCCATTGGTGCAATAGATCGATTTGATTAAAAATAATTTTTGGGACTGATGGTGGATGGTGTTTGATTTTCCACCTTGTAATAACAAAAAGGTACCCTATACTTGTCTAAGGAAACTCTATTGTGAGTTTATCCTCAATGAGATTTCCCAACATTAGAAAAGGCATTTTCTGAGATTTTCTCTACCCCCCTGTAGGTCTCAAAGGAACAAGGATCCTACACAGGAAAAGATTGGTCCAAGTGTACAATGTGCACCTATTCAGTAGGGTAAATTCCCTGCACAGAAGCCCCCTCACTGCCTGAGATTTTCGCTCAAGACAGTGAAAGAGATCAGTAGAGATTGATACACTCCACGCACTTCAGGGGCTATCTGTGACCCTTGTTTGGCATATGAGGGAAATTTCTGAGCTAGATGCTCGCAGAGGTACATAGAGTCCCCATCTCAGGGAATACTAGAATGAGGCCACATCTTTTCTCATGCATGTGGTAGAATATGTTTGGGGCCTGAGGATGATGAAACTTTCCTGAACTTTTTGGTGCACTTGGTAAAAAGTGTGAACATGATAATTTTCACTAGCGTCACAATGTCCTTTTGAGTTAGACACGTGTAGAATACATTCAGGACTTCATTGCAGGTAAATTTTTTATGTTTTTTTTTGTGTTACATGCAAAGTTTGGAGTGCTTCATGGCCAACTTATCCCTTTGGTGAAATAATTGCAATAATTGTTTTGTACATGTAACATTGATATTACAGATGCGCGGGAGGTGCATAATCCCGACAACATGCGGCGAGCACCATTTACACATACATTGTCAGAGCCATAATTTAGAATGTTACAAGGAGTTAAGGGGAATTTTCACATACATTTGTGTGTGAAAGGGGTGTATAATTTTTGCATGTATGTGTATAAGTTTTTAGATAGTATATATATAAAATATCCTATATTAGTTTTGAATTCAAATATACCTGTATGTTCTTGATACTTCTAAACTCACGTGATATTCATTGTTTGATAAAGATGTTGACTTCACTAGACACCCCACCATCTCTGCAACATGTAGATAAAGGTGTTTCCATTGTGATTTCATCTACACAGCAACTTGCTGAGGTATTCAAACAACACATAATTTTTGTTAAATTTCTCGTGTAATTCATATTATGTTAAATTACATGTTATTAATGTCCTTCATTGTATAATTATTAAATTATGTTAATAATGTCCTTCATTATGTATATGCAGGAGTTACCTATGATAGGTAGCAGCCCTATTCATTTGATTCACAGGTGTGGCGCGGTAAAAATAAAGTTTAATATTGATAAAATTAGTTAAAATATTGTCATTATGAAGATACATGTACTTAGCTCTATTTTCAAATAAAACATTTATTGATGTTATTTTAGCTCATTTTTTTGATCTTATGTGTATGTAGGGAACTTCAACCCCTCCATTTTGACTTTGAGGGCACAGAATCCTCCATCTCATCATCTTCATACCCATGTTCATACTGTAGGAGCTCCCAATGACTCATCTGAGCATGAGATACAAATTCAACGGATCAAAAACTTGCGGTAAGTTTGTGTATTTATGTAAATACTTTCATTCTAGCATGGTCTTAAATACATGTTGAAAACATATATAAATTAAGTTTTGACACAAAAAAACATTGTTTGCATTTACAGGCTCATCTACAGTGAGTATTCAGCAGAAGAGGACTCGAAGCATGGGCTCAGATGAGTCCAAAGTCATCTCATAGATCTCCATCTTCATCTAAGGGAGGGCCTTCTTCGATAAAGGCCAAGAGAGGGATATATTTTGATGAGTAGGAAATATATGTTCTTACATGACATTTTTTGTATGCCTATGTGCATGGCATTGTATGTATGCCTATATGGCATTTGAACTTGATGGTATATGACCTATTTGGAATTTTTGTATTTACTATGCACATTAAAATAACTATTTGGAACTTGATAATTTTGTATGAGACCTTACATTTATGAGATTATTTTTGCATGAAACTAATATGATGTGCACTTGACAATATTTAAGACATTATGGATTATTTTTTCATTTATTCGTGATGTCCATGTACTAGCATTTTCAATGTATAATATGCATCAAACTTTGGAAATCAATATTTATATAATGTATGTATATAAAGAGTTACCTAATATGAGTAATTATTCATTCAATTTATCTGATGTGTACCCAAATTTATTCTACCTTCAAAGTCTGATCTTCTTTCTCATGGTCTCTTTGTACAGAAAGCTTCATAGCTTATAGATGCATTAGTATTCATTTTCAATGCTTCTTAGTATTGGCCCTATTAAAACACTCAAGATGTGGACAAATGGATAGCACCTTCAATAAGTGATTCGATAAGGCTCTATCCTAACTATTTTAGGTTGATAACTGTCCTTTCAACCAAGGTAAGAGAACCCTTTTGTTAGCCTGTTGATTCATGGCATTGACAAGGGGGGTGAATTCCTTCCAGATTGAAAATTTTTAAGGAGACCTTGAAAAAATTTGATCAATTCAACATTTCTCAATGACATCTCACCAAGATATCATGAGATATTTAAACAAAGGTTTACTAAAGAAATTTGGAATCACATAATTGTTTATGTATACCCTTTCAGGTAATAAAATTTGAAACCATGCTTTTGTAGGAACACACATTCCAAAACAGGGGTAGTATGGGTAGGATTAATGGTTGTTTTAAATAATTTTTGGTGGGAGGTGACCCATTCAAACTTGATTTTCCAAATAGTCTTCAGAACCTTATAAAATGGAACACCCACTCGAAGATAACGGAATGCTTCAGAATAGCAAAACTAGTTCCTTTAACCAGAACTATGTACTTCAATCACCAGGCCCAGATTAATCACTCACAAATGATCTTTTTAGGCACATACCCACAAGTCTTGAGTTATAAGACCCAATAAAACATCAAAATAAGCTATCAGCTCATGACTTAGGTACACCCAGAGGCTTACAAACAATGGTGTCAGTTACAAATGACACAGTAAAATGATTTTCTCTAGTTGTTTGTGTTCTTTCGGTCACTCCCAGATGAAAGCTCTCTCTAATAAATGAGAGTGAACTAATGCCTTTCTAAGTTGTCACAAGACTTCATCTATCTATGAGACCTGTTCTTTCCTTAAGACATATTTCTTTCAATCTACTCTGAGATTGTAATAAGAACAATATTTGCAGACATTCAGGGAAATGAAACAAACACATTTCTTCTCAAGTCTTTCAACTCTAGAACTTTATTTCAAGTCTTGATTAAATTTCATTGGGTATCAAAGCTTCTAGAACTATAGTTAATTGACCCATTATAACTCCTTTTACTTTAGTGCATCTTGTAACTCCATTTGAAAGATTTTGATTCAAAATAGATATGGAAATCACTCAGATTTTTCTTTCATAAAGACAGGTTGATGTCACCTTTTTCTATACATTGGGAATTATTCTATGATGACACTCTAACACTCCAACCATTTACCATCTTTTTGTGCCTTTATAACATTTACCAAGGTGAGTGACCCTTTCTCCCCCCCAAAAATCTACTTAATTGAGTTGACACCACTAGTATCTCGCCATATATGTATCATTGCATTATCCAAATCAAAGAAATTGGTGCTTGATAGGGAAAATATATCTTCTTCAAATATCTCCCGTCGTAACAGCCGCCTTCTGGTATCACTCTTTCAACTCACCAATCACCATCAATTTTGGAAACAAAATGGTTCCTTTTGCCATGTTTAAAACAAAAAATTGTCCTTAGATCCCGAGAGTTCAAACCATTTTAATCAAATGAAGACTTCTCCTTAGCTTCTTTTAATTTTTCCACAACACTCAGATTGATCAACATTAACTAGTTATCCGCGGTTTTGGCTTTTCTGTTTGGACTATTATCCCATAAATCATGAAGACTCACGCCCTTGAGGTAAATTTGCTTCACTTGTAAAATCACCTCAGGGAGCAAGTAGAAATGATGGAAAAAAAAATTTGGACTTTTGGGACCCCTCTGGTCTCTCTTTGAATTTGGGTGTCCACATGGAAATTCAACGTTAAAACAAGCCTGGGGGTTCCCTTTTAAGTTTTACAATCTTTTGAAAAAATTGAAAAAAAAATCCATTTTTCTCGTCACCTATGCCCTTGAGAAATGAGCTTGACACGTATCCTAAGGTGGGTCCAAAGGAACCGTGGCCAAATTTTTCCATTTCATCTTTTTTGGAAAAGGGAAAATTTTCTAAATTTTTCCCTGCATCTCCATCCTTCCACCATTGACTTGGGAAAAATATTGACGTATTTCCTGCCAGGTCTGTGGGTGATTTTGATGTCTTAACCCTTTTGAGAAAAAGGGGAAAAAAATTTAAGTTGCCCCTGAGATTCTGACCTCTGTCGTTGACCAAGCATTGGCCCTAGACTGGCCATTTTTGGTATTCTAACCCTTTTGAAATAAGAGTCAAAAATTCCAAGATTCCTCAAACTTCCCCATCCCTTTTGAAAAACTGCCACGGATCACAATGATGCACCTTGAGATGGTCCCCAAAATTTGATACCTTGAAAGAGCGCTCTCAGTCTTGAAAATTTATTTAAGGCTTAAAGCAGTGGAAGGCACCATGTGCTAGAGTCTGAGGAAATATTTTTTGGCCTCATGAAAAGTCAAAGAAAAATTCAAAGTGAGTGGAGGCCTCCAAGTGTCCTCCTAGCATTCTTTAAAATGAAACTCAAAGGCCGGTCCCCAAACATGAGTGGTTCCTTCATGTGTCCAGACCTCCCAAGATCCTTTGAAAAATACTAAGTATGAGAAGACACAGCATAACCCTCCATGTGTCTCCATAGTGCAATTTCAAAATGGTGCCCAAATTAGAGACCCTGAATGTGTACAGGCTCTCCACGTGTCCCTGTTCCGCCAAACTATACTAGTTGCATAAAAATATGTCTAAGTCTAGGAAAACCAGCAGAAGCCTCCACATGTCCTCCCGGCGTAACTCCAAGGCCAAACAAAAAATTAAACCTTTAAATGAGCTCCGTTCCTCCATATGGATAAGCCTTGAGTTTAAAATTCTCCACAAAGTTTAGGAGTGACCCTGAGCCACATCAAATAAAAAATGAACACGTGGACACCCTCTGGGTGAAAATAAGAAATTTTCCCTGCCACTTAAATTTGATTTATTAAGAACCTGGCGGGGCCACGGGATGAGTTCAATTTTTTTTCCAAAGAAGCAAAAAATAACAAGTTTCAAATACAAATTCATCGCACTCCATCCAATCAGGAGAAGCCACATAAGTACCAAAAAACCAATCATAATTGAGCGAAGCCACAAGATTAAATTTTCCTTTTTGATAAAAATGAAAATGATATGTAAAGCATTTGTCTACTGTCCCCGTTGACCAACCAAAAGAGACGTTCCCTGTCGATGCAAGGACAAAAATTTGACTAGGAGAAACACCCGTCAAACCGTAAAATGTAGAAAAATTACCATTTAAGCCCAGAGATGAAAACTTCTCCAAGGACAGAGGATTTATAAATGTTACAAGGCTCAAATACGCTCTTTAAAGCTACATCTATTCATTTTCCTTCAAGTATTTAGGGAAAAAAAGACAAGGGCAGCAAAATCCCGACTGTAAGAAAATGGAAATAATGGGAGGGCCCATGTTTTTAGATAAATAGTGAATGGGATACGTAAATTATAGACCAATTTTAGAGGAATGGAGAAATATGGAAACATAAATGGACCCATACATGAACTTCAAACCAGGAACAAATTAATTTTGGCAAAAAAAGAAAGTAGAGATGTCCCTAGCACAACACGGGGAAATGAAATATGAAAGAGGCCGTAAATCGATGGATTGCAAAGGAAAAATAGGGTGAGACTATTTTGAGCACCAACATTATCAATGTCTATATGTGTATTTACCTTACTTGCGCTTCTTCTTGCTCATGGTCTCTTTGTACTAGTTCTTATCTTATCATGCACTTACTACATTCTTCTATGCTTCATAGTCTTCTCCCATATTAAAACACCTGAGAGTCATCACAATTTGATGCCTTTCATCTGTTGATATTTTGAGAATGTCTCTCCATATACATTACTCCAATGCTTGAGAATGTCTCCAGATGTAATGTCATTCTGTTTCAGACACCCAATGATTCTTGATTGTCTAATCCTTTCCAATTCGTGTTATTAACTTCAAATATATAGGCATTTCAAGTTATTTGGAAATCACATCACACCCTTCACTAGGCTTGATGACTACCCTTATCCTTTTTAAGGTGCTTTTGAAAGCATCCATGGGTTTATCATAACATAAATTATCAATGAAGGGAAGGTCACTAAGCCATACGCCAGCTGACTCCCATCCAAAACTAAACAAGAAAGATTTACTAGGTGATTGATAACTCCCATGTGTTCTTAGACATACCCCTATCAAATTCATTCTTAAGCCAATCTAATCATTCAGGGATCTTAAGTGACTATGTTCGAATGAGGTAGCCTGAAAGCAGGGGGAGCATAGGAAACCAAAACGAAAGATCCACTACCATTCACTTGGTCACCCTAACATGTTGGCGTAGTTGGTTCGGTCCCATGACTGTTGGCAAACTACAGCATCTGGAAGCCCTACACTGACTCAGACTGCACAATTTCACACGTTTGAAAATAATAGCTTAGCGAGAGAACCAGATAGAGATGGAGAAAAACATGAGATTATTTTGTAGAGGGCCCCAACATGGATGTCTCAGATCTAAAGAGACATATCTAGGTGCCATGGATTCTAATAAATCAACCGTCGAAGATATGGCGTGTTTGGGCCTCATGGCTCTTAAAGGACTATGCCCAGACAGGGTAGCCCCAAAGCACGGGAAGTATAGGGAACAAAAACAAAGCCTACAATAGCGTTCACTTGGCCAACCTGATGTTTTGGTGTAGTCGGTTTGGTCCCATGAGCTTTTTTTGTAAACTATAGCCTTTGGCAGCCCTACAATGAGTCAGACTACATTATTTCACATGTTTTCAAACAATATCTCAACGAGAGAACCCAATGGAGATAAATGAAATCATGAGATTATTTCATAGAAGTCCTCAATGTGGAGTTTTTGGATCTTACGAGACATCTCTGGGTGCCACATAGAGTCTGAGGAATCACCTGTCGAAGATATGGCATGATTGGGCCTCAGGGCTCTTAAGTGACTATGCCTGGAACGAGGTAGTTCAAAAGCATGGGTAGCATAGGGAACCAAAATTAGTGCTCCAATAATGTTCACCAGGCCACCCCGATGTGTTGGCATAGTTGGTTCGGTGCCACAAGCTTCCGTTTGCAAACTACAGCCTCTAGGCAGCCCTACACTGATTAAGACTGCACTATTTCACGCATTTGCAAACAATAGCACAATTGAGAGAACCGGATGGAGATGGAGAAAACCACAAGATAATTTTTTATAGGTCCCCAATGTGCAGGTCTCAGATCTTATGATACATCTCTAGATGTCACGGAGTCTGAGAAATCACCCGTCGAATATATGGCGTGTTTGGGCCTTAGGGCTCTTAAGGGACTACGCCCAGACAAGGTAGCCTGAAATCCTGAAGAGCGTAGGCAACAAAAATGAATCCTCCAATAATGTTCAACACAGCCATGTTGATGTGTTGGCATATTTGGTTCGGTTCCATGAGCTTCCATTTGCAAAGTACAACCTTTGGCAGCCCTACATTGACTCAAGCTGCACTATTTCGCGTGTTTGCAAAGAATAGCACAATGAGAGAAGTGAATGGAGACAGTGAAAAAAAAAGAGAATTTTGTAGAGGTCCTTGAATTGTAGATCTCATATTTGATGAGACATCTCTAGGTGCCACAGATTCTGAGAAATCACCGGTTGAAGATATGGCATGTTTGGGCCTCAGGGCTCTTAAGGGACTACACCCAGACGGGTTAGCTCCTAAAGCAAGGAAGCATAGGAAACCAAAACGAAGCCAAAGTTTTCACCAAGTCTCCCCAACATTTTGGTGTAGTTGGTTTGGTCCCACGAGCTTCTTTTTGCAAACTATAGCCTCTGGTAGCCCTCACTAACTCAAACTGCACTATTTCATGGAAACAATAGCACAACGAGAGAAACGGATGGAGATGGAGAAAAAAGAGGTTTTACCTTGATATGGAGTTTTCATATCTTACGAGAATCTCTAGGTGCCATGGAGTCTGAGTAATCACCCATCGAAGATATGGCATGTTTTGGCCGCATGACTCTTAAGCGACTACGCCCGGATGAGGTAGCTCAAAAGCACGGGAAGCATAGGGAACCAAAATGAAGCCTTCACTAGAATTCATTAGGCCATATCAACATGTTATCGTAGTTGGTTTGGTCCCATGAGGTTTTGTTTGCTATTTACAACCTCTGGGAGCCCTACACTAACTCAGACTTCACTATTTCACGTGTTTATAAACAATAGTACAAGCGAGAGAACCATGGATAAAGAGAAAACTGATTAGATAATTTCATAGAAGGACCTTGACATGGAGGTCTTAAATCTTACGATGCATCTCTAGGTTCCACGGTGTCTAAGAAATCAGTCGTCGAAGATATGGCATGTTTTGGCCTCATGGATCTTAAGCGACTACGCCTGGATGAGGTAGCCTAAAAGCATTGAGGAGCATAGGTAACCAAAAAGCTTATAATAGCATTTAACAGGCCACGTCAACATGTTGATGTAGGTGGTTTGGTCCCATGAGCTTCCATTTGCAAACTACAGACTCTGGTAGCCCTACAATGACTCAAACTTCACTATTTCATGCAATTACAAAGAATAACACAGTGAGAGAACCGGATGGAGACATTAAAAAAATGATAGGATTTTATAGAGGGTCCCAAAGTGGAGTTCTTTGATTTTACAAGACATCTCTAGGTGCTATAAAGTCTAAGAAATCACTCGTTGAAGATATGGCGTGTTTGGGCTTCAGGGCTCTTAAGGAACTACACCCGGATGGGGTAGCCCATGAAAGCACGGGGAGTGTAGGGAACCAAAACGAAGCCTCCACTAGAATTCGCTAGGTGACCCCAATGTTTTGGGGTAGTTAGTTTTGTCCCACGATATTATGTTTGCAAAATATAGCCTCTGGCAGCCCTACACTGACTCAAACTGCACTATTTTACGTGTTTGCAAATAATAGCACAACGAGAGAACAAGATGGAGACGGAGAGAAGTGTGAGAGGATTTTTTAGAGGGACCTAACCTAGAGGTATCTAATCTTATGAGACATCTCTAGGTGCTATGGAGTCCAAGTAATCACCCATCAGAGATATGGCATGTTTTGGCCTCATGGCTCTTAAGCGACTACGCTGGGACGAGGTAGCCCGAAAGCACAGGGAGCGTAGGTAACCAAAAATAATCCTCCACTAGTGTTGAAAAGGCCATCTTGACATGTTGGCATAGTTGTTTTGGTCCCAATAGCTTTTTTTTGTAAACTATAGCCTCTGAGAGCCCTACACTGACTCAGACTGTACTATTTTGCATGTTTGTAAACAATAGCATAGTGAGAGAACCAGATGGAGACTAAGAAAACCGTTAGAGGTTTCCGTAGAGGGCCCTGACCTGGAGGTCTCAGATCTTATGAGATTTCTCTAGGTGCCATGGAGTCTGAGTAATCAACTGTTGGAGATATGGTGTGTTTTGGCCTCAGGGCTCTTAAGCCACTACGCTCGGACGAGGTAGCCAGAAAGCACGGGGAGCATAGGGAACCAAAACGAAGCCTACACTAGCATTCACTAGGCCATCCTGACATGTTGGTGTAGTTTTTTTTGTCTGATGAGATTCTTATTTGCAAACTACAGCCTTTGGCAGCCCTAGACTGACTCAGACTATACTATTTCATGCGTTTGCAAATAATAGCATAGCGAGAGAACCGGATGGATACAGAGAAAACCACGAGAGGCTTTCGTAAAGTGCCATGACATGGAGGTCTTGGATCTGATGAGATGTCTCTAGGTTCCATGGTGTCTGAGAAATCACCCATCAAAGATATGGCGTGTTTTGGCCACAAGGCTATTAAGCGACTACGCTCGGACGAGGTAGCCCCAAAGCATGAGGAGTGTAGGGAACCAAAACGAATTCTCCACTAGTGTTCACCTAGCCACCCCAATGTTTTTACATAGTTTTTTTGGTCCCATGAGCTTTTGTTTGCTAACTACAGCCTCTGATAGCCCTACACTGACTCACATTACACTATTTCAAGCGTTTGCAAACAATAGTGTAGACACCCATAATTATGCCCAAGCAATTTAAATACTTAAATTGCGTTAATTATCATCTTTCTCACAAATCAATGACATATCATCAAAAGCACTCATTTTCCCTCATATCATCATTAATTAATTACACTAAGCTAATTAATTAAGTTGCCTATCCAACAAATACCCTAATTAACGACCTTCCGTTAATAAATCACCCCTTCTACCTAGACTAATTAATTATTATTAATTAATTAGCTTTCCCTTCTATTTAACTAATAAATAAATATTTAATTGATTTAATCCCCTTATAATAGCCTAAATCGCACTAATATTCTTCTAATTGGCTTCTATAAGCTTACACCTACCTATTAATTAATCACCTTTGATTAATTAAAATACCCCCCAACTCCCATGACTTGCTAAACATGTATTAAACCCTTCTAAAGTAAGGTTACCTTTAATAAAGCAACCTTATCCATTCCTAATCATGTTTTACCTTTATCCCACATTCATGAGAATGTGTTGAATCCTTTATCCTTTGGGCTATATAAAGAGCCCTCCACCTACCTTTTTACTTACACCTAAACTCCTTAGAGAGAAAATGCAAAGCATATAGAAAAGAGACTAAGAGCTTGCACCTTGCCCTTTTGAGAGTTCATCATCTTGAAGAGTTAAGCCTCTTTCTTAAAGTGCTTGGGTCATATGGGAGGTGTCAAAAGGGTCTTGTAGCCCAACTTTGATTAGCCCCCATTCTTAGGTTCTTGGAACATTAAGGACAACTATTTTGATAGCCATGGAGCTTACTTAGGTCCATTAATTTATTTGTTATTAGAGAATAGAGGAGTTTAGATATTTAGCATTGTTATTTTCAAACTTTGTATTTATGAATGCTAGCATCTAACCCTTGGTTAATTCTTATCATGATGGTGTTTATGCTTTGTTTTAGCTAAATTTTAGAACTATTTTAGGTGGTAGTTCTTGCTTCATTTGATTTAGCATTAAGAAAATTATACATGCACACATTTGGCACACCCGGTGGGACTTACTCCATTGTCCTTTGCACTTAATTTCAAGTTTTTGTAGTTAAGTTTCATTTTTGGTTACTAACCCTCTTTTACACATGTTGATCTAACTTGTTTTTTTAACTTGTTTTGTTGAGTTTGCATGTGTTGGGTATTCCTTGTAGGTATGAAGGAGGTTAATTGCTTTCAAAATTGGAATTGATGGGAAAATTTCAAGATTTCATCATGTTTTCATTTTTAGAGCTTACCTTTTCAACATTTTACATGCTAGTTTTTCAATTTGTTGAAAATTTTCAATTATTGAGCATGTAGGTTAGTTTTTGATAGTTCTGAGTCTTCTATTTACATATTAATGTGGTGGGTTGCTGTCAAAATTTGATCTTGGTGAGAAAATTTCAAGATTTCATCATGTTTTCATTTTTAGAGCTTACTTTTTCAACATTTTACATGCTAATTTTGTCAATTTCTTGAAAATTTTCAATTCTTGAGCATGTAGGTTAGTGTTTGATAGTGCTGAGTCTTCTATTTACATATTAATGTGGTGGGTTGCTGTCAAAATTTAATCTTGGTGAGAAAATTTCAAGATTTCATCATGTTTTCATTTTTAGAGCTTACTTTTTCATCATTCTACATGCTAGTTTTGTCAATTTCTTGAAAATCTTAAATTCTTGAGCATATATGTTAATGTTTGATAGCAATGACTCTTCTATTCATATATTAATATGATGGGTTGTTGTCAAAATTGAACCTTGGTTGGAAAATTTTTCCCATTTTACAGATTAAGGGACGTTTTTTTGACATTTTTTGAGTGCATGTCAAGTGCATACCCATGAGCATAAGAGCATATGCATAACCCATCTTCCGAAGGCCATAAATTTTGCTCCCAAACTCGAAATGACTCCATTTTTTTGCGTTGGAAAGGTATTGAAGTTAACTATGCAATGAAAACATAAATTAAGGATTTATACTTACAAAAATTGCAGGGGTTTATGTTATTTTAAAACTGGTCATTTTTTAACATGTCTAATGTTTTGATGAATGTTGTATTTCCATGCTTACTTGATTTAGACCAAAGCGTGTGTATGCTCTTCTCTTGCACATTTTGGTGATCTTGAGAATCAAAAACAACTTTGATCTCTATCTTGTTAACATTGGGATTAAACTTGGAAACTTGATTATTCATTTTGCTTAAGGGAATGAACCTTTTACAAAGCATTTTTCAATGGTCCTTTGATTTGAAGTTTTCCATTTCTATATAGTTGGGATAAAGTTTGTGTATGCTCTTCTCTTGCACCTTAGGGTGATCTTGAGAATCAAAAGTAACTTTAGTCTTCATTTTATAACATTTGGTAAATTGGAAACTTCATCTTTCACTTTTGGTTTAAGGGAATGAACATTTATCAAGAATTTTGTATGGTTCATTGATTGAAAATATTTTCTTTACTTTTTAGTTGGATTATTTGTTGTGTATGCTCTTCTCTTGCATCCTTGGATGATCTTGAGAATCAAAAGCAACTCTTAATCCTCTTTTAAATAATGTGATTTTCTTGGAGAACTACTAACGCTTGAGTGCAGGACCTAAAAATGCTTGTCAAAGAAAGGAAGAACCAAAACAAAATAAAAAACTACTAATACAGTTGTTATACAGGTTGCCAAAAGGTGTTCAAGCAAACCACACCTAATTAAACAAGATAAAAAGAACAACATATTCAAAACACTGTATTGCAGGTTTCGGAAAAGGGTACGTCCCTCTCCGCTCAACTGGAACATAACCCCTTTGGCATAACGCCTTAAGCTACAACAATGGGGGTGGTTCCAGGAACCCCAAAGTAGTCCACGCAAGAGGGAACCTTGTGGACGAAACAGGAAGTGCTCCGCACTACCTACTTGACTAGTGATTCCTTTGTGAGATAGCGTTACAGGTTGTCCGTTGTGGCGACCCCAGTGATAGTACACGTAGACGCACTAGTTGCCTACTATTCTTGAAGGGGGTAAAGTAAAGCCGAGATACTCCCAAACTAGTCAGTGTGACTTTTTGGGTAAATCGCGCTCACTCGTGGAAACTTTGTAACACCTAGGGTGAGAGAACCACCTAGGAGAATATACTTTGGCCAGGAGCCCACTTTGACCATTTTAAAACAGTGTTGAGTTGTGAACCTTCTTTTTGAGAAACATGTGATGTATTACTTTCACCTAGTTTTTACTTGCCTTAGGGCGAGGTGAAACTCTGCTGAAGTGAGGCTAGCATTTTTTTTCATTTTTTTTGATTTATTTCCTTCATATTCTTTTGACACTTTGTTGATCAAAAGGGGTGTGATTACCTTTGTGTTTCCATTCGACTGTTTCTCTCACTTTTATGTCCGTTTACGCCCATCCATGTTTGCGGCTGGGTTAGTTAAACGTCTAAAGTGAGCGGAGGCATTTTCACGTCATTTGGTAGCCATTGTGATCTTGATACCCACGTCAAGATCGTCATTGTAGTTAGGCGTGGTTCATCACCATAGACTTCCATAGAGGAGTTAGCTTGTTTGTCTCGTATCATTACAATTTCGATATTTACGTCTTGTTTCTTGTAAACTCGACATAAATACCTATATTGTATGGTTACGCTGCACACATTCTTAACTATTCCTAGCTATACTTTGAGCTTTTTAGTTTGGTTCTATTATTACCTCGATTTCAAAGAGTGCTAGGTGTTACCATTTGTGCGTGTTATATCAATAACACCTCGATATCAATACTTCACTTTCTTGCAAAGTGGGTTAACATATCTTGGTGATATTGTTGTGTCATTCACGAATTGTAATTGACACTTTTTGAGATATAGGTCTTAATTGAGTTTGAGATCACTCATCATGTATATTGATTGGGAGGTCGCATTGAATTTCTTGTTTTTACTTACGTTTTGTTCATTTCCTTGAACTTGGCATAAGTGAAAACATCTTGTTGATCATCTTTGCATCGCATTTTCATATGGTGTATTTCCTTGTTGATTGGATTTGTGTTTCACACTCAAATGATTGTTCCTTGTGATTATTCATTTAGAAAACTTATTTTCTAGGACAATCCCTTTTTATCTCATTGATATTACATCATCATGATGTCTATTTTCCTTAGACCTTCTTCAGAAAATCACACACACATATCAATACTTACGAAATGTCTATTTGGTTGTCCTTATGCTACCCAAATCGACATGTCACTTCCTTCCCTTTGAAGGAGTTTTCATCACACTATCTAAATCTAGACATTTGTGCTTAAAACAACACCAAAAATGACTGACTATCGCGCGGTTCCCCATACTTACAAAAATATGGAACCTAGGTTTAGCAATTCAAAACAAAAGATTCCCATTACAACTAAACCTCATTTGGTTCTTCGTGCTAGAGAGCCCATACGAGTAACTCGTTCCCCACCTTCATCTCATAGTCGGTGGTATGATTTGGACACGTCTGATCCAAATTATTATTCGAGTTCCCCCCACTCTTCTTCTAATTCTAATCCAAACATTTCCTCTTCTTCTGAGGATTCCAATCCAAATATTTCCTCTGACTCTTCTAAGGATTCAGATCCAAACTACTATTCAGATTCATCTAATTCGACTCCTAAGTCATCTAATGCGACTCCTAAGTCATGGTCCTCCCTTTCTTTATAGGATCCTCTTCATCAATCATCTAATGTGACTCTTATGTCGCGGTCCTCCCTTTCTTCGCAGGACCCCTTTTATCAGTCACCCCAACGACGTCTTCTTCCTTTGAAGATACACGCGACTCCAAATCCCTCCAATCAGAAGTATAATACAATTCTTGAATCGCGGTCCTCTCTTCCTTTGCGGGATCCTTGTAATCATTCATCTAATGCGATGCTTGAATCACAGTCCTCCCCTTCTTTCATCTAATGGAAGGACCTTCTTCATCAATCACCCCCACAGAATCTTCCTTCTTTAAAGATTTGTGTGACTCAAAGTCCTTCGAGACAAACATCTGACTTGACCCATGCATCGCAATCTACAGACTTTGGACTTAATCCTACTATTTTACATATGACATACCATTGTATAGGTAGGTCCACACCACCTTCTTCTACTCCTGAGACATCTAGCTACACATATTCTTCGTCCCCCACACCATCTTCTTCTATCAATAATCATCAAACATCTTCTCAGCCTTCCACACCAAGTGAACCTATTTCTTCCAATAAACCCCTAGGGATCGATCAACAACTCATACCGATTGATCTCTTTCAGAATGAAGAAAAAATTAGGGCATTTATAGGGGCATATGAAGATATTCCTTTAGTAGATTACAAAAAAGGATTCTCTTTAGACTTTGATGCGTCTGCATATTGTGAGGAAAAGGTTGATTCCTTTGATCAAGAAATGGAGGAAGAGCCTCAGATCATGCAACTTGATCCTCCTCTTATTCTTCCATCTTCACATTCTTCATTATGTGATGAAACTCCTTGGTCTTGCATAGATCCATGGCCTATCTTCTCATCACCCAATAACTCTTTGTCTATCATAATTCCTCAATCACAATCTCTTGTGGGGTCAATGCCAAGTAGCCCTTCATCTTCATCTAGGTGTGGGTCACCTTCTAGTAGCCCTCCCTCTTCTATTTGTGGGACATTTTTTAGTAGCCCACTATCTTCGATTATTGGGGCACATCCAACTAGCCCCTTATCTTCTATGTATGGATCACCCCCGGGTAGTCCATCATCTTCTATTCTTGGGCCACATCCTGGTAGTCCATCATCTTACATCTATGGGTCACGTCCTAGTAGCCCTTCTTCTTCTATTCTTGGGCCACATCCTAGTAGCCCTTCATCTTCTATTTATGGGTCACATCCTAGTAGCCCTTCTTCTTCTATTCTTGGGCCACATCCTAGTAGCCTTTCACCTTTTATCTGTGGCTCACCTCCTGGTAGCCCATCCTCTTCAATTCTTGGACCGTATCCTTTTCATCTATCACATATTTCTTCTATCAATGGTTGTGGCAAGCCCACTACCATTCCTATCGTTCCTATCATCAATCATAAATTTTCACATTCTTCTCCTTCTCGAGGTCAAAAATTCAAGCGTCATCTTATAAGAAACCCAAACAGGTTCATTATCAAGCTCAGGTCAAAACTTCCAAGAGCTCAAAATCCCCCAACAACTGGAACAATCTCAAAGTTGTAAATCAAGCGCGATTCAAGAATGCACATCAACATAACCATCAAGTATGGCGTAAAGTGCATAAACCTCTGGATAGGGAACTCAAGCTCCCACATACAAAATCTATGTTTTAGGATAAATCACAGTCCTTTGTTGAGTGTGAACTCACCACGATCATCGAGATTGGAAAAAACATGACTCTTGATAAACAAACACGCTTAGTCTCCCTTATCAAGGAAGTCGCAAACATCATTGTTGGATCCTATCACACAGAGTGACTTTGTTAGTAACAACAGTTCAAAAATATAAATATATATATATATAAAAATATATAATAAAAAACAATGCAAAAATACAAAATTAAAAAACAAATTAAAAAAAACAAAAATCAAAGGTACAAAGATGAAACATTGCAATTAGGTGTTGCGTACACGTGGATATTTCTTTCTTCCCTTTCTTGCTATTCTTCTGCAAGTCTTCCTACCATTTTCATCCCTTCGGTGATATTTTGGTTAGCTTATTTGCATGCATTTTGTGACATTTATCTCTATGGTATCTGTTTGCCCCTGGTCTTTTATCACCTTGGTAAATTAAAGAACGACTGACCTCATGGAGATCCTATCACATTCAAACATCTAATAAACTTGTTGCGAAGAAATTTTGGACATATTTGTTGACACTAGCCAATGTTGTCATCACAATCACTTCCACCTCCTTCCATCAAGCCATCAGTGGTTCTTAACCCCTTGTCAAACAAGAGAGCTGAAATAAGTTTTCAAAAAGCAAAAGAATCAAACAAAACTCAAAAGCTAAAAGCTACAAATCAAAAGAAAATTAATATATAACTCTCTCTTGGGGTATTTCCAATAATCTCTATCGGGGCTATGGACACCTGACTGAAATAGAGAAATGTTGTGATTAGAATCAAATACATCTCCGTCGGGGCTATGGACACTTGGCTGGCAGCGGAGCAATGTACGGCTATCCTTTCACCCTCCATTCACAAAATCACTTATCAAAATAAATCATTCCTACACATTGGCTAGGGTCTCTTCACTTGTTGTCTATTAAATCTTCACTTCAAGAGGTAATAAAATCCATGTGCACACACTGGATCTCTATGAGTAAACAGGATTAGTATGTTACCAAGTGTCTTTTTTGGACCTTGTTCAGACTCTTACTCTAGTCCATATCTCATCTCACGATTTATGCCTTTGGCTAATCACTTCTTCATCGCGAGGCTTCTAAGCTACATTCATATCATTCACATCATTCTTCTACTTCATTCAGAACATCCATGTGTATAAGATTACTTATTTTCCATGTTTGTGGAAACCTTTGTCCCCTTCCAAAAAAAAAATCTTCTCCTTCCTTTCTATTATGTGCTTATAGGCCAACTTACGCTGGGTTTCACACAACACAAAAACAATAGGCATCCTTGCTTCTTCCCAGCACTTCATGGGTTTACGTTCACCATCATGTTGAACCTATCCATAATGGCCTTGGGTCCCACTTCTACCTGTGAAGAGTTTACCTTTGAATACTCCCACCTAATTGTTGGGAATTTTTTTACATCTTCACCTTTCTGGTACGCACGTGGCCTTATGCCCTTGTACATCCCATCTATCGCTGGGGGCATCCACGCTTTCTCATGGCTTCCTATACATAGTTTCATAAAACTTTTAAAATCAACCAAAACATTCAAATATGTTATAGAAAAAAAAATCATCAAAAAACATTCAAATATGTTTCAGAAAACTTCTAAAAATTGAAAATCATCCTACAAAACATCACTCTTTGGTTCTCACTTGTTCATGTGTGCGACATTGTTTCAAATCATCTTGATCTACCTCCATCAACAAAAGCTAGGTTGCTTACTTCATCTGATACTTTGGGGCACAACGAGTTGCTTGTACTGTTTCATAGTGCACATTGCTTTTCAAAAAAATTCCTCAAAAGCATCAGGACCCAAGTGTCCTCCATTATTCCCCTCACATGTATCCTTTCTTGGGGCACCATCATCAACCCTTGTCCATTAATTTCCACAGGTCATAACTTAGGGAAGCTTGATAATAAAAACATTATATTATGTTTCTCTATTTAGCTTGTTTACTTTCTCGTATTGCATTACATTTTGTATGTTGCATGGAGTTAGGCATCTTTCACTTTCTTGTATTGCATTACATTTTGTATGTTGCATGGAGTTAGGCATCTTTCACTTTCTCGTATTGCATTGCATTTTGTATGTTGCATGGAGTTGGTGTTTTCAGAAATGGACAATTGTTCGTAGTATGGCTTTTCATGTCATTCTACCTTTGTCGTATGCTTATATTTTTCATAAGGACCGATGATGTAGTTCCTATGGCAATATGATGACATCAAATTTGTTCCAAACAAATAAGTGGCTAGAGGTTAAGCTCTTCTCTCCCCTCATCCATATTTCTTCTACACCACTTCCCTTTCACCCCTAATTCTCCCTCTCCTCGGGGCATCCTGCCTCATCCCCATTCTTCTGCCTACTTCTCATCTTTTTCGATCGTCGATCGGCTTCCTTCATCACCCCATCGACACTCGAGGGGGCATCTCTCCCTCCTACTAATTTTTCTTCTATCCCTTCAAAATCTCTTCTGTCTACTATCTTTGAAGTGGCATCACTTACGCCACCCCAAAGAGGGGCAAATGTAGACACCTATAATTACGCCCAAGCAATTTAAATACTTAAATTGCGCTAATTATCCCCTTTCTCGCAAATCAACGACATATCGTCAAAAGCACTCATTTTCCCTCATATCATCATTAATTAATTACACTAAGCTAATTAATTAAGTTTCATATCCAACAAATACCCTAATTAACGACCTTCCGTTAATAAATCACCCCTTCTACCTAGACTAATTAATTATTATTAATTAATTAGCTTTCCCTTCCATTTAACCAATAAATCAATATTTAATTGATTTAATCCCCTTATAATAGCCTAAATCGCACTAATATTCCTCTAATTGGCTTCTATAAGCTTACACCTACCTATTAATTAATCACCTTTGATTAATTAAAATACCCCCCAACTCCCATGACTTGCTAAACATGTATTAAACCCTTCTAAAGTAAGGTTACCTTTAATAAAGCAACCTTATCCATTCCTAATCATGTTTTACCTTTATCCCACATTCATGAGAATGTGTTGAATCCTTTATCCTTTGGGCTATATAAAGAGCCCTCCACCTACCTTTTTACTTACACCTAAACTCCTTAGAGAGAAAATGCAAAGCATATAGCAAAGAGACTAAGAGCTTGCACCTTGCCCTTTTGAGAGTTCATCATCTTGAAGAGTTAAGCCTCTTTCTTAAAGTGCTTGGGTCATATGGGAGGTGTCAAAAGGGTCTTGTAGCCCAACTTTGATTAGCCCCCATTCCTAGGTTACTTGGCAGCCTTAAGGACAACTATTTTGATAGCCATGGAGCTTACTTAGGTCCATTCATTTATTTGTTGTTAGAGAATAGAGGAGTTTAGATATTTAGCATTGTTAGTTTCAAAGTTTGTATTGATGAATGCTAGCATCTAACCCTTGTTTAATTCTTATCATGATGGTGTTTATGCTTTGTTTTAGCTAAATTGTAGAACTATTTTAGGTGGTAGTTCTTGCTTCATTTGATTTAGCATTAAGCAAAGTATACATGCACAC
>JAHRHJ020000203.1:0-94705 GCA_019776745.2 Taxus chinensis | reverse complement strand
CTCGCTCCCAATGCTCTCTATTGATCCAGAAATCCTTCGACTGATCTCTAAAATGAAATTCCGATCCATTGTTTTGGTTTGGGGAGCCCATTTATAGGGAACTGATGGCGGTTGCATAACCGACGGCAGTCGAGTAGGAACCGGCATCAGTAAGGAAAAAGTAGGCTATTTTTAGTAAAATAGCCCACCTTCCCTACTTTTCTCCCGAGAGATCAGTTGCGGGCTTGGTCAAGTGGCTAGAAGGTCGGCTTTGGGTGCGAGTAAGGAGGCATTAGTTATGGATGTGAGTCTAGACCAAGTCATGGGTCCTAATTAGGTTAGTTTAGGGTTAGGGTTAGGTCATGATGAGGTGGCAAAGTGAGGTGGCGGGTAAGGTGATGTGGATTTATCAATTATAAGGTAATTAATAAATCCTTGTGTAAGGTTTAGGTGATGAGGTTAGATTGTGAGATGGGATGCGGGTCACAAGGGGTCGTAAGACACGAATTTGGTGTCTACATTAGCCCCTTATTGTCGTGTAGCTTGTTCTGTAAAGCTGCGCGGACAATAATATGAAGTGGTTTCTCATGTTAAGGATATAGGTAATCCCCCTCAAATCTATTGCCGATTGAGTGAACGGGAAATCAGGGATAGGGTTGATAAAGGGTACATGTTGTAGAGAGGATGGTAAGGTGGTGGGGTAGGTCCAAGGAAGCAAACGCATGTTGAAATGCAATAGTACGACGAGGGTACATGATTTGACAAGCAAACCAGCAATGTGTAGGCAAAGGTCGATAGTTTATCCAAACAAGGGTGATATAATCCTGGTATCCAAGGCATACGAAGTAGCTCCAGGGTATATAACAGGTGAGGTACAGGAACATTTAGGCATGTTCGGCAGTACCAAATGGTTGGTTTGGTTGATATAAACGTCACGGTCTAGGTCTAGGAAAAGTTGGTCGACAGATCACGTCAAGGACCCTAATCGTGCTAAAAGGCCAAATAGGTAGGTTGAGGCCTTGGGTCGGGCCAAATGGTTAGGGCGAGGCCTTGGGTCGGGCCAAATATGGTAGGTTGAGGCCTTGGGTCGGGCCAAATAGGTAGGTTGAGGCCTTGGGTCGGGCCAATGGTAGGTTGAGGCCTTGAGGCCAAATTAGGTTGAGGCCTTGGGTCGGGCCAATAGGTAGGTTGAGGCCTTGGGTGGGCCAATTGGCCTTAGGTCGGGCCAAATGGTTAGGTTGAGGCCTTGGGTCGGGCCGAATAGGTAGGGTGAGGCCTTGGGTCGGGCCAAATGGTTGGGTCAGGCCTTGGGTCGGGCCAAGTGGTTATGGTGTGCAGGCCTTGGGATAGAGGCCGATATTGGTGAAAAAGAGGCAAGGAGTAAATAAGGGGAATGGGGTGAGGTTGGGTAGAAACCGATGTCGATTCTGCATGACCGACATCGGTTAAGGGACCGATACCGGTTCCTTAGGGCCAAAATGAAACCGTTGGGTGCGGTTTGGGTCAGCAGCCAAAAACCTATAAAAAGAAAAAAGGCCTGATTGTTTTTTGTGATGTTGCAATCCAAATTGAGTCACGAGCGGAGGGACTAGAGGCTAGATTTCCATGCGAGAGAGCGTATTCACATGTTACAGGAGAGATTGGCAGATCAGTGGGCGGGGTACCAATAGCCGTGGTACCTTTGAGGACAGAGAGGCCCGGCGAGAGGGGTCGACGATCACGATCATCACCTAGTTCGGGATGAGGCGTGAGGGTCTAAGTAAATGTTAGCAAGGTATAAGAATAAATAAGGATGCCGACCTGCGTGTCGATGATAGAGAAGATGTATTTGTTTAACATCTAAATAAAACTGAATATGTATGTTGATTTGAGTTACGATAATAATGAGAATGTTTGTATTTTGATTTTCGGTGTTTTGAAAAAGGATAAAGAGGAATGTGATTAAATAGAAATACACAAAAATATTTATATTTACCACACATGATAGGTTATGGTAGGGGATGGTCGAGCTAACCTTGGGAGACCCCATGTCTCCGAAGTGCTGCCTACATAGCCCATTGCACAAAGCAAGGAGGGGCCTCAGACCGATGTAGTTCTCCCTTAGGACCAGGGAGAGGTGAATTCAGGCAATTTGGGTATGGTTAGGCAATTTGTTGGTTGATAAGAATTTGATGTTGATAGGGTAATGTTGTTGGTGTTGGTAAGGTATGGGCGATGTTGATGTAGGTATAGGTAAAGCGAAAGTTAGCTTACCCAAATAGTAGGGAACCGTATCCTGATTAAGGTCAACACACAATCCTAGAGTCGAGGCAAAGAGGAAAAAGTGTCCCGTAGTTGAGAAGAGCTAAACAAACCACATATTAACATAGGATGAGCTTGAATCCCTAGGTACCTTGCATAGGCGAGAAGTCGATAGGTGAAAAGAGTTGTATAATCACAATATATCGGATATACGTCACGTCCCTTGAGTTGAAACAAATGGTGAGGTGAGGTGGATGATATAGCTGAGGTACGGAGAACTTATTACAAAGTGAGTGTTCTGACGAAAGAGAACCTACCCTAAATAGACAAGTCCATGACTCAAAAGTCCTTTTGAATGAGGCTTTTCTTTTATTGAATGTAGACTGATCGATGCGGGAAGTCTACAAGGGATATTGATTGTATTATTCTTGAGGTCTTCACGAAGCTGATCAATGCGAGAAGCTTCTGATAAAGGCTGACTGTGTATAGCTGTCCTTCGAGGGAGCAGTCTATTTATAGTAGCAGATATGATTGTAATGCATAGCTGTCCTTCGGGGGAGCAGTCTATATATAATAGCAGCAATAGTTCGGCATATAGCTGTCCTTCGAGGGAGCAGTCTATATTTAATTTAGATGACTAGATGTTCATTTGGCGTGAAGCATCTAGTTTAGTAGGAAGTTTGACTCAAGAAAATCCCATAAGAATACGGCTTATTTTAATATTTTGAAGTCATGGACTAGACTAAAAAGGGGAAGGCATCATCAAGGGGAGGTGAGGATCAAACTATGTGAGCTTGATTGTTATTATGAAGTGTAGGAAACAGAGTGTATGTAGTGGTAAGTGAGCTCAAGGGACGAGCGGCAGGTAGATAAGAAGTGATATAACACTAATTTCAACAGTAGAATGGTCGAAGATGCAAGGCATTAAGGGGTTCAGGCTCAGGTTTACCATTAAGCGAAGCTAAACGATAAGTACCAGATCCATAGGTATGAGTGATTATATAAGGCCCAATCCAATTGGGAGCAAATTTTCCACGTTTGCTCTTTTCTAGTTTGGTTACATGTTGATTCTCTTTGAGAACAAGATCACCAACCTTAAAGGTACGCTCATGAAGTCGCTTATCATAAGCACGTTTAATGCGTTTTTGATAGATTTGAAGGTGATCAAGAGCTGTAAGACGGCGTTCGTCAAGAAGCTCCAATTGGGCTAACCGCTCTTGGCGGAAATCATCGTTGGTGAGAATATCCTGAAGAGATATTCTAAGGGAGGGTATTTGTATTTCGAGAGGCAAAACAGCCTCGGTACCGTATACCAAAGAAAAAGGTGTGGCATTAGTAGAGGTACGAATGCTAGTACGATAAGCCCAAAGGGCAAAGGGAATGTGATCGTGCCAATTTCTTCCGGATTCATTGACAACTTTCATGAGGATTTTGGTTAGTGTTTTATTAGAGGACTCGGCTTGCCCATTGGCTTGTGGATAGTAAGGTGATGAGAAACTAAGTTTGATACCAAAGTTGTCACAAAGGTCTTGCAACAACTTGTTTTTGAAAGATTTTCCATTATCTGTTATCAGGCGATGAGGAACACCAAAACGACAGATAATGTGGTGGTTAATGAACTCGACAATTTTTTCTTTTTTGATTGAAATGAGTGGAATAGCCTCCACCCATTTTGTGTAATATTCGGTCGCTGTGATTATCCAACGGTGACGTTGTGAAGAGGTTGGGTGAATCTCACCAATAAGGTCTAAACCCCATTGTGAGAAGGGCCAAAGATCTCGAGCGATCTGGAGCGGGTGGCTAGGAGTATGTTGAAGGTTGGCATGTTGCTGACACATAACACAACGCTTAACATATTCGTAGCAGTCGTTATTGAGAGTAGGCCAATAATAACCAAGGCGAAGGATTCGTTTGGCCACGGCAAGGCCGCTAAAATGTCCACCACAAATACCGTCATGGACCTGTTGGATGGTATGAGTGGCCTCCGCGCCAGTTAGACAGCGAAGGAGGATGCCATCAAAGCCACGTTTATAGAGGAGTCCCCCCATGACAACATAACGCGAAACACTTTTAAGAAAAGCACGTTTGCCGTTACTAGTAAGGTCAGGTGGGAGGACAGAGATTGTAAGGTAGTCGTGAAATTGGTGGTACCAGGTATCCTGTGAATTAGTAGACACAGTATTTATCATACAAACTA
The DNA here is from genome assembly GCA_019776745.2 of Taxus chinensis. NCBI lineage: Eukaryota > Viridiplantae > Streptophyta > Pinopsida > Cupressales > Taxaceae > Taxus > Taxus chinensis. The sequence continues at coordinate 90,288 of JAHRHJ020000203.1, read as the reverse complement.
CCGGGGTTGAATAGGATGGGGCAAAAAGTTGTTGGACCACGACGAATAATTCAGAGTCAGTTGGCGCGGCGGGAATTTGCGAGGCTAAGCAAGCCATAGTATCCGCAAATTTGTTAGTGGAGCGGGGAATGGTTTGTATAGAATAGTGGGTAAATAAGGCTAGAAGTGAATCCACGTAGTGTTTGTATTTTTGAAGTTCCTCGTTTTTGCATTGGTAGACGCCCATAACTTGATTGACTACCAATTGAGAGTCGCCAAAAATGTTGATAGATTTGATACCTAAGTGTAACGCAACTTGGAGACCCAGAACAAGGGCCTCGTATTCCGCTGTATTATTAGTGCAAGGGAAATCAAGTCGGAATGAAAGAGGCATAGGTTCAGCGTTGAGAGGAATGAGAACAACGCCGGCTCCTCCGCCGCGCTGGCATTTAGATCCATCGAAGAAGAGGGTCATTGGGTACGACTCCTCCGTGAGGGAAAGAGTAGCGATGAGTTCGTCGGGAAATGTGAAATTGGTAAATTGTTCCCCCGGTAAAGGAGCTTCTGCAAGTTGGTCTGCGATGGTTTGTCCTTTGATTGATTTCTGGTGGACAAACTCAAGGTCGAGGTCGGCGAGAAGCATGAGCCATCTAGCAATGCGTTGGTTCAGATGAGGTTTGGCATACATGTAATGGATGGGGTCTGTATTGGTGATGACGAAAGTCTTGTGATTTAGAAGGTAGTGTCGGAGTTTGGTGGCCACGAATGATAGGGCAAGGCACAATTTTTCTACATGTGTGTACCTAGTCTCATAGTCCACCAAAGTACGACTTATATAATAAACGGCTTGTTCGTGATTCTCAGAGTCACGATGTGCAAGCATGGCTCCTACAGCGTGGTCGGTGGCGGAAAGGTAAAGGTAGAAAGGGCGGTCGTCTTGGGGTGGGATAAGCACGGGTGGCTGCAAGAGATAGGATTTGAGAGCTTCGAAGGCTTGGTGACATTCTTCGCTCCATTGGAATGCAATATCCTTTTTAAGGAGGTGATGGAAAGGTTGACACCGATCCGAGAGTTGGGAGATGAAACGTCGGATAGATTGGAGCTTACCTTGTAAACTACGCAATTGTTTGAGATTTTTGGGTGGGGGCATTTCTAGGATAGCTTTGACTTTAGATGGATCGACCTCAATGCCACGCAAAGAGACGATAAAGCCAAGAAGTTTTCCCGAAAGAACACCAAAGACACATTTCTTCGGTTGAAGGCGGACAGAATATTGTAACAGGCGATCAAAAATAATGGTTAAAACATCGAGATGTTCACTACGATGTTTAGACTTGCCGAGAAGATCGTCGACATAGTCTTCAAGGATAGTGTGCATAATGTCATGAAAAATGTAGGTCATAGCCCGCTGATAGGTAGCACCAGCATTCTTAAGGCCAAATGGCATGACACGATAACAGAAGGTTCCCCAAGGAGTTATGAAGGCAGTTTTGTGTTGATCGGCAGGGGCAACCAAAATTTGGTTGTATCCTGAAAAGCCATCCATGAGAGAGAGCATCTCATGACCTGCAGTTAGATCAACAAGTTGGTCAATGCTAGGTAAGGGGAAGTCATCCTTAGGGCAAGCGAGGTTAAGATCCCGGAAATCTGTGCATATCCGAAGTCCCCCTGTCGCTTTAGTGACAGGTACGATGTTAGAAATCCATTGAGGATAGTCAATAGGCAAGATGAAGGAAACAGAAAGGAGTCGTTGGAGCTCCTCTTTGACCAAGAGAGCAATGCGTGGATGCATTTTTCTCAATTTCTGTTTGACTGGTTTGGAATCGGGGTTTAGGGTGATGTTATGGACGGCGATGGTAGGATCAATTCCTGGCATGTCAGCGTAAGACCATGCGAAAGCTTGGTTGCGAGCACGGAGAAAGGTAGTAAAGGCGGCTTGTTCTGATGTGTTAAGGGATTGTCCAATCTTCACAATGTGAGGATCCTCCTCCGTGTGGATATTGATTTCTATGGTAGATTCGTTCAGCATAGTTTGGGTTTCAGATGGTAAGGCTCGTTGAATATAAGAATCATCCGCGCCAAGGTAAGTGAGGATGGAGTCGTCATCCTGGCATTCAACAACATTAATCAAAGGCGAATCCTCTTCGATCATGTCTGGATAAAGAAGGGGCAAAGAAGATGGGTCGTCATTATCGCGTTGATAAGTGAGAGGACCTATGAAGATAGCATTTATGAAAAAAAAAAGTTAGGAGGGATGGATTCAGGGTCTATAGATTCTGCGGGTGATGATGGCAAAGTGGGTGATGATGGTTTGGTAGGGGCGACGTCTTCTTCTTCCAGGATACAGCTGACAGGAGGTGTCTCCTGTGTAGGTGTTTCGGGAAAACCGAGACCACTGCGATCATTATGTTTACGGGTAGTCACGGGAATGAGTGTATGTCGGCCTTGTTCGTAAAGGCCAAAACCAAAGCCTTTCCACGCACAGCGAGTCAAGAAGGTGAGGGCGAAACGACGATTTGTCAAGTATTGAAAATCGGATTGGAAAGGAACCACACCAAGAGGAGGTTCAGGGGTAATGGAGGATGCGTCAACACCCCCATACGTTAGGTTAGTGCGGCAATGGGGTGGTCCGTAAGAGATTATCTCCCCCACGCGACGGTCGTAGGTGGGATGTGCATGTAATTGTCCGTACTCCTGCGGGGTAGGGAAAGAACTAACGTTATATAGGCGGTACTCCCCCAGCGTAAGGCGCTGAAAAACATCTACTAAGGGGTCGGAGGTTGGAATGTTAGCTGCGGGAAGGGAAGTGGTTTTTGCGATGGTGGTTTCATCAATTGAAGGCGTAGGCGCGGTTGAGGTGGATGGTTGAGGTACATTTGAGGAGGATGGTTGGGTTGAATGTATGGGTGTCTTGATTGGTATAAGCACATCGTTAGGGCGGTATAACATATTGCAGGTTTTAAAGGGGGGAGGGTCAGCTTTTACGGTGTAAGACTTCCCCTCGTACTCAAATTTTATGCATCTATGTAATGTTGAGGGAACGCATCCCATGGCTCGGATCCAAGGACGACCCAGCAATATATTATATTGGAACTCTCCCTCAAGGACATAGAAGAGTTCGGGTAAAGTACGTGGTCCTACGCGAATGTTGAGGATCACGGTGCCTAAGGTAGAAGTAATAGCGTCATTGAATGACCGCAACATGATGGGGTTGGCACACATGCAACTAGAAGGGATGTTCATCTGTTGGAAGGCTTTTGAAGAGATGATGTTTAGGCTAGCGCCCCCGTCAATCATAACCCGACGTACTCGAATGTCCCGGACGTAAGCGGAGATGAAAAGGGCAGGGTCAGGGTCTTCTGTACCAAAGTCGACAATTTCATCTTCAGAGAAACTGACTGCAGCAGCTTGTTGTACAGAGACAGAAGTGGTTGGGGCAGTGGGTTGTTTGGTGAGAGAAGCAACGTGATTGGGTGTTAGAATGGAGGCGACAGGCAGGGTTTCATTAGGTAAAACCTCTATCCCTTGAAGGATCTCAACGAGAGCTTGTCGATGAGATTCAGAAGTCTGAATGAGATCATACAGTGTCATTTTTACGGGCGATTGGTGAAGCTGTTTAATCATATTTCGGTGGGCAATGCCATTAGAGACGGGATAGGCGGGTCCGCGAATGACCACTTTAGGTGGTGGTGCAATCGGGATGTTTGACGGAGAAAGAGATGCCGCAGGTGTGTTTTCTTTTGCTTTCCCATTGTTTTTCTGCCCTCGAGTAGCGACACTAATCATATTAATCTCGTAGACCTGAGATGAGGAAGATGGTGGGGATAACTCATGGTCTTCAAGAGGTGGGGTTGTAATAATGATAGATCTTGGTGAGGCGGGGACAGATGGTATAGGAGAGGGAATGGAAACTAAAGGTCTCTCCCTTCGTAAGTTGTCTTTCTTAATCTTTCTATCCGGGAGAGGTGACTGGCGAAGGATGGTTTTTAGAGCTTTGCATCCCTCCACATCATGTCCTGGTGTGCGGTGATAAGCGCAGATTTTAGACTCATCGTAACCCATAGGTCGGGGCTTAGACGGGTCATAAGGTCTAAGTGGAGGTAGGGAAATGGTCGCATTCTCCACCAACATAGCAAGGATTTTGGCGTAAGATCCTTTGAGTGGGTCAAAATCGGAAGAGGATGAGGGTATTGATTGTGCGGGTTTTGGTAATGTTTGGGCATGATTGGTTCGTATGGGTGGTGGTTTAGCCGAGGGGTGTTGATACATGGTTTTTACTAAACGTGATTTCTTTGGCGCAGAAGCTATGTTGGATGATGAGGCCGCAGATGACGTGGTATCAGAAAACAACCACGGGGAAATAGGAGTGACTGAAAACAAATCTTTTGATGATGGAATTTGTTTAGGGTTGATAGGTGGACAGGATACGCGGAGTGACGGTGTTGCTATACCCTGGAATTTCTGTATAGGTGCGGAAGGCGTAGGTTGTTTTGAAGAAAACGCAGGAGGTATGATATATTGATGTAAGGTAGAGGGATGGGGTCCCAATATGGAAGGTAGGTATGACGATGATGGTTTTGATTGTGATAGGGGCACGGATTGAGTTTGTCTCCTAGGTGGCGGAGCGGATTTATTTTTGGATAGATCGAGTCGCTTAGGCGGGTGCGTTAGACTGGGCATTGGTGAGGTCCCAAGCGTAGGGGAAGATCTGGTTAAGTTGATAGAAGTGGACGGGGCATTTGGTAGAGGTGAGGGGGGTGAAGGTGAGAACAGGGGCATTTTAAGCTTCTGTAAGCACTTCGGGTATATGGTGGAGACATCAGGATCAGTCATTTGCATTTGAGTAGAAAAAGGGGTACTCAAACGTTCCCATAGGGCCTGTCTATCTTCTGTGGAATGACAGTCTCCAGGTGTGATTTGTAATTTTTGTACGGAAGAAAGGTGGGTTGTAATTCCAGTCCACTGCGGGTGTGACACAGGAGGTAGATGAGGCACTGTATCAATAGATGTTAAGAGGTCAACCGGTCGTTGAAAAGATTTAGGCGATGAGGGACTAATAGGTAGGAGGGCGTGTTCGAGGGGATCTGTCACGTTTAAAGAATGTGGTGATGTTAGTGTAAGAGATTTCTCGTCTAAGGATGTCAAAAGGAGTGGCGAGCCTTCCTCTTGTGTAGCAAGAGTGGTAGAAGGGGACGTTTGGGAAATAGATAAATTAGATAGCATCCGCTCACAGTCTTGTAGGGATGTGGTGTAAGAAGACTCGTCGATGAGAAGAGAAGTCCGGGCAGTTAACTCTTCTATGGGTAAAGGAATGATTTCACTTTGGCTTGATGGTGGTGAAGGAGGTTCAAACTCCTGTGTTGGTGGAGAGGCTTGATTTAAAAAAATTTCAATAGAGGCTTTTGGCTGAGAATCGAAGACTGCATGGATCTCATGAACACTCTCCTCGGCTAAGATATCTTGGTTCACGTTACTGTTGGACGAGTGATTCGGGAATGGCTTGTTGAAAATTTTCAGATTTCGGTTAGCAGGGGCGTTAGGATTATCGAGGGTTATATCCCCTGCGTCAACCATTTCCTGCACTATGTTTTTCAACATCTTGCAGTTTTCATGACTATGTCCTTTTACGCGGTGAAAGTTACAAAAGTCATTTTCTTTGTACCAGGAAGGTATTGCGCGGGTGGAGTCAAACCCAGAGTGAGGTTTAACAGGGGGCAAGGTGATAGCCCCAGCTTTGAGCAATTTCTCCAGGATGACGCCATAAGTTTCTCCCAAGGGAGTGTAATTGGTGGGCTCGGCTTTGTACTTATAAGTGGTTTTCGGCGGAGTATTGGACGGTGTTTGAGATTTGACCATTACCGCGTGGACAGCTCCTTTTGATTTAGAAGAAGTGGACGCGTGAGGAGTGGTGGTGTTTGGCTTGTTGGTAGAATCAGGAGTTCGGAAATTGGGGTTTTTGTTACGCAACCGCAATTTCTCTTCTTCTAAGGCTCGAATTTCTAGTTTCCGAGCCATGGTAAAGGCCTCGTCGAATGTGCGGAAAGTTTGAATTTGGAGGGTAGGGGAGATGTGCTTAGCGCAGGCCCGCGTAAATAGTTCGATGAGTTCGGTTTGAGGCAAGGCATACGTAAGTTGGTTGATAAGGCCCCGCCATCGTCCAACGAAATCTGCGATAGATTCGTCTTCAAATTGTCGGATGGCATAGAGGTCAGTGATAGATACTTTCTTGGCAATGTTAATGGAGAAATGATCCAAGAAAGATTGGGCTAGTTGGTTAAAAGAGAAGATTGAGTGCTGGGTTAAAGCACTGTACCACTCCAAGGCAGGTCCTGATAAGGACATGGGAAAGGTGCGGAGTAACAAGGCATCATCATGGGCAATCAAATAACAAGCATGTCTAAATGATCGCAAGTGTTGTTGAGGATCCTCTTTACTGTTAAAACGAGTAAACTTTGGCAACTCCCATTGAGGAGGATATGAATGAAGGGGGACAGAAGGGTGAATGGGCTCCCGACAAACTTGCTCGTATGTCAAGGCGCTACGACTTCCTGAAACGGAAGCCTCCAGGTTTTGCATTTTGTCCATCATTTGTTTGATGAAATCTGTGGTTGGATGAGATGATGGTGCCACAGAATAGGGATGTCCCATATAAGGTGTTGAGGTTACTGGATACGTGTATGGGAATGAAAAGGTAGGCGGAGCTTGAGAAGGAAAGCTCGTGTGAATAGGTGGCAGAGAGTAAGTCATGAATGGAGTGGTCTGAAAGAGAGATGAGATAGGGGCAGTTGGTGGTAACGATACGTGGGGTCCAAGGTTAACCAAAGGAAAGCTAATCGGGGTCGTATGAACCTCTGAAGCTGTCGGATTGGGAGACGGGGCTAGAGATGCAGGAAGTAAGGTATTGTTATCAGGAGGAGTGGGAGCTAAATGAGCAGCTATACTAATAGGCATGCCAATAAGGAGCTGACCATCAGGCGTACGGTCAGGGGTATGAGACAAATAGTATTGTACAGCGCTGGGATTAGCATCCAGAAATTTGGCAAAGTCCTTGTCTCCTACAGGAATTTGGGGGATCTCACTGGTGTCCGTAGGGTTCCCTATAGAATGTGAAGGGGGTGATTCAGGCAAAGACACAGAGCAGGCATGTGAAACCATGGCGGCGGCTTGCTTCCGAGTGATGACAACCATAGACAAGAACACACAGGAAAGTTTCAATCTATCAAGAACAAAAACAACCTCAGAATGATGAATTTGGCAAGTTGCTGGTTTGTCAGGGGCTGATGAAGACAGTAACCGATATCGGTTTAGTAACCGGTGTCGGTCACAGAGAAAACGACGTCGGTCCCTTAACCGATGCCGGTGTCAAAAGTCTAGGATAAGAAGATATAAAAGGCTGCTAATTTGATTTTTAGCAACGTTGAGTATATTTATCAACTTATTGATCACAGAAGACAAAGTATGACAGAGAAAACAGAATTTGAAAACAAGCAAGAGGCACACGCAAATCTAGAGACTAATCCTAGGGTTAATTTTAGTTATCGTGGGCTTATGCCTTTAGACGTAAGATGATGTCAGAATCCTAAACAACAAGACCTAGGGGAAATGTCAAGTTTGTTTTGGCTTATAAGGTTACCTCAATCGGGCGGAGGAATACCGCGGAAAAGGGGGGATGTTTGAGCTGTTGTGTTAATTGTGAAGTGATTCGGTATGTGTTGTGCAGTGAAACTAAGGTTAATTTCCTGTCAATACCGTGGATATCACCCCCACGTGTACGACCTGTTACTTAATCTATGTTCACTAGAATTGAAGAACAACAAGCAGGAATGCAATGCACGTGTTTTAAACCCAAATCGAAAATTATATTCGATGAAGCAAGAGAGATGACTTTCACTAATGCGAAACTAGGAAAGCAAGACAAATTCTTTACTAAATATATAACAAAAACAGCAACAGCAAATATGCTTCCTAAAATGAAAATAAGCAAGAGAAAGAAACCCAAAATGGGTCCCACCGGGCGTGCCAAAATGTTTCGCTCGGAATGTTTCGGCTTCTGGGAATAGAGTTGCTTCTATCCTTTCATTCCTTTTAGAAACAGATGAGGTTAGGGTTAGGAGGAATACCTGTTGAATGTCGAGATGGTGTGCGCGTACCGTAGAGAAAGATCAGGCTGACTGCGGAGAACTCCTTTTTGTCTTGGAAGGACTACCTGCAAATAAGAACACAAGACCACAAGATTTTGATTAAACAATAAATGAGGAAACTGCCTTGGGCCCAGGAAATATAAAACTTCCTTTCGAAGGTGGTCAGTTCCCCTGCTAATATGAATTAACACAAAAGACTGCAAAATATCAATTAAATTATTTTGTTAAACTGGGTAGGGGGAAAGGCTGGTTTTCTGGTTTTGATCAGAGGAACCGATGCCGGTTACTGATAACCGACCGATGCCGGTTACTGATAACCGATACCGGTGGGTTCTAGGATCTTCTTGGTAGCTATGGTGTTTGTAATGGCTGGTTTTTTGGATGGTATTAGGAAATGGGATGATTAGAAGCAAAAGAATGACAGTTAGATGCAATGGCACGTTGGGTAGTGGATTCAGAAACGGATTTAGGAGGACTGAGATTCAAGAAGCATAAGAAATGTTATAACAAAAGGACATGCAAGATCTGACTTACTGGTTTTGACCGAGATGCAAGTTGATCTCCTTGGTTGTAAACACTTCTGGTTTCTTTACTCGTCTCTGCTCTGTCAAGTGAAGATCTGGACTCTGTTCCTCGCTCGCAATGCTCTCTGTTGATCCAGAAATCCTTTGACTGATCTCCAAAATGAAATTCCGATCCGTTGTTTTGGTTTGGGGAGCCCATTTACAGGGAACCGATGGCGGTTGCGTAACCGACGGCGGTCGAGTAGGAACCGGCATCGGTAAGGAAAAAGTAGGCTATTTTTAGTAAAATAGCCCACCTTCCCTGCTTTTCTCCCGAGAGATCAGTTGCGGGCTTGGTCAAGTGGCTAGAAGGTCGGCTTTGGGTGCGAGTAAGGAGGCATTAGTTATGGATGTGAGTCTAGACCAAGTCATGGGTCTTAATTAGGTTAGTTTAGGGTTAGGGCTAGGTCATGATGAGGTGGCAAAGTGAGGTGGCGGGTAAGGTGATGTGGATTTATCAATTACAAGGTAATTAATAAATAATTGTGTAAAGTTTAGGTAATGAGGTTAGGTTGCGAAATGGGATGCGGGTCACAAGGGGTCGTAAGCCATTCACTTAGACCCTCATGACCTCATCCCGACCCAGGTGGATGATCGTGATCGTCGACGCCTCTCGCCGGGCCTCTCCATCCTCAAAGGTACCACGGCTATTGGTACCGCCCACTGATCTGCCAATCTCTCCTGTAACATATGAATACGCCCTCTCGCATGGAGGAATCTCAGCCTCTAGTCTCTCCGCTCGTGACTCCGCAACCGCTAACAATCCTCTTGTCTCATTCACTATGCGTTTGGAGCTGATGAACTAAACTCTGCAGACGATCTCTCTCCGCTGTAATCATAGCTATGTCAGGGCACGATCACGTACACCTCGCAGCTCTGCTACCCACCATAATCTATAGGCCTCTGTCGTTCCTGCATCCATTACCCTACGATCGGCTGCTATCTCCTCTGGCCCTTCTGGAGGTGTTGGCCGGGGAGGTGAGAATGCTGCCTCGGCGTCGATCCTCATATATGGTCTATAAGCCAGGGGTATATCCTGCACAAATCCAAATTGTCACCGCACGCGATCTAGAGGAATCCTCTCATACTCACCTGGCCTGTGCCCCGCGATCCACCTCAATCGCTCTACACCCCTCAACTCCTCAGCTATGTTCTCTGTTACCATATAGTTCCCGTAAGGCCTCCAACAGATATCCGCAATCGTCACCATCTCCCATACCTGCCTATAATACTCAATGTCACCTGTCACGACCTGGGATCTTGCCTCTTGTTCTGTCTGGACCCATCGTCTGAATCCCAACCTCTGCACTCTGGTCTCTCCTGACTGATGGGTTGGCCTATTGGTTGCACACAAACAATGTGCTCATAGGCTCAACATTGTAATAAGTATGAACAATCCAGTATCGTCCTGTGATTTTTCCTACAAGCCCATAAACCCTTGTATAACTCCGCCAAATATGCAGGTGCCCATGCAAAAGTCACGTTCCTTTCTATCATCTCCCAAATAACACACATCAATGCTTTTGGAAATCTTCCCCCATCCGCCCTCGGTAATGCATAATACCCTACCGCTATCATTAATATCACTGCTAACCTTGTCTCCTCAGGGTGTGCTGCATACATTATACCATACGTGAATGTCAAACCTCGCTGTGTCAAATCTCGTGCGTATGGACCAAATACTTCTGTTATCGCTCCCCGTGCCCACGCTAGGTAATGCCTGATATACTGGTCTTCCTGTAATTGGGAGTCTCAAAATACGGAACACATCTTCTAATGTCACTGTCATCTCCCCTGTTGGCAGATAGAAGGTATTCTTTCTAGATTCCATCTCTCAATCAATGCCTGCAACATAGCATGGTTACGTGTGATTCGTGAATAATAGCGGATTCCACTTAACCCCAAACAATTTATCAATGTCCATTCAGCTGGTGTTACATCCGTTCGGATTCGTGACAACAACGTTGGCATAGTATCATTCATCCTTAACCCTGCTTCTGCCTGCATACATCAAAACGACACATAATTATTCAATAAAAAAAATCCCTACGGGTTTTTTCTCACATTCTGGAAACCCTTACAGTAACCGATATCGGTTATAAATAACCGATACCGGTTTGATAACCGATACCGGTTATCCATAAACGATATCGGTCACTGTCAATATACATACACCTTGCTTAAAACATACCACCTACGATAATTATTTATCGTTTACTCCTATCTATACCTACAAACATACCCGAAAACCCCTGTTTACCTACCCCATAACACTCACCCCATCCCAAACCCTTGCTATCACCTTTTCTTTCTCATCTTTACCCACTTACACTTCTCTCATCCTATTCACAAAACATGCAAGAATCCAAATTACAACCAAATTGTTTACCTCTTGGGCTGCAGCAGCTTGAGGTGGAACTTGTCTTCCCTCTCGTCCCTACCTGCTGGATGCTTCTCCTCCTCGTTCTGCCATGTTCACCACCCTCTTCAAATATGCCTGCCTTTCTGCCTTCTGAATCTCAGCCCACATTCACTTTCCCTGTCTCTTTCCTCCTTATCAATCAATTCTCTCATGCACTTACCTGTCTCAGTCGTCAAAACAGTGTCGCATTCGCGTATTTAACATCTTGCATGGCTCTCTAAAATAAGAACTTCAGTTGCCACCCAAGCTTTTCTATTTTTAGAAAAATCTCATTTTGAATAACCGGTATCGGTTACCTAACCGATATCGGTCTATATCTACCGACATCGGTTAGCATAACCGATATCGGTCACATATGTCCACCTTTTTCTTAAACATAGTCCTTTTCTTTATTTTTGCACCTAATTTTTGGTGGCACCCGCCTCTTTTTCCTGCATACCAACACCATTAGCTATATTTCTTAAGAGATCATCAAATCCACATCTCATTACAATTTCATCCATATCATCTATCTACATTACCATCAAACAAATCATCTCAAATGATATCAAAAGACCATTCATCTATATACCATTTACATAGAACTTAACAGGGTACATTCAATACATTTTCAAAAATCAGCGACAAAACATACAACATTTCATAATATGGCAACATGTCAACTAAACTCATCATAGATCTACATACAATCAACAAAAGACATCAACATCATTAATATATAACAATGTAGATGGAACATCATACATCAAATATCACAAACCATCGACAAAACATTTAACGCATTTTTACGCACAACATGTGGGTCAAAACATCATATCTATATATATATATATATATATCAAAGGTTTCAAATATATAACTGTGCCCTGCACAGGGGCCTCTGTGATCTCATAATAATACAAAGCCAACACGCAGGCCGCAATAACTGTCAAAAATCTCGACTCGGCTCGCAGGCCGGTCTCTCATATCAAAAATATACTCGGCTCGCAGGCCGGTATCAACTATACAACCCGTACTCGGCTCGCAGGCTGGTATATACAACAAGATGAATAAATGAATGAATGAATACATATATATAGGCACGCAGGCCTCTATATACATAACCAGTTCGCAGACCGGTGCCCTATATCCAATATACAAACAAAAACACCTATCTCCGACCCTAGGGATCCCTCAGCTCTCCCCACCGCCCTCAGCACCTCTCCCTGCTGGTCCCTGTGGTGCCTCTCGCCTCCTGCCTGTAACCAGACACACCGGCTGTGGCTGCACCTCCCTGCGATCTCTGACTATGAGAGGTCTCTGCTCTATAGGCTGCATATGGCTGATACTCAGCTCCGGTACCATCAAGAACATCCTGATAGTACCGGGCCTCCGCTCTCACCTCCATATACCTAGGCCCGTGCCACCATAGCTGCTGGGGCTGGTCCCCTGACTCCTAATACCAATGCCCCCTGTGCCTGTGCTGGTGCCGCTGGTGGTGCCTGTGGCTGGGGCCGGTGGCTGTGTACCTATGCCTGGTGGCTGCTGCCTGTACCTGTACCTGTACCTGGGGCCTGTGGCTGTGCCGCTGCTGGTGGTGCCTGCCTGTGCCTGTACCTGAGCCTGGGCTAGCTGCCCCTGTAAGACACCTATCTGTGCCTGTGCAGCAGCAAGCTGCCCCTGTAATAACTATACCTGACCCCTGAGCTGATCCCTCTCTTTGCTCTAACAGCCGCTAAGTCTGGCTGTGCGGGCTGTGCTCTCCTCACTGCTCTCTCCCCTACCCACCATACCAAAAATGCTCCTGTGCAGCTGGCATCATCTACAGTATCATCTGCCGGCCTCTCAGCTACCCAATCTGGGTCCACGGGCTGTGGTGCAGGTAGTGGGGCCTCTACATCATCCCTCCGGTACTGAGGGAAGGGAGGTGGCTCATCCTGTCGTAGCCCCATCTGCCTGCGTACCCTCTCCAGGGGTATCCTCTCATACTCTCCTAGCCTCCGTCCTGCTATCCAGAATGTATACTGGATCCACTGCAACTGTCCTCGGGCTCCTCCACGGGGGTGATGACCTCTATACGGTCTCCATACAATATCTAACGCTATCAGGCCCTCTAACAAATGTCTGTAATAAGTAACGTCCCGCCCTGCAAGCACTGCTCGTGGCTGGCCCACGACCCCCAACCACCTCTGAAAGCCATATCTATATATGACCTGTGGCCCTGGCTGCTGGGGCAGCCCTACTGGTCTAATGCATATGATGTGCTCATATGCCCAACAGTGTAGTAAAAATGTCGAACAAATCCCGAATCGCCTCATCCGGCGATAGCCCCACAGCTCTCTATATAACTGCACCAGGTATATTGGTGCCCAAGCATAACATGTGTGCTCCTCCACCATCTCATGTAGCACCCCCATCAGCACCCGTGGAAAGTGGCCTCCCTCTGAGTCTGGGAGGGTGAAGCAGGTGATCCCGATCATCATCAACACGGCAAGCCATGTCTCATGTCGGTGTGCACGGTACATATCCCCATACGCGATGCTCGCACTGTGATATGTCAATAGCGCAGCTGCATCCCCGAATACCTGTAAGATGCTGTCCATGGCTGTCTCTGCATCCACCTGAAAAGACTGCCTCTCCATCGATCAGGTAGTCTAAGGATGCGATACACATCCTCCAATGTGATGGTCATCTCTCCAGTCGGGAGATGGAACACATTGGTCGCCGGATCCCATCTCTCGATGAGGGCGACCATCAAACTATGATCCCTCTCTATCGCCCTATATCGCTGGACTCCGCCGAGTCCCACCTCGCGCATGATGGCCCAGTGTGCTGCGGACACATGTGGCCGCATCCATCTCAACAGTGGGGGCATCCTGTCCCGCATCGTCAGCTGCTGACGTGCCTGCAAAACCAACCCACTACATTAGCCCTACTCTTTATCACAACTCTACTTTACCCTTCTATACCCCCTTTTATCCACCCCGACCACACCCCGACTCTTTAACACACCCCTACTACCCACCTATCTTCTACAACCTCGATATCCCCTTCCCTCTTCACACCCAAACAAACATACCCACAATACACACAAAACCCAAACCATTAATACCCAAACATACCCAATCCAACAATCACACAACTAAACACACCCAAACACACCCCAACACATACCAAAACACCCACACACAACACCAACCAAACCAAAATTCAACACCAAAACAAAACCCAACCAACCAAAATAACTAAAATCCTACACTACGGACCGGTACCGGTCACCCATAACCGACCCACGGTCCCCTCTCCACCGACGCCGGTCAACTACCGACCGACACCGGTCACCACAAAGCCAACCTGCCCCTAAAATTCGTGACCGATGCCGGTCGCTTAGTGACCGGCATCGGTCGCTGTAAAATTGCCAGAGCCGAACCCGCGCGGCCCCCCCCAACTACTTTTTTTCCTATTTCTCCCTATTTACCCACCCAAACACCCTAAAAACCTACCCACCCTGCCGCCTTGGCCTATTTAACCCATCTACCCTCTCCCTTTTTTCAAATAACTTCCATTTATTCATTATTTTATCCAAAACATGGATTCCTACCCAAAACCCAAATATAGCATAATGCAATAAAATTCACACAATGAGGGTTTCGAACCTACCGGTACGACGACACGTCGTCGTGGTGGGATAGGTGGTGGTGGTCCAGCTGGTCCAGCACCTCCTGCTCCTCCTGGCTGTGCCATGGCTCTCAAACTCTCCTCTTCTGGGTCCTCCACCAATCAACTGCTGCCTCCTCCTCACTCGGGCCCACCAATCAACTCACTTCTCCACTCAAATAGTGCCACCTCAGCCAACAAATGCACCAATCTCACTATCCACCTCAGACAACTCAAATTGGTTTTCAAATTGAAATGTGACAATGACAGGCCGTATTTTTCTTTTTATAGGTTTTTCGACCTATAACCGATACCAGTTTTATTGTGCCCTAAGGAACCGGTATCGGTCACCTAACCGATATCACCGGTCATAGACAATCGATATCAGTTTTGTCTCCATTCCCCCAACTTCTACCCTATTTACTAATTGCCCTTTCTCACCAACATCACCTATATCCACCTTTGCTGCAACACCCTTTGTTAACCTCATTCGGCCCACCCAAGGCCACAACCACCTATTTGGCCTGACCCAAGGCCTCCCTCTACCATTTGGCCCGACCCAAGGCCTCAACCAACCTATTTGGCCCGACCCAAGGCCTCAACCTAACCATTTGGCCCGACCCAAGGCCGCAACCCAACCCATTGGCCCGACCCAAGGCCTCACCCTACCATTTGGCCCGACCCAAGGCCTCACCCTAACCATTTGGCCCGACCCAAGGCCTCACCCTAACCATTGGCCCGACCCAAGGCCTCAACCTACCATTTGGCCTCGACCCAAGGCCTCACCCTAACCATTTGGCCCGACCCAAGGCCTCACCCAAACCATTTGGCCTGACCCAAGGCCTGCAACCTACCTTGACCCAAGGCCTCACCCTAACCATCTGGCCCGACCCAAGGCCTCACCCCAACCATTTGGCCCCCAAAGACCCACCATCAACCCATTTGGCCCGACCCAAGGCCCCAATCACCCTGACCCAAGGCCGTACCACTTAACTACCTCACCCAACATCAACAACATACACTTTTATCCACCCATCATGTAGCTTTTTGTTCAATTGAGCTCACCTGTTCGTGTTTTAGCATGACTAGGGTCCTTGACTTGATCTGTCGACTAACTTTGCCTAGACCTAGACCGTGACGTTTATCTCAACCAAACCAACCATTTGGTACTGCCGAACATGCCTAAACGTTCCTGTACCTTACCCGTTATATCCCCTGGAGCTACTTCCTATGCCTTGGATACCAGGATTATATCACCCTTGTTTGGATAAACTATCGACCTTTGCCTATGAATTGCTTGTTTGCTCTTCAAATCATGTACCCTGGTCGCACTACTGCATTTCAACGTGCGTCTGCTTCCTTGGACCTACCCCACCATCTTACCATCATCTCAACACCATTTACCCTTTATCAACCCTATCCCTGATTTCACGCTACCTCAATCTGTGATAGATTTGAGGGGGATTACCTATACCCTTAACAGGAGTAACCACTTCTTATTATTGTCCGTGCAGCTTTACAAAACAAGCTACACGACAATAAGGGGCTAATGTAGACACCAAATTTGTGTCTTACGACCCCTTGTGCCCCGCATCTCATTTCGCAACCTAACCTCATCACCTAAACCTTACACAATTATTTATTAATTACCTTATAATTAATAAATCCACATCACCATACCTGCCACCTCATTTCGCCACCTCATCATGACCTAGTATTAACCCTAAACTAACCTAATTAAGACCTATAACTTGGTCTACACCCACACCCATGACTAATTACTCCTCACTCGCACCTAAAACCAACCTTCATAATGACTTGACCAAGCCCGCAACTAATCCCTCGGGAGAAAAGGAGGGAAAGCTGGCTATTTTACCAAAAATAGCCCGCTTTGACCTGACCGATACCGGTTCCTACTCGACCGCCGTCGGTTACGTAACCGCCATCGGTTCCCTGTAAATGACTCACTTCCAACCAAAAACAAAGGGATCGGATTTTCATTTGATCGGAAGAGAGGAGAAATCATCAAGAGATCCGGATTTTACTTGGCTGAGCAGAGACAAGTGAAGAAACAAGAAGAGTTTGCAGAGAAGGACATCAAGCCCAAGATCTGCAACTGATAACCAGAGCCCAGTGACACTCATCCGAGCATCAAGAGGGAGATAGCTCATCTTCTGATTGTCAGATCATCCTACTTGAGTTCTGCCTTCGTCATCACAGTCCTTGAACCTGCATCTTCATCAATAACCAGTAAGTACATCTTGCATGTCCTCTTTTAATAACATTTCTTAGAACTTCTGAATCACAGTCCTCATAAATCTATTCCCAGATCCACTACCCAGCAACACTGATATTGCATTGCATCTCCACTATCCCCAAGAACATTTACCTTCTCATCACCCCATTACCTAATATCACCCATATACAGCCTTACAAAACAACCATAGCTACCTGTACAACCAACCTTCACCAAAATCCCCTACAAACCTATTTTCCCCTACCGGATCGGTTAGACCCTACCGATATCGGTTATCAGTAACCGGCATCGGTTACCTGTGATTCAAAACCAAAACACTTTATCAGCCTTTCCCCTACCTGTTTCAACAAAGTAAACTAAATTAATTGATATTTTTGTTAGTCTTTGTGTTAATTCATATTAGCAGGGGAACTGACCACCTTCGAAAGGAAGTTTTATATTTCCTGGGCCCAAGGCAGTTCCCTCATTTATTGTCTAATTAAAATCTTGTGGTCTTGTATTCTTATTTGCAGGTAGTCCTTCCAAGACAAAAAGGAGTTCTTCGCAGTCAACCTGATCTTTCTCTACGGTACGCGCACACCATCTCGACATTCAACAGGTATTCCTCCTAGCCCTAACCCTTATCTGTTTCTAAAAGGAATGAAAGGATAGAAGCAACTCTATTCCCAGAAGCCGAAACATTCCGTGCGAAACACCTGAGAGCTAGGAGTATTTAAACAAATGCTGTGACCAAGTTTTGCATCTTGGATGAAATACCGATAATAAAGTTCGTTGATAAGAGATGTGTACTAAATCAACCATGTAGTATAAGATGGTAAAAGGATGTATGATGAGGACGGGCCAAGTAAAAACATGGAGTGATAAAAATGAAGGTGGAGTTAGATGATGTAGAAGTAAAAAATGACCTTAGGGGTGAAAGATGTGATGATGTGTATTGTACCTGAGGTGTTACATTACATGTACCCATTGTTAATGTGAGATGGATGTACACATGCTTACCCTTAAGGATGTGTGTTGCTTTACTGCAAAAGAGTAGGTTAGTCAAATCTTTGTATGAGAAACGGGGTCTCAATCAAGGTAAAGCGTGTAAAAAGTAACTTGTACCATGTGGAGTATGTAAAAGTGTGAAAATGAATATGTGCACCTATATATTAATGATGAGTGCTTGTTAAAATTATACCTTTCGACGTTGTCAAGTGGAATGATTTTTAAGGCCAAGTTAGTGACTTTTAGCTAACCTCTACATTGTCTAGTGTAATGTTTTTTGGCATCCACGACAATGTTTGTATGGTGTTCCTGAGAATAGGTACCTAATGTTCTTCTCCTGAATGGATTGTATTGAGTACTTGTCCAAGGAGTCCCTCTAATGTTAATATCCCTCATCACTAATGGTTGTGAAATCACTTTAAAGTATGAGTATTTATCCATTATCGACCATGAGGTAGAAAAGATAGGAAAGCATGTTTGACCTGATTGTAGTGAATAAAGGACATTTGCATGTAAAGAGAATGTGATTGGCTTATTGAATCTATCTCAAAACCTTTTACCTAGAAAATTATTTCCCACTGGTCATAATTTTGGAGGAAGACTCCATGAGGGGTTAAACCACTCACTAAAACATCTGTCTTTGGGCTCATGGTAGTTTGTTGAATGTGCTGAAGAACCAAGTCAATTTTTGAGGGTATAAACCAAATCTTAGGTTGACCATAAATGTTACTATGGAATTGTGATGTAAGCTATGACTGCAAATAGAGGCAATATGTGGTGAAAAATTGAAGTAAACCCTGTGATGCCCCCCGTCGTTTAAGGGTGCATGGATGTTCACTAAGAATGGCCAAAGAGAGGACATGATGATGTGCTAAAAACTTAATGATTGTTGCCCATAGGGGGGGAATGTTCATTTAGAAACCTTAAGGTTTTCACTAAAAACCTAAGTGGGTCACTTGAAATTTTGGTTTAAAAATCAAGATATTATGGCATGTAGAAGATGATGATGTATTACTAGCAAGTCAATTTTTCTTAGACTAGTTTGAAACCAGATGAAAAGCACATTACAAACATGGGACATCACTTCACGATGTAGAAGACAATTGTGCCTGATAGTGGCCATGAAAGCATACAATGTGCACAGAAGAAATGGAATATCACCAAAGTAATAGGTGAAACAATGTAACAATGAAAAAAATGACATTAAGATATCAAATCAACCATGGTAGAAAAAGTTCCTTAGTCAAGACAAATGATTCATTTTTAGCACCCTTATACATTTTAGGATATGAAAGTATGTCAAAGAATGTAGGATCTGAAACAATAAGTTGAATAGTAAATACCCTATGAAAATATTCATAATGGCTTGTAGGTGTATGTGAAAGTTAGATTGCCCACCATGAGCATAATTACTGGACATAGCAACTAAGAGGACATTTTGGAAGTCATCCATGGTTCATGTGTTGTAACATCCTGTCCAAAATGATTGATCACAACTAGAAAATTGAACGTGCAACATGAGGTATAGATTCAAGATAATGACATCAATGATAATATTAGTCAACATAGTAAGTCATAGAGTTTTATCATTAAGGTTTCCCTAAGTAAGCAATTACAATGTGCACCAAGATGTACATATGTCTAGTTTTCTGAATGAAATGGAATGTACATTTGATTTGATAGGATCCTAGAATGGACCCTTTAGGAATGTCAACATAATGCATGAGATGAGGTTCATTTATTTATGCTTATCATAGCTAAGAATGATTACCTGGATAGATAAGAAGAGGGTCATATCGGAACTGATTCAAACCCGAATACATTATGCTCAAATGTGAAATAAACATCATGATTTATAAGTCAATGATGATTGAAGCATTGAACCCTTGATGGAGTGACATGTTATCAGAGTGCTATTATGATATGTTATTGTCAGTAGACCTCACAATCAGTATCTAACCATGAACTACCAACAAGTGAGGTAGATAGGCCAAGGAGCACCTGGACATTGTGAAAGTTTAACTCCCTAAAATCTATGTCTAGAATTTCACTATAGACCTAAATGATATGTTGTAGATTTGTTCATTGGCTTGAAGGAAACACACCCTAAAATGCATTCAACATTCTAAAAGGTAGTTTATAGAAAATTTTTTATTGCTCAGCATCTTACCTTGTTTTTAAATGTGATAACGGTTGAAGCCATCTAAATTTCACAATGGTAAATTATGACCTTCGTTAATTAACACATTTTTAGTTTGAATGCCATTAATCCTATAAGTAGTTATAATCCTCTTTAGGAGTATATTAGATTAATTATTTAAGTAATTCCAATCCTAGACAAAATTAAGACAAATCAAGGTCTACATTAGACCAAGAAGGTTATTGGTGTATCAACCTCCAAACCATTGCACAATAAGGTGTTCTATTAAGACTTTATGTAATTTTTTCCAAATTCAAAAATTGATGTAAAAGACTTGGATAACTGAGGAATCTTATTGTCTAATTGATTATCCAACAGATCCCAGAGTTTAAATGCAATTAACAAGAGTGTGTCATCGATGAAATGGTTTTCAATTATGTGCTAGATCAAATTGATCTATAAATCGTAGATTAGAGAGTGACTGGAAGTGGTGAGGTTCATTTAAGCTGTAGTATGCCTTCAATAGTTAAGTGTGAATTGGAAGAAAAAGAGTGTGTCATAGGGTAGTGACATACATTTTATGTATTGGCAATTGGTTTGGAAATAATTTTGCACATAGATTTATTAACATTTAAGTGTGGATCATCAAGTGTTCTTGAGATGATAACTCAGACATTTAATATAAGCAAGGGGGGAAATCTATGATTTCTCTAATCATGTTAGTGATAGAGTTTCTGACGTATGAAGAAAGACATTATAATGGTGAAAATCTTGGAAATGTATCATACAATTGCAACATATTGTCATCGCAGATACTCAAAGGTAGGTTTTCATTTAGGATTAGGGATGGATGTGGGGTCAAACAAAGTGATTTCAAAGAGGCCATCTAGGATTTTTTTTCTTTCTTATCGATTGGTTGTTTATAATGGTAATGTTGTAGATGATTTAAGGTGTAGGAGGTTTTGGATGAAAATTAAGAGGTGGTTACTTAGAAGGTGGTAACCTAAGAAGAAGACTTAATAAGAGGATGTGATTGAGGAAAAATCTTGAGAGGTGTTTTATTAGTTAAGTGTGTTGAATGAGTAATGGTGATTTATGTATCCTCAAGGAATAAAATTAGAAGTGAAGGTCATGATGGAATGATAGTGATTTAATGAATAGGATTTAGGAATCTATTGGGATGTAGTAATTAAATATGACCATCATAATATAATGTTGCATAGACTAATGGAGAATAAAAATATGATGCTTAAGATGCTTGATAATCTTTGTTGTAAAGCATAGAAATAATTAGGAAGAATATATTTCCATTGAATTAATGATAATGAAAAAAATGAGATGATTGACATTTCACCAAGAAATAAAGACAATCATAACAATGAGTAGTTACCAAAAGTGCATCAATTGATGACTTCCGAAGTTGTGTAAGAATATCTTGTTGCTTAAATTGGGTCTTAAGAACATGAGAAGTGCGGAAGCAAGATAAGACTTGTTGGGGTATTGATAGCATATGTATAATAGAATAGAATTAGGAGGAAGAACTTGGATATGAGATATAAGAAGGAGATCACTTCTTTGAGATCTTGGAATTCAGACTTAATAGATGTAAGTCATTGAGAACCATAGAGGAAAATTTGATCTTGTGGGTGTAAATACCTAAGAATAGTAAGCTTGAATTAATAGTAATAGTGGGAAGTGATTGGAATGAGGTTAAGATAGCAATGGGGATACCACATCAAAGAGATAATCAATGAAAGGTGTTAAATTGGCGGGTGGCATTGCAGGAGAGAAAGATTATGGTGTCTAGGGATTAATCTTGAAGAACCTCTTTACAAGATGATTACATTTAAATTAATTGATTAAAGTCATAAATTTGCCAGGAACCTTAGGAGCCATGATAGAAGAAGATGAAAGCTAGGAAAAATAAGGATCCAAATGGATTCGAAAGTTGAGTTCACCAAAATGATTAAGCTAAAATTGAATTAAATATATATGATTTAACAAAATTTGCTGAAATCCTAATTGCATAGTCATAACCCAATGATAAAAAATGAAGTACAGATCTGACCAAGAAATAAGCTAATAAAATATGAAACCCTAAGTGTAAAGAGGTGGAATATATGACTTAATTAATTTCGTAATTGATCCCAAAGTGTGTTACAGACTAGAAAATACTTGACAAAAGGAAGAATTCATTGCAACTGCACTAAAAAATTGCAGAAACTGTCAGAATAAGCTGGATTGGGGCACCTGAACTGGGTCACGGGGCACCTATGTGCCAAATTTTTGCTTTGTGACACCCATGATGCTCACGAAAATGGTGGGAATTTAGATTTTATTGTTTTCACACCATTTTCACTAGCCTTCACCTTTGGTCACATGTATGTCACACTATGTTCCCACAAATTTTTCCTGTAACTTGCAAAACAAATGATCTCTTGAAAAACCCCAAAACTACATCAAATCCTAAAAAAAAAGATGCAAAATGGGGAGTCAAACTAACCTTGATTCTCCTAAAAAGTGATATTACAACTGAGCAGTGCATTAAATCTCATACTCAATGTAGTTCTATGTGTGTGTGTGTGTGTAGAATCGTGCCCTAGGTGGCTCTTGTGTCAAGTCACACTTGATACACAGAAATATGTTCTAGATGGTAAATATGTAATAGATGTGTGGTGTGGAATAAATTCAACTTCCCCTCCTATGAAGTGTATGCATAATAATGAACCCATGTCCCTTGTCCCTTGTTTGTCGTGCTATTGCTACTTTTGCTCTTGCATATGCCTTTATATGCAACCTTAGGTGGTGATAAGGAATGCTTAGTAGCTTGGTCCTTTATTATGATCGGACATAACTTTATATTTATATGTATTCCCCTTGCTTGAATTTCATTAATTAACCCCTTTATGGAACCATTCAAAAATTTAATGCTCAAATAGTAGAAAGGACAAAAAGTTGGGGTGAACAAAGTATGAAGATTCAATCGAAGAAATCATATAAATATAGAGCTAAGTGATCTAGTTGGGTCCTAAGGGACAAACACTTCAAGCAAAATGTAGAAAAGATCACTGAGCAAGAAAGTGTGTAAGACAAGGCTTATATTGAGAAAGAAATCCATCAAACTCCATCATAGTGGGTTAATTAGTATTTATTCTTATGCACATCATTGAATTAATATTATACATCTAGTTATTACTCTCTACTCACAAAGTGTGGCATGCACAAAAGCACCTAGGGCACAATTCCCCACAAAAAATTACAAAAATGCATTGGCTTTGAGATGTAGTGCAAGGCTAAGTGATAAGTCAACCATTGTGGGGGCTGAGGAAAATCTGACCCATTTATATGCATCTTTCTTTTTTACTATTTTGATGCTTCGTTTGAGTTTTTGTATGTGATTCTTCATTTCAGGTTTACAGCAACATTGTTGAACATACATCAACATACACACGATTAAAGATGAAAACAAGAGGACATCCCACAACAACTTGGAGGATGTTTAATGATATTTTCCGTAGACTAGGGCACCAAAATTCCAGACCAAGGTGCCCTAGGTGCCCCATTGCCTTTTCTAGGTGCCCAACTCTGGCCAAATCACTCAGATCTACATTTTATGGAACTCCTATAAAATTATTTCCCATTCCAGTTTAGTTGGTCTACTATTTCATGTCTTGCGACATCTTTGAATTAGCTAAGGCTCTTTCTAACCCCATTTGCAACATTAGGAATTCTATATTTCATGTACTTATTTTTAAATGGGTGTATTTCAATTATTTCATTTGCTTATTTATTTAGTCCAAATTTTTATTAGATTAGGCTAGAATTCATATTTAAGTTTAATCATTTTGGTGAACCCAAATTCTTTCATGCTTAGGATCCTCATTTTCCCTCTATCGTGGTTCCCAAAATTCCTCATTTTATTTGTATTGGTTTTCTTAATATGCATCCTAATTAGCAAGTTGTTTTTAAAAAGGCCTTAGACACCATGTATACTCCTAGAAATACACTTCCACATCAAGTGAGTACTATCTTTGATCATTTATCTAACAACCCTAATCTTCATGATCCACCATCTAGTCAACTCATGCCTTGGATGCATCAATTTAATATTAATATTGCATTTCAAGACAAATTTAAGGCTATTTAATCCATGATTAAATCTCTCAAATCGTAAATCCAACATCTGAAGTATGCTTCTCAGGCTCAATTGTTTTTTGTTTAATATCTCATCTTTATTCTATGTCTACTACGTGTTCTCATATAAGTGAGCCTAAATTCATACCATGACCAAATACTCTCATATTTGGTCACAATAATAAGAAACATGAACTTCTTACTGAGCTCCTTAATCATCAATTGATAACTTTACCACCTACTCATTACTATCCTCCTTATCGGCTAGCAAAATATCAAGGTCATTCATATTGAAATTATTATCGAATCAATGGACATAATGACAATGATTGCTAGACTTTGCAACGATTAATCAAGAATCTTGTGTTAGAGTAGGTATTTACCTTAGCTCATATTCACCTAGGTACATTATTTACCTTTAGTGTATTTATCCTCACCCACTAATGTGTGTGGATATTTCTTTTTATTTATTTAGATATTAGGGGGATATTATCTAGTTGTTACGTATAGTTCTTTCCTTGTTCCATGATATTGAATAGTTCTTCCCTTGATCTATGGTATTGACTAGATCTTTGATGTCAAGTTCTCTCATAAATCTATGGACTTAACTAGTTCTTTGATGAATAGTTCTTTCCATATTTATGGCTTGATCTATGACTTGACTAGTTTTTAGATTGTTATTCCTTGCCTATATAAGCAAGGACCATTCTCATTGTATTTCATTGAGTTCCATAATAATATATGATATTGCTCACTCATTTGTTTGCAAAGGTTTATGTAAATTTATTCTGGCAAATTACTTTCATCTTATTGATCTTGGTGTTTGATTAGCATTTCTTTTTTCTTGGCTTTGTACGATCTAGTTTTCATTCCTTTTAAACACATGTTTAATTTAATTTAGAATCATTTTTCTAATGTATAACACTTTTGAAAAGAGTGATGAGGTTACACATTACTTCATCTTAACATTAAATATTACCTCTTTTTTATCCAAAAGTTAGAGTAGAAGTCTATTTTTAGATGTTACACTAGTGTTCCCAACCGTGTCATGGACCGAATTTCCTTCATTTAGGTTTCACATCACATCTTTGGATTTTTCCATATTTCTCACCCTAGTGCGAACTCTCTGTGAGTACTAGTCTCACCGACTTTATAAATTAGTCATTATCTCTCTATGCAAACTAGTTCTACCATTTGGTGGCCAAAATCTAATTAGGCATTGTTTCTTTAATTTAGATAGAGACACCCATCTATTCGTGGAGATAGACCAGGCATTACTTGCGGTGACATACAGGCGGCCTAAGTACGAAGGTATAAGCTTCTCTAAGTACTCCTCCATTTTTGGAAGTTATGTTTGATCTCTTCTAAAAGATGACGGCCTCCCTTAAGCTGTTACTGGTGACTTCTAAAGTGATAGAACTGTTGGCGACGTTTCCAAATCACTACTTCTTCAGTGGATCTGTCTGCCAATTAATCTCTACAACTAAATTCTAACATACTTAATGATGATAATCCATATGCACATCTGAATCAAATCATTTTTAATGCTAAATTAAAGACCAATACATTGAAGGACATATGTTACAGGGAAGGAGCCTCAAGTAAGGGTATGAGTCCTCCAACACAAAACATGATTCAATGATCATGTAGACAACCCTAGTCAATTTGTCTTTCCTCAAGATGAAGTAGAGCTATTAATTAAATGGTTTTCCCAATCCATTAGCATCCTTAGTATCCTATTAAAAGATTCAAAAGAGGCTATGGCAAACCTTATGCTAGATTATCATGAAAAATGGACATTGAAAAAGCACTGGATCATATTATCTACAATGACAAATGGTTGATCAGGATAGATTATTTATTCTCATGTGCAAATTCTAATGCATCTATTTTGTTTTCCACACTTTCAATGGGTTCCTAAATTTAATTCATAGCTGAAAATACTTTGGGCAATTCTTAATTACCTCAAGTGCCTGGGACACCATACTAAAAGGATCATCATTTCATCTTCTTTTTTAACCCACTTCCAACAATTCAGTGAACTACCTTTGCTTCAAGCCAGGCTGGATTAGTTCTGAATCTACACATTTTCACCACTCCACATTTTGAATAGTACCTGCCTAGATTATTGCAAATAATTATCATATCCTTTTCATAAAACCATTGATTTCATAGGCACACAGTTCGCCAAAATCCTTGTTGAAATCTTGACACATAAACAAGGCATCATCCCTTTAGTATAATTCTAATGTTATAGATTACTTAAAGTCCAAAACAGAACTTGGAATAATCTTTCATAGATATTTAATACTAAAATTTAGGTGATAACGTGATTTTGCTACTGGACTATTGTGATGACTACACAGCTAATGTATTAATGGTAATGGACCACAGCTTCATACTATGATAAAAAAAAATGTTTCAAAAATGCAAATGTCTCAGAACACCTACTTTGTTGAAGTACAAACCGACACAGAAATCTCATATTAACAGATTTTATCATTTTGTCTTCCAAAAACCCCTCTCTCTTTATCACTTATTTATATGTTGTTAAGGCACCAATAATTTCATTCCAGTTTTTCTTAATTACATCCTAGGAAAATCCTCGACACTAAAGATGTTAATGATTTGTTGCCCCAGCTTGGATCTTGGAGTACAATAGGGCAATACGCCTCCTTTTTTTAACTCCTCCAATAAGATCACTTAGGCAATCTACAGGCTGGATAATGAAATCATTAAGAAAAAACATTTCTCCAATGAATACTTTCACATTATTCCTTAAGAGTGCAAGTGTTTTCCTGCACGGCTGCTTTTATGTACTGATGACAGCATACTACTACTGTAATATCATTGCAATTTTTATATGATGTTACTATGTTGGTGGATTGCATAGGTATTTTTCTATGCAGGTTCCTTCATGTTACTAGGCTTTCATGTTTTACCTGCAATATTGAGGTGAATTTTTCTTTGGTCACTTATTTGGTTGTTACACAATCTATGACTTTGGAGCCTTATTGTATTAAGGGTATAGTGAGGATTTCAAAAAACTGAATCTTGCCAATTCCCATTACTGAAAAAACATATATGATGCAAGTAGATACGAGGACACCTTTTACATCTTCATTCTTGCTAAATCAATTTACATTGATTGGGATACTATTTACCTTGACTATATAGATAATAAGTTCTTATGTGTCCAAGGATTTTACATTACAAGAATATAAATACTAGGAGCCCATCATGGTTGTAGGTGAATACTAAGTTATTTGTGATTCCTTTTTAAGTCTAAGATATGCAATACATTTTTATTAGTATGAATTTGTAGAACAAACATTCTCAAATATAGTAAATACCCCCAATAACATGTAAATTGTTTACTAAGGAGAAAGAATTTTCACCTATTTAACTATATAGTAAAAATATCCATTGTACCTATGATATTAAACACCCTAAAGTATGTCTCAGTGACTTATTGAAATGAAAACAGGTCAAGCTGTGTTGAGAATGTGACTAGTTCAAACTGGAAGTAGGAACAACTATGCAATTTGAAAAATGTTCCAAAATCTAGTTCCAAAAATGGAAATTATATTGAGGAAAGGCACATACTAGTGATTTGGATCTAAGAATATATGGGATCCCTCGTTTGTGACAAAACTATCCTAGATACTAAAAGGGCATAAAGGTCTTGGAAGTGATAAAACCTTCAAGCAAATTGAACACATCCAGTTCACATACCATGTCGCTATAAATCAAGTTCATGAAAGAATATACCTTGGAGTAGAAATCACATGAAAATATTAATAATCCCTGAAAAATTACCAAATTGAATAGGTATAGAATGTTCCCATTTCCATAAGACTGACATATTAACCTATGTTACTACAGTTTGGCAAAACCCATAATGGATATTTGGTGTGTTTGATTGTGAAATAGGTTCTTTATCAAAAAAAACTTAGGTAATCCATATCAACCTATTATGTAACTAATTCAAAAATTTTTTTGGCCATGTTATCATGGGAGGGTTCACTTTCGAGTAAAAGTATGGTATAACACAAGTGCTTTGAAGGGTATTAAAGAATACCCTTATTTCCTAGTTTTTACGATCTAATTATTCAATTGATAATAACCCCTCTTGTTATATTATTAGAATGGGAAAATACACCCTATTTTTCCATGTACCTTACTTACCCATTTTTCAATTACAATTTTATTTACCCCTTTTTATTTCTACCCTAATATATTAAACAAGCAAATATATCCATATTTCTCACTCCATCGTTTTTCATTAATATGCATTTCCTCTCAAAAGATAGTTTGAAGCCATTCAAGACATATTACCAATCACCTTATAAATGTTAAGATTTAATCATTTATCAATAGTTATTCAAATAATTAATTGGTGAAATAATATCACTTGTGTTGAAAACATACTCAATCCTAGTTTTTCTACCATCTTATTATTTCAATTGGTTAAGAATCATATCAACCTTAATTAAGATTTTTTTTATTAAAAAAAAGATTATAATTTAACTTTATGACCACACTCCCTTGTGGAATTTTAAGGTATTTAGTTTTAAAAACTAGGTGTTCAAATGTTTTAGTTTTATATTAAAATTCTAATCCCTTTCCTTTGGAAACCTCTCTAACCTATGAATACCTGATTCAAAATAATAAATTAAACCCTTTCACTTACTCATGTCTACTATGTATATTGAATTTAATTTTATTAATTTTAATTACCTCAATATTGAACCATCCACATGCTAGGATATTGCCTAGTTATGAACCCCCTGTGTGAATACCCACCCCTTCAGTAGTCTTGAGACAATAAATAATAATCAAAATTACAAACATTTGAATGTTAGTCAACAAATCCATTCCCATCTAGTTTACTGACAAGTATCCTAACCTACAAAATAGATGGCTAAAATGCATCTTTAAATGTTTGAAATATGCTTTTGGCATGTAAGAGTGGATTCGAAACAATTAGGGTCTCTTATAACTTCAATATCGCTCTTGTGTTAACCAATAATTCATTGTTTGGTTGTTGGCTAAAATAAGAGTCATATATTTTAAACTTAATGACTTCACTTGCAACTACCCAAGCCCTTTTGGAGCATTTTTCAAATTTTTTATTTCACTACAATAGTGTATGTTGAATATTTGATTTTTCAATAATTCTAACACATAAAATGTGATAAATTAAAAACCAAGGAGTTCAAAAGTAGTTATCCAATTTCATAGCAAAAGAATCAGGCATATCATTCTTTATAGTACTAAACTACAAACTACCCAAAACCATAATGATAATAATATTTAGGTGAGAGAAAACTAAGGAACAACAAACATATTAGAGGAACAAAAAATCAACGAAAGAAAGAATAAAATAAAAAAAGAAAGTTATTTATTTAGATATTAATGTCCACAGAAGGCCAAGAATGGCCTATGGGACAGAAAAATACAAACCAAGAACCAAAACATAAAGGGAGTGCTCAAAACATCTCCAGAAACAGAAAAAGGAAACAACAAATCAACCACTAGAAGGTTGCAGATCGTGAAACCAATAGAAAGTGCGTTGTCTAACACATCTGGACCAGGTTGTCTGCATATGAGATCTCTTAAGATTCCTGAAATCAGTAATGTGGAAGTAAGAACTGATATTTTTGTACTCATTTGTATTTGAGGACTGCAATTTGAGTGTTCTTTCCCGAATTTGAAGTATTTCACGAATAAATAAAGCTAAGCATTTCTGATCTTCATATCGAATGAGACTCCTTAAAGACCCATTGGAATCTCTGAAAAGACAATGATATCTCCCACGGATTTCATAATAGATGGGACACTTGAATATAAAATGCTCTTCGCTTTCAGGTTCTAGAAAACACAACTGACAAATCCGCTCATGCTGTGGAAGGCTATGATCAGATTCCATCCGAAGAGGGTGAGAGCAAATGTGAAATTGAGCTAAAGGGATCCTTAGGCATGAAGGCAAAAACATCTTCATGTATTCTGGAATTTTGTTTTGATCTTCATGGAAGCAGGAATACAATTGAAAATAGTGAAGAAGCTTTGGTTTCAAAGGCTCTTTTGGAGAAAACCATGTAACTTTCAAATAAGACTTAGTGAGCTCCTCTCGTATACCCTTGTTAACTTCATGTTTAGTAAGTTGAGGAGCATTAATAGAAAACCCAAGAGGAGGGAGTCTATCAATATCAATATTCAGCTTCTGAAGGAGAGTAGTAATCCTTGCATACCAACAAGATTTGCAACCCTTTTTGGCAAGTTGTACAGAAGATTGAAGTGCCAAATATGGATACCTGTTTTGACCAGAAAATGAATCTGCCATGCATCGAAGCCTATGCAACATAGTGATAACATTGAAAATCAAAGAGATAAAGAGAGGACATACCCCAAACTCAGCAAGAATAATTGAGTGAGGAACTGTTCTTTTGGCTCGGATATTCTTTGATAACATGGAAATGAAAACTCTTTCCATACGATTGAAATCATTTTGTCTCAAATATGGACCCCAAACATCACATCCGTATAAAAGTGCTGGTGTAACCAATGTATGAAAAAGCCGAATCTTCGTCTGAATATCTTGAAATTGGAGCTGAAAACATTGTCTTTCCAAGACCGTCAATGCTGCATACCCTTTGCTCAGTCTTGCTTCTATTGCCGGAACAAAGCTAAAAGGTGGACTAGAGAAAACCACACCCAAGTAGGTGTAAGAGTACACCACCTCAACTTGTTTTCCTTTGTACAACAAATTCATTGTAGATGCTACTTTCTTGGTTGTATTAAATGCCATGAGTTTTGTCTTGGCAAGATTTACTTCCAGGCCTTTCTTATCACAAAAATCGCTCAATGCATCAAGCTGATTTTGAAGCCCTGTAATTGTGTGTGAAAGCAAAATAATGTCGTCTGCAAATAATAAAATAGCAATGTAGATCCCAAGGAGGCTACAACCATTCATGGTACCTAATTCTGTGGAGATAAGATCCTCTAATTCATCAATATAGAGCCCAAAAAGTGTAGGTGATAGTGGACAACCTTGTTTCACACCTATGTTACTATGAATGTCATTAGTAGTGCCCAATTTGGTACGAATATGCCCAAAAATTTTCTCATATAAAGTCATGACAAGAGAAATTACCATGTCAGGAAGACCCAAATCTTTTAGCCTCTGAATCAAAAGATGTCTGGGTACTGTATCAAAAGCCTTACGGAAGTCCACAAAACAACAATATACCTTCTGTTTTTTAGCCTTTGCTTCCTCTATAATGGCAACCAAAGTGAATATGTGATCATTAGTTCGGTGATTCCTCCTAAAACCTACTTGACCTTTTGCCCTGATCCGTTTCTTTTCTGCCCATTGTGAGATATAATCATCAAGTACTGTAGCAAAAAGCTTAGCCAAAGTATGCCCAATCATGATGGTACGTTAGTTCTTTGGTTTAAGAGAGTCTCTAGATTTGAAGATGGGATGAATAATATGGGAAGTCCAAGAGGGAGGAAGACCATAAGGAACAATAAAATTGAAAAGATTGGAAATATGGACAACAAGAACAACTGGACTATGATGGAAGAATCCAACTTTTAAATTTTCCACATCTTGAACTTTATTAAAATTGAGTTTATAGATGACTTTAAGGACCATCTTATTGGTGAAGAAATGACAGGTATGTGGGTCAGTAATGGCACAAGTAGATTTTTTGGACTAGTTCCAAACCAGAATTAAAAAATGTTTTTCTATGTTGAGTAAATTAAGACGAGGAAGAAGGAACGGTAGGATTCTGCATTTACACACGGCATTCTTTCATTTTAGGTAATCTCATTTCTCCAATTAAGGTTATGGGAATTACACCACCAACTTTATTGTCGCGAGTCACAAATGCCCGCTGTACTTCCCTTCCACATGGGCTATATATTTGGAGGAAGCTGCTAAGAATGCCCCATTGCATAGCTTCGCTTACCTGGCTTTCAGTTCTGTTTTTGCATTCTCTCTCTTGTTGGGTAACTCCCTGTATTCTTTATGCCACATTTGGTCTCAGTGCTTCCTTGAAAATGGTGCTGAATGTAAACAAGATTAAAAGCATTCTGAAGAAGTGCCAAAGCTTCGGCAGGATGAGAAGATCGTACAGCAGCCTGAGTTCCACTTGCAGGGACGATGTTTCAGTGTGGGATTCTCACGAGAGCTCGCCGGCCTCAACTCAGCTTGTGCAGGCAGACATTTCTGACGAAGCGCCCAAGGGATTTATAGTTCTCTATGTGGGCAAGTCCAGAAGAAGATATTTAATGAGTGCGCAGTATCTCAACCATCCATTGTTAAGAGTTCTTGCTCGGAGATGCGAGGGAGATAACGAAGAGGGCTTTACAGTGGCTTGCGAGGTCGTCATGTTTGAGCATCTGGTATGGATGTTGGACAATGCAGAACCAGATGCCATTCACACCGATTCTTTGGAAGAGCTCGCCCAATTCTATGCTTCTACATAGTGCCTAAGCATCATAGATTTTTTTTACTATTAAGTCAAATTTCAAGAATTGTTACACCTCAGTGGTACGCTGTGCTGTGCCATCAATCTCTCTGCGGCTACCAAGATTATCAAGGTTTCCACAATTTCTTAAGGGACTTCCTGAGAGCAATTCACATTGTCGCCAACTATCAAGTTTTCTCTCTATTGTGTATAAAGTAGTAGTAGTTCACATTATATCCAGACATGGATATTTCTTGCAGCAGCAATTGTGTCTGTGTACTGTGTAGGCCAACTGAGAAGATTTCCTGCTCCAAATTTTGGCCTGGATGTTTATAATTCATTTAAGTTTTTATTTACAAGTTATTTTACAATCTTGTTTCATCTCACATTGATTCATTTAACGATACCAAAAAAATTCTAAGAATTATAATTCATCTTGTTTATGGTGCGTGGGGTAAAACATATTAGAAATTAAGTTATAAGAATTATTATTTCTTTTTTTGATTAAATTCCAAGTTTGTATGGATTAAGTGTACAGAATATTGAAATTTAGTTGTCAAAACCGAAATGTATCATTTTTTTCGTTTGATTTTCTATGCGATTTAAAAAAAACAAAGAGTTCTAAATTTTATGTGTTACAATGGCACCGAGACATGTAACAGCTAATGAGAGTACATTTTCTTTTAACAAAGGTAAAGAAAAATTGTAATGGTTGGTTATCTGTTTGTAAGTAATGGACAAGGTAGAGCGAGAAACTTGGTATGCATCGATGCCAAACCTTTGAAGTTTGCAGGGATTGAATTAAATATTAGAATGGAGGAATCTTAAAATTATTTGTGTGCACGTTCACCAACCATGGCTACCAATAAAACGCTATTATTTAGAAGCTCGTCTCCAATTAAAAAGGATTGACTTTGT
This sequence comes from Taxus chinensis, assembly GCA_019776745.2. NCBI lineage: Eukaryota > Viridiplantae > Streptophyta > Pinopsida > Cupressales > Taxaceae > Taxus > Taxus chinensis. The sequence continues at coordinate 56,634 of JAHRHJ020000203.1, read as the reverse complement.
AAAGCAGACCCACGTGAAAATGCGTAAAACAACACAAAGGCGGACGTCTAACTTAGCAGTGGATGTCTTTTTGGGCATATTTAAGATAATAATATAATACTGAAGATTTGAAATCTGTATAACTATTGTTTAGTCATGTCTGTCATTCGCAGGATGCAACTGTTATGCACGGCCCGACGTCACCCACGTTATTAGATTCCTACCGACAAAGTGCCTAAGGTCCGATCAAAGCCTATTCTTGATTTTTTCCGCGGCTCTTCCCTACATTTTTGTCTCACTCTAACTCAAATAATATAAGAAAACATGGGAAATCAGTCCGCCGTTTGCTTTCTTGACTCTTCCAATTAGGGAAGAGGACCCTATAACCGTGCACTTAGGTATGATAATTGTAGGAAGATTATGGTGGGTGGGCTCAATGCTGGATTTCAACGTTCAATGTTACATGTCACAATAATTTTCTTTGACGGTCTAAAAAATTATATGGATGTCATTTGACGTTCAAAATTTAATATGCACATCAAATTTGTTTTTATAATAACTATTATAAAATACAAAATTTGAATAAATTTTTACATCCACAAGATTGAAACAATAATTTTTTATGACTTTCTAAAATTAAATTGAAATAAATAATTATAAAATGAGTGCTATCTTCTTACATCCAAGTTCTCAAATTTCACATTTATTGCAATAATTGCAGTTTCCAATCTTTATTTATAAAAAATTAAACAAATAATAATAAAACAAACAATTACAAATCAAAAATCAATAAAAAAAAGCTAAACAAAAAATCAAATAAAACTTAAAAAAGAAATCAAACAAAACTAATTGAAAATCAAAATTAATAGATGTTTCTATATTAAGATTTTATTATTTTTATTTTCTTTATATCTTAAAATTTCTTTTTTTGTTTATATTGTATTTTTCATGAAGCTATATATATATATATATATTGACGGTTAAATTTGTAATATACATGTCATTTTGACGTTTAAATTAAATTTTTGCATGCCAATCATGACGGTCATATTTTAAAAGTGGCTGTATTTTGACATCTAAAATGACTAAAAACATCTAAACGCCTTGTAAAATCCAACCTGGGTGGGTTGTAGGGCAATAACAACGACTATCATGGGATTCTAAAAATGATCCCTTATTAATAGGATTTACCACTGCATAATAGCGTTATCCCCCCCTCAACCCCACCCCATGTTATTACCCTTATTTATAGCAATATACCACTGCAAAAAATTACCCCTTATGTATGATCACATGTGTTATATACCACCTCACCAAGGCAACCCCCCATGTATTAGGCTAATCTAAATGTGCATGATGTGTAAATATATTAACACAAATAACAACATGAATTTCCACTAGCTTGAGATTGTGTTGATGTCTGGATGTCATAGATTGAAATTAATGCTTAAAAGAGATTTATTCAATTTGAGAAGAAATTATTTGAAACTCTCTATGCAATGCATAGCTAAACAACTTGTGAACTTGTGCCATCATTTTTGCAAATTGGAAGAGAAATGTGGTGGTGTGGCTAATCACTTCATTCCACCACTCAATCTAGATAGCCATGTAGGGAGGATGTGACATTAAGGTCCATGCCATAGAAATGAGTTGGATTGTTCCCTTGAATTTGAAAAGAGACATACCAAGACAATTTTGTGTATGTGGAAATTTGAGATAAGAACCTCTCAGCCAATTACAAAGTGATGGGGAAAATATCTAAAATTATAATTTATTGATGGATGGTGATATTTTTCCTAGTGGAAATTGAACACATGTTTCCCTATAAGTATGACATGATCATGTCTTTGAATAACACCATCAAACCTAGCCTAGAAGTTGAGTCCATAAACCAAGGATGGGATCTAAATAACTTTTGTTGAAAGAGAGGGTCTAACAACCCCATTTTTTTTTGAAATGACACCACCCTTTGCTTTCTGCCACACACCACCACATCGAAAAGACAATCTCTTTCCTTCTAGTAGTCTTAATCAAAATAAAGTCACTACATACAAGCTTAAAAGCCAACAAAAAATTATTAGCTAACCATCACCATATCAATGATATTTGTGCGCGCCATAATTAGGGGAATCAACATTAATGATCCTTAAAGAGTGAAAAATAATTTCAATAACGACTCGTATAGTTAGATGTGATAGATGTTCTCCCAATGTAATAACTAATTGCAATGCTTATCCCCCTTCCAAAAGTTATAATGTTCATCCCAACTTCAACTACTATATCTACATCTCTTGTGCACACCCACATGCCTTTGCATTCTTCACCTACTATAGATTCCCTCTTGAGCATATCATTCATTATTCGTAGACTAAGGTGTTAAAATTAAAGAGGGGTGTATCTAGATCCTTTAATATCACATGTATTATAATCGATTTCTTCACAATCCATTTGTACCTAAGGTGGCATATTTCCCTTTACACCTAGGGTTTTTGTTTCATAAGCTTCCTATCCACGAGGATAAAGGTGATTCCAAGAAACACCTCCACTCTTTTCATGGTGCTTACTTATATTATGCTTACAATGATCGACTCCTCACTAATATTTTCCTTAGAAGCCTTAAGGATAATGTTTTACAATGGTTCTATATGACCTACCTATTTATCCCATGGGATATTTCAATCCATTGGATAATATATTTCTTTCACACTTCTCTATCAACATTGGTGATCACATTTCCTATTCTAAAATGCATAATATTCAACAAGGATACAGTGAACCAATTAGTGATTATATATTACGTTACAAGACAATGCTTACAAAAAATAACATTATACTCATGGATAATGAATTTCATAATCTATTTACCAAGAATCTCCTACCCCCCTTACAAAAATCAACCATGTTTGAAAATTTTCATTCTGTTACCGAGTTATGACATACTTCAAAGAGAGAGAGGTCATTCCTAGCATTGAAAAAACTTTAATATGGGTTTACCTCACCTAATACACACACACACACACACACACACACACACACACACACACACACACACACACACACACACACACACACACACACACACACACACACACACACACACACACACACACACACACACACACACACACACACACACACACACACACTTCTAAGGTATCTAAATCTAATTTCTAAGGAAAATCTAATTACAAAGTAAAAACCCACAATAAGAAAATTGAATCTAAAATAAACATTAATGCCATATCTCAATCTACAAATCTTCATATACAAGCTCCTCCTCGAAGGAATTTCACATCGTTGGACCTTTCTCAACATATGTGATCTTATAAACATTTTTTAGTGTAACCTTGTTTCTTTCCCTCCACTTACTGAGGTTGATATGAGAAAACCTCGAGCTAAATATTTGAAATTTAATTCCTAAATTGACTACTATAGATGCATTGGTTACACCACTGGTAAATATTTCATTATTTGGAATGTTATCCTACATTTGATTGATACCAATGCTATCAAATTTGATTCCCATATAGAGTAATCTACGCCTCAAGCCAATGAAAATACTAAGCTCAATATCTTCAATGAACAACTTCCCAATCATCACACTTTTAAATCTAAGAGAAACTTGGAGGTGGATTATGCATGTAGAGCGAAACCTCCCCTACATTCATGTCACCACCTAGTTTATTCTCTCATTGATATAATTACTTCTACATTTTCTCATATCTCTCTCATTACTTTTGATGAAAATGGCATACTTGATGATGATGTTTTTTTGTCATATGTTTTATGTCCGCACTTTTTTCAATCAACAACATATACATAGTATATTGGCTGATAGATTTTATAATCCTAACCATGTGCACTCTTGCCTTACTTACTTCTTTATACTATACTAAGTAACATATAAAATTCAATACACAATATTCTAATAAGGTTATTAGAAACAATGTTCTCCCTCTTATTATATGATCCTCTATTTTGGCTACATCATTTTTAGTTACTAATACCCTTGGTACATGTGACATGATTTTAGGATACCATTGGATTCTAAATCTTATAGATATTCCTTCTAGTCTTTGTCAATGTGTCAAATACATTCATTCCATCACAATCAATTTGTTATGGTTAAGGTTATCCATTATGAGGTTCCTTTACCCATTCATTCTTATAATCATATGGTAGTTCCTACACCCATGCCTATCAAACCTACGCATGTTATCTCTACATTCAATATCATAAGCATGTCACATAACATCACCTTAAAGTGACACATCCTACTCCTAATGTGCATAATAATGTTTTGAGGTCCAAACCTCCAACATGTCCTATAGATTCCTCTCTTCACCCTCATCATAAAATCATAAGGTACCACTCCTTTTTCTAAATTCTTAAAAATAAAATACAAAAACATTCAATTATTATCAAAATACAAAATAAGAACTTAAGAATGATTTGATGTACTAGCTTTTACTTCACATATATTTTTTGTCACATGGTTTGATAGTGATGTAGCAAAAACTAGATTTAATGCTAAACCCTAATTCTAGAGTCACGTATGATAAATAAATATGCTAAATCAACAGATTTGACACAAAGCAATACAGCTAGATAAATATGAAACCCTAAGTGCAAGAGAGTGAAAGAATGACTTAGCTTATTTACGCTTGATCCTGGAATTGATATGGACTGGAAAATTGATGAATATGAAGGGAAGAATTTTGCAAGTGTGCACAATAAATTTTGGAGTTGTTAGATGAGGCCGGACCAGGGTGCCTGGACTAGGTTAGGGGCACCTAGGTGACAAAGTCTGGTTTGGGCGCATGTGACTGTACAGGAGCTCAGAACCTAATTTTTCTAGTGTCACAAGATTGTCTAATATTCATTGTTGGTCACCTATATGTCACATTATGATCGCGGAAGTCTCCTGTAACTTACAAAGAGATGTTTACTTGCAAAACCCTTAAACTACATCAAATTCCAAAAAGAAAAGATGCAATATGGGGAGTTAGATTGACCCCGATAGTCACTCAAATAAGTGAACTTATGATCAAGCATTGCACTACATCTTAGACTCCATGTAGTTCTTGTGTGTGTGATAGAATTGTGCCCTAGGAAGCCCTTGTGCAAGTGCACTTGATAACAGGCGATAGTTAGATGTACTAATGTAAATAGATGTGTGGATGGAAAAATGAACTTCCCCTTCCTATGAAATGTATGCAGAAAATGCAGTCCCTTGTCCCTTTAATGGATGCTAGATGGATGCCCTTAGTGCTCTTAGATGCCTTTGGATGCAAGCTTAGGTGATGATAATAGATGCTTAGAGCTTGGTCCTTTATTTTGTCACATAGCTTTGTATTTATATGATTCCCTTGGTTGAATTTCATAATTGACAACTAGAAGGCCAATCAACCCATAAGAAAATAAGATTCCCAAAAGATAAAAGAGGCCCAAAAGAAGCGAGTAAGATAGAAAAGGGTCAGGGGCACCTAGAGGGGATGAGGGTGCCTAGGCGCTGGCATCCTGGCTGGGTGCTAGTGTCTGAAGTCATAAAAGATAAACAAGTAAAGTACTAAATTGGGTTATAGGGTGTAAAAGACCAGAAAGAAGACAAGAAACAAAGCAAAGAGGCCAAAGATAGTTGTCAATTACTAGTTTTCTCACTTAGGAATCATATGAATGCAAGTATGCTTTTAGGACCTAGAAATGTACCCAAGTGCATGATTTTGTGTCTACATTTTCCCCCACTTTATGTTGTTGAGTGAATACTCGATAACATAAAGTAGATAAGAGATGTGTACCTGATAACCATGTAGATTGTGATGGCGATAACATCCCGAGGAGACAATGAATGAGTGAAGTGATAAAAAATGAAGCATGGAAGCTAAAAAAGAGGAAGTGACCCTATGGGTGAAGCGTATGTGTTGTACCATGTTGTACCTATGTTTTTTCCTGATGTAGGGTTGTTCTTGTTGCATATTAAGGATGTACTTGTAAAAGAAGAGTAAAAGAGTAACCAAAGTCATGTATTATGAAAACTCTGTAAAAGTATCAAATGTAAATTGTAAAAGTAGTAAAAGGAAAGTGTGCACCTGATGTGACATGAGTGTAAAATATAGAAAGATGTCAATGAAAATGTTGTATAAGAGTGATATTTTTGGGTGATCTCATGCCAAGAATGAGTTTTTTGGGTGATCTCATGCCAAGTGCAAGTTTTTTGGGCGATCTCACGCCAAGTGCGAGTTTTTTGGGCGATCTCACGCCACAACGAAAGAGTGTTGGGGAGAGAGGTCTAGTGTTACTCTCCTTCCATGACTGCTTTCTTGAATTATACACCACTGTAGATGGTACATCCATTTTTTCCTAATTGTACCATATTTATTCCATGTATTGAAATGATTGAGAGGAGATTGAATGCATTTTGTTTCACTGTAGGATTGTGCCTGTACTATGAAAATTGATCTGTGAACAAATTGTAAACTATTTTGATCTGAAAAATCTATTGTATCTTCCCCTAGGACATAGGTGCCTAGGGAGGTCAGCAGTAACCCAGGTGCTAGTGTCTTTATCTGGGTGCTGAGATTCTATGTTGAACTGAGGACCCAAGTCAAATTCTGGGCCATTTATGTAACTGTATTTTGCTAAAATCGTGTTGTTTACTGTACTATGAAATTGTATTATAGCTCTGAGATGTTGTATGGGGTGACTGATTCACCCAATGTATGCCCCCCATTTTTAGGGTGCATGCAACGTCACTAGGAGCATGTGGTTTGAGAGGATGCTAAAACTGATTTTTCATAAGTAATACCTGTAGGGGGAGGGAATGTGCATGGTAGAAACCAAGGCACATGAAAACAAAGTGGATAAATAGATGTGTTAGTGCAATCAAAAGCTAATATGCAAGTATAAGACAATGTATTAAGAAAGCAATAAGATACAAGATAAACCACAAAAAGTGGGTTTCAACATGGGACATCACTCACAATGTCACAAGATAATCAGGGCCAAAGTGGCCAAAATCATATAATGTTCATAGAAGACAAAGGGCATAGCCCACAAACAATAGCATACAATAACAAACAATGTCAATAAAAATGTAACAAACAACCATGGTGACAAATAGTTCCTATAAGGAAAATGTTCCACATGAAGCACCCATGTAAGCATGTTAGAAAGATAAAGAGTATGTCAAAGCATGTATGTATCAATGGAAATGTAGTGTGCTAGTAAGAATATGGAAGTAGTAAAATGAAACAATAACACCTGTGATGTGTAAGAGTAGTAAATGTAGATGCCCCCAGAAGCCTCAGTGGGACTAGTAAGAGGTACAGTGCCAAGCATCATTGTTACGTGTATAATATTTGTAGAAATATGCATTCACAATAAATACCAAGTGAACACCTATGTGTATATATTAGAAAGGATATTGACATACTAAGTGCATCATCAGAATGGAAAACAAAGTACATTATAAAATATAGCAAGAAGTATAAACAAGTGTAACTAGTGTAGAAATGGTTCTGAGGTTCATGATGTAGACAACCCCCTGAGAGCCATGTCAAGTGGAGATAGGTTCAATAAATGATACCTTAGCAGTCAGAGTGAACCATAGATGTGTCATGAAATGATTTTTGTGTATCAAAGGGTTTAAAGTACTAGAATAAGATGAATCATGGAGCCAAGATTCGTTAAGTGTGATAGGAGATGGAGACAATTGATAGTCGTAAGGGGGGAGAATTGAAATTCCTCCCAAGTGTGTGAGTGATGTAGAGTAAGTGAGATCTATGTGGCAATGTGAGAAGGACCATGCCATGGTGATGGAGCTGAAAATGTGTCTTGGCCATCAGGGAATAATTGCAATGTTTGAGATAAATGAATTGGAAATGGATCAATATAAGGAGTAGGATTATTTGGATCTTGAATGGTGGTAGCTTATGTGATATTGATATTACCGTAGAAGACTTTAAATGAGGAGGGGTTGGACCGATTTTGATAGGGAAGTTGCTTAGTCAGAGATGGTAACACTTAAGAAGACTTTTAGATAGGTGAGGATGTAGATATTCAGGGAATTGTTTTGAGAGTGATGTTGCTTAGGAAGATCTTGAATTACTGTAGAGGTAACACTAGTAATGATGGCATGATGCTCATTAGATATAAATGAATTAGACTTAGGAACTAAGTGGGATGTAACAATTGGAGATGAACATGTAATAGTATTTGTGCAATAAATGAATGAGACCATGATGCTTAATGTGGCCAATTTTTCATTGTAGAGCATAAAAATCATTGTCATTATGTCCATTAATTCGATGATAATTATAATACAGATGACCTTGATATTTATAATCTGATAAAAAGGATAAGAATGAGTAGATGGAAAGTTGATTAATTGATTGAGTGATAAGCTACAGAAGAATATCTTGTTTCTTAGAATTGAGATCAAACTTGAGAGGTGCATGGAGCGACAATACTTGAGGTTCACTGATATGAGCACATGTAAAAGACATAGAATGAGGATGAGATGTAGAAGAAGAACTGGCATTGGATTGAGAAAGTGGCCTTCAGATGTTGAATTTCAGATGTGAGAGATGTAATTGTGTTCCATATCTTGGATTTTATCTTAAAATAAATAATGTAAAGCTTGAATGACTCTAAGATAGGTTGATTTGGATTGATCTAATAGGCCATGAAGGCTAGAGTCGTAGCAGAGATGATCAAAAATGGCACTTACTTGAGCAGGATGTGTATTGTGAGGGAGATATATAGTATCAAGGGATTTTTAGAGAACATACTTGGAAAGGTGGATACATTTGAAGTAATTCATGAAAATAATTTGAGGAATTTAAGGATTCATGAGATAAGAAAAATGAGGATCTAAGAGTATTCAATGTGCAGGTTCACCAAATGATTTAACAAAAATGTTATTTTAATGTTAAACCCTAATTACAGAGTCAAGTATGATAAATAAATTCTAAAGTACATATTTGACACAAGAAATAAGCTAGATAAATATGAAAACCTAAGTGCAAGAGAGGGAAAGAATGACTTAGTTGATTTATTCGTGATCCTGAAACTGATCTAGACTGGAAAAATGATGAAAAGGAAGGGAAAATACTGTTGCAACTATGCACAATAAATTATGGAGCTGTCGGATAAGGCCAGAACAGGTAACTGGACTAGGTCAAGGGCACCTAGGCAGCTAGAGTCTTCTTTTGGGTGCTTGTGATTACGCAAGGATGTTGGAACCTTATTTTTCATGGTGTTGCACATATTGTCATTGATAGTCACTTTGGTCACCTGTATGTCTCACTGATCATAGAATTCACCTATAACCTGCAAAGAGATGTTGACCTGTAAAACCCTCAAACCACATCAAATCCCAAAAAGAAAAGATGCAATATGGGGAGTTAGACTGACCCCGACAATCACCCGATTGAGTGAACTTATGACTGAGTGCTGCACTACATCTCAAACTCCATGTAGTTCTTGTGCGTGTGTGATAGAATCATGCCCTAGGAAGCCCTTGTGCAAGTGCACTTGATAGCAGGTGATAGCTAGATGTACCAATGTAAATAGATGTGTGGATGGAAAAATGAACTTCCCCTTCCTATGAAGTGTATGCAGAAAATGCAGTCCCTTGTCCCTTGAGTGATGTGCTAGATGGATGCCTTTGATGCTCTTAGATGCCTTTGGATGCAAGATTAGGTGATGATAATAGATGCTTAGAGCTTGGTCCTTTATTTTGGTCACATAGCTTTGTATTTATATGATTCCCTTGGTTGAATTTTGTAATTGAAAACTGGAAGGCTGACCCATAAGAAAATAAGATGCCTAAAAGATAAAAGAGACCCAAAAGAAGTGATTAAGCTAGAAAGAGGGTGGGGTGCGCCAGAGGGGACGAGGCCTGGGCGCTGATGTCCTGGCTGATCGCTGGTGTCCGGAGTCATAAAAGATAAACAAGTAAATACCAACTAGGTTGTAGGGTGTAAAAGACTAGAAATAATTCAAGAAATAAAGCAAAGAGGCCAAAGATAGTTGTCAATTACTAGTTTTCTCGCTTAGGAATCATATGAATGCTGGTATGCTTTTAGGACCTAGAAATGTACCCAAGTGTGTGATTTTGAAACCCAACCTCCTTTATTATATTATGCATTAAGAAAGGACCCATCTCTTTTGGCTACTTTAGTTTTGTGATGTCCAATTACCTTTTAGTTCACACTACTCCTACAAACTAGAGGTTGATTACCCCCAATCCCCATTGGCAAAGTCACAATACCTCTTTCTAAGTGAGGTAATCAAGAATCTCCTACATTAAAAATATAAATAGGTATACTCCTTCCATGCATTGTTCGATTTCAATTGTCACTGTTCAAGTTCAATTTTAATTTTAAGTTAAAATTCAATTATTATATATAGACAATGACACGCTTCATGTTGCAAGTTTCACTTTGGGGATCTTACAACCACTCAAGAAATAAAGAAACCAAAAATCTATGACAAATACAAAGTGTGTTTACACACTGAGGTATATTTTTCTTTAAGCAAGAAAATTTCGTTTCATAGCTTAAGATGGGGGTGGAGGGGGGTGTAGACATCAAAATTGGGTAAATTTTTAATTGATAATGTTAGTATCTGACTAATCCCTTAAATCATGACTTGTGCACCTATTCATAGCTTAATTGTAAAATATTGGTCCATAATTTTTCTTATTGCAAGACTTAATCTCTTCAATACACTATTATGTCACTTACAAAAATTATTACACCAGTCACAAGAAATCCATGTATCCTAATTATTGCGCACAAAACTTTACGATAATGTATATTCCTCCTGGATAAAACTATTGGTCATATGAAAACCGTCCCTGTTTAGGGCCACCTAACTATCAATTTCTTACATTGGGTATCTTTTATGGGTTGGTAATTTCACTATGGATTAATCTCAATGTGAAATTATATCCATGAAACCATATATAACCAAGTTTAATGCACTCATGTACTCACATGACATTCACCTAACTAGTTTCACTTTTTGTGTGAATCTATTTCATTATTTTAAAATATTTTAGTGTGTTTCTAATTAACATACATAAAAAGGATGGAATAAGTGGATATTCTAATTTAATTAACTTCCAAAACTAATTGCACAAATCAAAATAACAATTTTCAAAGTGATTATTGATCTAGAAACTATTAAAAACATGAGGGAGAATTAAACTTTGTTGATTTTGTGTGGTTCTAGAAGAGTTTGGGTGATTTGAGTGCATGAGCATGATTATATAATATTGAAAATGCCTCATTACAGAAACTGACACCTAAGACTAGACCTGGTCAAAACTGTACAGCTAGGTCAAAATCATCCATAGATTCTTAACCCTTCTGTATGGTCTTGGACTTACTTAGAATTTGGGTGTACAAATTCTTGAGTGTTTTTCCTGACTAGAAATGAATGTCTCTATGTTTCAGTCTTCTTTTCTCACCTTAAGAATGGATATGTAAACTCTTCTCAAACCCCAGAAATCTTGTAGTGTAAGGAGTTCCTACAAACTAAAGTTAGGTGGGTTGTGAGCACCCCTATGCATCATCGATGGCAACACTCTTCTAAAGAGGTCTCAAACCATGTGTAATTATCCTAGCATGTGATATATACCATATTACAATAAGAGCTTGACAAACATGCTTTGACAATGCTTTGCTTGAGTTTCACCCTTGCTCAAATAATTGGGAAGGGTCACTTTGTTTGATTGTAAAATGAACTATGGAGACTCATAGACTAGGAAGGATACTTTAGACATGTAGAGGGTGCTACAATAGGGTCAAGATTGACATATTCCAATTCTGACCAAAACCAACATTTTTGGACTGGAGGGAGAACTAGATGTGTTTTGTGTAATTAAAATAAAGTTAGAATTGATGAAAAATCTCAAACCATGTGTAATTATCCTAGCATGTGATATATACCATATTACAATAAGAGCTTGACAAACATACAATGCTTTGCTTGAGTTTCACCCTTGCTCAAAGGGAAGGGTCACTTTGTTTGATTGTAAAATGAATATGGAGACTCATAGACTAGGAAGGATACTTTAGACATGTAGAGGATGCTTCCCTAATGGATTTGTATGAGTTATTTCATACTTTAGGGATTTTGGAGTGCCTTTTATGCTTACTTTTTCATGAGTATTTTTTAAAGTGCCATGTTCCTCAATGATGTATGATTTACTTACTTATATATATGATTCCAAAGGTTAATATGTAATAAAAGGCCAACCAAGGGGATATATATACTCATAATAATGTGATAGGATCAAAATAATTAGCCCAAAGCATGCCGGTTCAAAACCGTACAATAGGGTCAAGATTGACATATTCCAATTCTGACCAAAACCAACATTTTTGGACTGGAGGGAGAAAAGATAATTTTGACTTCATGGGTCAGAGGATGGATTTATCTAGATGTGTTTTGTGTAATTAAACCTTAGTAATTGATGAAAAATATGTGTGCAAAGATAATAAACTAATCAAAGAGCTAATATAGTTTGCTAAGAAAGAGTGAGGAGAGTGCATTTATACATGCAAGTGTGCAATGTAAAGATCAAAAATGTCAAAGGATAGATTGAAAAATTTAAGTGTCTACATTTTCCCCCATTTAAGTATGAAATAAAATTACATTCTTAATTGAAAATATATCAAAGTGTGTCGGCATGCTTTTTCTTTTCTCACAATAACTTTATTTTGTAATATCCCAATGTGATGGTGTTGGACTTCTCCAAAATGAAACTTGCAACACACAGTGTAGTCAATGCCCAAGATAGGAAACTGAAATTTAACTCATAAAATCTAATGAAAGTACTATAAATAAATGTTCAACAAGAAATCCCAAAAGAGATGTAAAACACAAAAGGAATACACCTGTTTGTTTTATGGAGGGAATTTTCTCCCATGATTTTGATTTGGATATTTTAGATTCATTGAAATATGATGAAGAATTGTGGGTGATCACTCCCCAATTTTTTTCCAAGGAGAGGTCGATGTGTTAGGTGTACAAACCTAATAAACTAATATCGAATAGAAGAACCAAAAAGGGGATCTGAAGTACCCAACCAAGGAGGAATATTGTGTATGAAAGTTATTTAACAACTCTAATATGTTCCCCTTAAGTGCAAAGAGGATAGAAAATTTCTACCTATAAAAAAACTAGCCACTTCGATACCTTCCATAACCCCAAAAACCATACAACTGTAGATAGATATAAACCCGATTTTGTAAATTGGTAACATAGTAGAAAAGAGAAATAAGTTCCCACATAATCTTCCCATGTGCCACACAAATGATTAGAATTGATTGCATGTTGACATATGAGTGGAGAAAGGAGATCTATACCCCTAATGTGCCCAAAATAAAGATTAAACTGAGTGTCGTGGAGAAAGAGAGATTAAAATAATTCATGTCCCCTGAATATATGCTAAAAATTTAGATTGACTATGAAATCATATGAAAAATTTGTAATAGTGGTGAAAAATATGAGACTATTGAAATATCTAGAGAAAATGCCCCGTGGGAAAAATTGTATGATATGGTCATAACCATATGTATGGTCCTGACCAGGTTGTACAGTCTTGACCCCTATAGATGTTTCTAAATTCCTATGTTTATGTTTCATTGTGAGGAATTTTTTTCCACCCCTGCATATGTCTATGCCTATACAAATGTTTATGTTTGCTGGAAATGTAGAAGAAAACCCTAGATGTTCGCCATATCTTTTGAGGCATGTTTGATGAATAATTTAAGCACGTGGCTTGAAACAAAAAAATTTAAACTCATAAATGAGTACCTAAAAATATGTAAATAACCTCTAAAATGGCTAATAAGGTGGCCATAAAAAAGAAATTGTATTTTTAAAGCGGATGCACATGGTAGAAACTATGGTGTAAAACAAGAGAAATAAGTACAAGAAGCATGATAATAAGAATAATGTTAATGTAACAAAACAAAAATAACAATAATATAAAATCATGTATTAATAGAATAAAATAACATATAATGTCTAAATAAGTGTAAACATGGAAAATAGTGTCACACAAAAGGAAATAATTCTTGCAAACATGGGACGCACACAGTTTCGCAAGATAAACAAGGCTTATGAGCCTGCAAACAAGATATACACAACCACATACAAGGCATAAAGTTGTAAACATGGGAAACCCATGGTGTCACAAGATAATCAAGGCCCTTAGGCCATAATCAAAGTAGAAAACAAGTGTGCACGCACACACAACTAGAAATCATGTATGAAAAGTAAGTGTATCCAAATGTGAAGAATGAAGAGCATATGATATATAAAGAGCTAGTAATAATTATAAGTGCTGCACAAAATAAATGTGTTAGTCCTGTTAGCCCAAAAGATAGAAAATACACAATCTATAGATGTAACCAAAGATAATGAGGAAAGAAAGGAACTAAAATAGAAATATAGCACTTGGATGTAGTATGCAAAAATAGATGTACCTAGAGATTATCAGTCTAGGAAAAGGGAAGACCAACACCTATCATCGTGTATCACTTTTTTTATATCCCACATCATGCTCAATATACCACATAAATGCATGTGTGTAAAAGGGAGATTTTATCTACCAAAGTAACGGAATAACAACATATATCCCCAATTTTGATTGAAAATTGTACAAAAAATTGATTTTCAAAAGTAGTAAAAGAGTGCACAAAATCTGTGGGGAGATCATATAACAATTGTAAAGAAAATTCCTTAAAACCCCCAGGGAATAACTTAATAAGCAATATATCATTAGATGCACAATTAAAGAAAACAACATAGAATGATTGAATATTCTCTTGGGGATCACCCTTTCCATCATAGATAAGAAACTTAGGTGAAACAAAACCAATAGGAAAAGGATATGAAACAAATTCAAGTGCAAGTGGATTATGTAATAATTTAGAAGATTCCATACCATTATAATTATGAGAGACACCTTGTTGTAGTTGTAATATTTATGCTTGCAAAGAGTGAACAAGGGAATCAAGATCCTATGTGTTAGATGAAGATACATGTGAGTCATTATGATAATAAATAGGAGATGTAGTAGCAATGGTGGTAACAGGAATATGCATAGACACATTTTTCATAGGAATGTGAGGTTCCCCAAAGAAGGTAGGAAAAAAAATGTGGGTATAGTATTTGTGGGCTAAGATCTATCTATAAAAGATGTGTCATTAGATTGATAATCATGAGAAAGCTTATAAGAAATTATAATCTTGATAATAGGCTTAATATGATGTGGATTAGCATGGAGTTGAACATGAAAGTGAGATAGGAGCTCTACTTGGTTCTGATCTACATTGTTGTCCTCAATATGTTCACAATCATAGGAGTGTTCACTATGGGTCTCAATGTCACTCAAGGGAAGCTCATGTGTAGTTGGATCAAGAAGAGAAGAAGAAACCATTGCACTGCAATGCTTGCGATTGGAAGGTGAAAGCTCAAGATGTTCAATAGAACTTATTATGAGAGTTGATAACTATGTCGGTATGAATATAAATGGAGAGCATATATAAACTGAAGAGTGATGATAACAATGAAAGAAAACATGTTACAACATATGAACTTCTATATAGAAATTGTAGGGCCACTAGTGTTAGGGCTATGATGTTCAATTAGAAAATGTTGGGTTCACCTCTTCATTTTTTGTGTGAATCTGTTGCATTCCTTTTTAAGAACTTTTAAAATGTGTTTCTAACTATAACATATATAAAAAAGGATGAAATGATACAATAGGTGGATGTTCTAATTTAATTAACTTCAAAAATTAATTGTACAAATCATAATAATGTTTTTCAAAGTGATTATTAATCTAACAAATATAAAAAACACAAAGGATAATTGAACTTAGTTGATTCTATGTGGTTCTGGAAGAGTCGGGGTGATATGAGTGTAGGAACAACTTGATATGAGATTGAAAATGCTTCGTTACAGAAACTGGTAACTAAGACTGAACCTGGTCAAAATTGTACAACTAGGTCAAAAGCATGCATATGGAATCCTGACACATTTTGTACAATTGTTGGGATTTTTTAGAATATGGGTTAATGTAAATTCTTAAGGATAATTTGCCTTCTTAGAAATGAATGTTGTTATGTGTTGTTTTTTTTTGTTCACCTTTAGAATGGCTCTGTAAACTCTTTTCAAACCCTAGAACCCTTGTCGTGCAAGAAGGATCCTTAAAAACAAAGTTAGGTGGGTTGTAAGAACTCTTGTACACCATCAACATCACCACTACTTTGAAGAGGGACCAAACCACACGTTTTCTCCTATCGTTTGATACCTACCGTATTTCAATCAGAACTTGACAACCATGTTTTGACAATGCTTTGCTTAAGTTTCACACTTGTTTAAATACTTGGGAAGGTTCAATTTTCTTTCTTTTAATTTATAAATATGAAGACTTCTAGACCTGGAAGGAGGCTTTAGACCTCAAGAGGGTGTTTCCCTAATGGATGCGCATGAGTTATATTGTATTTTAGGGAGTTCAGAGTTCATTTTGTGCTTGATTTTACATGATTTCTTAAAGTTCCAGGTTCCTTAATGAGGCATGTTTTACTTTATTATATATCCTTCTGAAGGCTATTATGTCATGAATGGATGACAAAGGGGGTGTATTTTCTCATAAGAGGGAAAGTGCACCAAGTTGGGGGGGAAAAGGGGGTCTTAAGTGGACACACTTTTCTGAAAAATAAAAAACATCAACTTGTATGAGTTTTTTGAAATAATTACATTCAAAATTGGAAGATGTTGTAGAAACATGAATCTTAGAATTTTGAGTCTAGTTTCTAAGCTACTGAATTTTATTGAAAACAAATAAGTTTAAGTGGGTCAAATAACTAAAATACCAACATGTGCTCATGATTTCATTAAAAAACATAATAGAGTGACTTTCGTGCCCCCCACAATTTTTTAAGCACTAATTAGTATTTTTGAAAACCTTTTTGTAGAAAGATAGCTAGGAGCATCTAGTTTGTGCTAGAATGTTTTTTAGATTTTTTTAGCTAGTATTTTTTTTATGATTTTTCTAGTACATAAATTTTAAGTTTTGAAAAATAAAGGAGCTTCGACCGTGCCCCCCCTAATTATCTCAAAACATATCGAAAATTAGTTTTTGTTTTGAATATGTATAGAATTATGCCTATTTTTTTCCTAAATTGTTTTTATTCAATTTCGATGAGTAAAAAAAAAGATACACAAAAAAAGATAGACATGTTTAAACTTCAAAAAATAGCTATAAAAAAGTATAGTTAGAAAATAAATAATATGGAAAACTTATATTTGTTAGAAAAATTGAAAAATTATATTTATACAAAGATGAAACTTTTCTCTACGTCGTGGTATATATATTTTTAAATGAATCGATCATTTTATATTGATTTATCATGGAAGAAGTTGGATTTTTGCATTTTCCTAAAAAAACATGTGGTTTTCTGTATTTGTGCAGGTTCATGCCTTAGGCTTGGGGATCCAAATTGGATCCCAAGCCTTGAGGCATGGCTTGGAAAAAGTGAAAACACAAAACATATGTTAATGTAGGTTATTATTTACCCTTTTATTTATTTATTAGGATAATTCTTACACTTGTCTTAGCCCTACACTTGTTGGGTTAGCTTGCTTAGGTGTACTAGTTGTGTGGAGTTAGCTTACTAGTTGTGTTGAGTTAGCTTCTCAGTTATGTGGAGTTAGCTTACTAGTCTTATGGAGTTAACTTAACTACCAGTATCAGTTAATGGGAGTTCTTCACCATTGATTTAGGTATTAGTTGCACTTCCCTCCTCCTATATGTACATCTTTCTTATTGAATAATTCAAGTCATTATATTGTAATGTATTGAGCATTATGGATTATGATGGATTTCCATATATAGTATTTTAGCTCTTTTGTTTTTGCAAATCTAATGTGGTGTGATATTATCATCTGAGATCACAGCTTGGAACAATCTTTTTATTGTTTCTTTCATGGTATCAGAGCCATAAATGATGTAGACATCTAGTAAGTTTTTCTTTGCAAGCAAGGGTTTTTTTTTTCATGTATATGGAATTTGTTAGCAATTTTTTGCAGCATGCATTTTTATGCAAAATGGAGTGCGGAATTGGATTTGGAAGGTGCCAAAACCCTAGAATGGACTGTAAACTCGACCATAGTTTTGAGACATTCAAATCTGAGTGCATTTTTTTATCCATTGGATATAAGCGTGTACCTTCTGGATGCATTCTTTTACCCTCTAGGTATTTCGGTTTTGGATGCAGTATTTTATCCACTAGACGCATATTTGTACCCTCTGGGTGCATTCTTTTATCCATTGGATATAAGCATGTACCTTCCGGATGCATTCTTTTACCCTATGGGTATTTCGGTTTTGGATGCAGTCTTTTGTCCACTGGACGTAGATATGTACCATATGTGTGCATTATTTTATCCATTAGATATAAGCATGTACCTTCCAAATGCATTATTTTACCCTCTGGTTATTTTGGTTTTGGATGTAGTCTTTTATCCACTAGATGCGGATCTATACCCTCTTGGTGCATTCTTTTATCCATTAGATATTAACGTGTACCCTCCGAATACAATGACTTACCCTCTGGACATTTAGGTTTTGGAAGCAGGATTTTATCCTTTGCTCACAAGCATGTATCATGTGGATGCACTCTTTTACCCTTTGGACATTTGGGTGTCACGTGTACCTTTTAAAAAGATCAACATTAAAATATTATTTTAATAGCAAAACCTTGTAGAGCTCATAACTTTTGATCCGTAGCTCGGATTAAGGTGATCTTTTTTTTGAAATTGTGTATTTTTTCAAGATATACACATTGGTGAAATTTTTATACACATATTTCAAATATAAAAGGTACTGTTACTCATTGTAATATTTACATGCACTCAATTATAAAGTGTCAAATTTGGGAGGGTGTTGTTATCACTTGTGGACGTAATTTCGGTTGAGCCTGATGTCCTAAAATTTTGGGTATTACATTCTTGTATCTATGGGTGTATACATTTATATCTCTCTTGTTTGTTGAGATATTTTGGATCTATATTTTTGACACCTTTTTTGGCATGTTGACAGTCTCTCTTATGGGGGAGCTATTCTGGTGGAGCCTAGTGCTAGTTTGTCAGTGTTCAAGTAGTCGATTTTGACAACTCATACAGATCTGTGGTGTGACTCTACCTATTCTGCAGGAGGGTGTGGTATTGATACTACTTCAGGTTTTGTTTCCTTTCCTTGTTACCTTGGTTTTTCTTAGAATCGTGGCACTCCTATTTATTTGGATCTCATGTCCACCTTGTTGCCTTGGTTGTTCTTGGATCCTGACACACCTATTTGTAACAATTGATCAAATTATATTTGATGATTATTTTTCACTTTCGACATCACTCCATTGAAAATCTCCTTGCATGGAGCTATTCTGGTGAAGCCCAGTGTCAGTTGTTTTTGAGTTCTATGATCAAATAGTGGATTCATACCATAGTGCGCACCACACTTCTTCATAATTGTACATGTTTTTGGATCCGAGCTTCTGAGTATATCTTGCAATAGGATTTTGCTCTCTACTTTGTTATTACTATTTTTGGGTACCTTGCGGTGTCCATTTTTCCTAGTTGTTGTACGTGGGTACCTTATTAGGCCTTGTTTCCAGGACCCACCTTATTTTCCACCCACCTAAGCTATGCTTACGAGAGGGTGTTAATGTAGGTTATTATTTATCATTTTATTTATTTATTAGGATAATTCTTACACTTGTCTTAGCCCTACACTTATTGGGTTAGCTTGCTTAGGTGTACTAATTGTGTGGAGTTAGCTTACTAGTTGTGTTGAGTTAGCTTCTCAGTTATGTGGAGCTAGCTTACTAGTCTTATGGAGTCAGCTTAACTACCAATATCAGTTAGTGGGAGTTCTTCACCACTGATTTAGGTAGTACTTGCACTTCCCTCCTCCTATATGTACATCTTTCTTATTGAATAATTCAAGTCATTCTATTGTAATGTATTGAGCATTATGGATTATGATGCATTTCCATATATGGTATTTTAGCTCTTTTGTTTTTACAAATCTAATGTGCTGTGATATTATCATATGAGATCGCGGCTTAGAACAATCTTTTTTTCGTTCCTTTCAACACGTACACACTATAACACATACACGTTCTTCATTGTATAAACATTGTATGTGTTTTTGAAATGCTTCAAATAATAATAAATGAAAAAATTATACTTTAAATTTATTTGAGTAAATATAAGATGTTAGGGTCACTCTACACCTTATGGAACTAGTCTCATAACTCCATTTGTCACAGTTTAGAAGATAGTTTTTATAGTATAATCTAGTCAGTACATAGGTAATTTTCAAGATTTCAGCATTTAGCCTAAAGCTTTTAGCATTTAAATTCTACAATCACAACCCTAAGCCATAAACCCTAGGCCCTAAACCTTAATCCTAAACCCTAAACCTTGATCCCTTAACCCTAGACCCCAAACCCTTAACCATGATCCCTAAGCCCTAAATCCTAAACCATAGGACCTAAACCCTAAACCTTAAACATCCAGCCTTTACCCGTTAGCCCTAACCCCTAAACCCTAAGCCTTAAACCCTAAAATTTGATCCATAAGCCATAAGCCCTAAACCCTAAACCCTAAACATTAAAAACTAAATTCTAAACCCTAAACCTTGACCCCAAACCCTAAACCTTAAATCCTAAACCCTAACCCCTAACCCCTAAACATTGAATCATAAACCCTAAACTGTAAACCATAAACCTTAAACCCTAAATAGTAAGCCTTAAACACTAAACCTTAAAACCTGAACTCCGCGACCTAAACCTTAAACCCTTAAGCCTAAGCCTTAAACCCTAAAACCAAAATAATAAACCCTAAACACTAAATCCTGAACCCTAAACCCTAAACCCTTAACCCTAAATGTTAAACCTTAAACCATAAACCTTGAACCCTGATTCCTAATCCCTAAACCCTAAACCCTAAATCTAGTGCTCTTACCCATGAGCCCTAAACCCTAAGCCCTAAGCCCTAAGCCTTAAGCCCTAAGCGCTAAACCCTAAACCATGAACCACGAGCCCTAAATGTTAAACCCTAAACCCTAAACCCTAAAAACTAAATCCTTAACCCTAAACCCTAACCTTAAACCCTAAACCCTAAACCCTAAAAACTAAAACATAAACCTTAAACTCTGACCCCTAAACCCTAAACCCCAAACCCTAAACCCCAAATCCTAAACCCTAAACCCTAAGTCGTAAGCCCTAAACCCTAAACCTTAAACCTTAAACCATTAACCCTGAGCCCTAAACACTAAATCCTAAACCCTGAACTCTGCGACCTAAACCTTAAACCCTGAGCCCTAAACTCCAAACTATAAACCCTAAATGTTAAAACCAAAATAATAAACCCTAAACCCGAAGCCTTGAACCCCACACCCTGATTCTTGAGCCCTAAACCATAAACCCTAAACCATGTACCCTAAGTCCTAAACCCTAAACCATGAGTCCTAAACCAAAAAACCTTAACCTTTAGCCCTAAACACTAAATCCTAAACCCTAAACACTAAATCTTCAACCCTAAAATTTAAACTCTAAACCCTAAACCCTAAACCATGATCCCTAAACCCTAACCCTAACCCTAAACCCTAAACCCTAAACCCTAAACCATTAACCTTGAACCTTAAACCTTGAACCCTAAACACTATACCCTAAATCTTAAACCTTAAACCCCAAACCATGATCCCTAAACACTAAACCCTAAACCTCGAACCCTGATCCCAAAAACCTAAACCCTAAACCTTAATTAGCCCAAAACCCTCAACCATAAGCCCTAAACCCTTAAACTAAGCCCTAAACCCTAAACTTTAAAACCCAAACCCTAAACACTGAGACCTAAAACCTAAACCATAAACTCTAAAAATTGAATCCCTAAACCCTAAACCTTAAACCCTAAATCCTAAACACTAAACCCTAAACTATGAAACCTAAAACCTGAACCCTAAACCCTAAACCCTAAACCTTAAATCCTAAACACTCAACCCTTAACCCTAAGCCATAAATCCTAAACTCTAAACCCTAAACCATAAAACCTAAACTATGAACCCTGAGCCCTAAACCCTAAACCCTGAAACCTGAACCATGAGCCCTAAACACTAAACCCTAAAAACTAAACCTTAAACCTTGAGCCCTAAACCCTAAACCATAAATCATAAACCCTGACCCAAAGGAAAGTCCTAATAATATCATTTAGTGTGTTTCAGTGTTTAGGGAATAGTGTTTGAGGTGATCGATCAACTCATTTAGTTTTTATGAGAGACTACTTCCTTTGAAGGCCTAAAAAGGCCATTTTGGCCATTATGTAGCTAATTGAACACCCTTCAAAAGTTTTTAGAGAAAATATAAAGCATCTGAGGGTGATTTTAGAGATAATTGAAGATGTCTAAGTAAATTTAGGAAAGTTTAGGAAATAAAATCTCATTCAGGAGCAATTTTTTTAAGACCAATTTTCAGGTGTAGGGAATGAAAGCTAAAACGGTAAAAAGTTGACTTCTCTGGATGATTCCAGGAGTTTTGGAAAGAATTAGGATGAAAAAAATAGGAATTGGAATGATATTAGAATAATATATAAGGTGGAATAATCAACATTCATTCAAGGATTAAATATTTCTTTAGGTACTGCAAAACTCTTCAGCTGCCCCTCCAAGTTCAAAATGAAATAGGACCTAAATTTTGAGTTACAGGCAAAATTAGATTTTTAGAATAGTTTCATTGATCATAAAATGTGATTTTTAGTGTTTCAGTGAAGTATGGAGGTCAAGAACATGTAACTCATACTCAAATTTAATTCAAGGATTCATCCCCTATCCGGAGGTGGAAACCCATTTCCATGAGGAGCAACTTGAGAAAAAAAAAGTGTCCATGTACCATAAGCATGCTTACACCCAGGTTTCATCTTGGTAAATAAATTGAATTGTGAAGGATTCATCATATTCAAAGGTGAAATGTGGAGCTCAAGGAGTGACTTGATGATCATCATATCCTGACCATGTCATTGTACCCAAATCTCTCCAAAGAACAAGCTAAAATGAGCTAGTCATGCCACCGAGGTATCCAGGACCATCATGTGTGAAGTATTAAGGCATCGTCTATCTCCATGAGATACATATGAGTAAAGAAATGTATGATAATCTTGAATTTGATTCCATGAAAGGATGATTTTAGAGCCAGGAAAGGTGAAGGGATGATCTTTATATGGAGCACCATGTTTCTAAGAATGAGCAATCATCTGAGTTCACTTGATGCAATTCACTTGGTACTATTTGTAAAAACTCATTCAACACCTAGTAGTGTGATCACACCTTAAGGAGGAGGCACATTACAATCACCTCATTTTTTCCATAGGACAAGAATCCCATTCAGGGAGCAATCCTCTATCTAGAAAGTGAGGATCTCATTTTAGTAAGAAGTAGACAAGCATCATAGAGTTGATTTGTGGTCACTAAAGTGAATTATGGACCAAATTTTAAAATTGGTATAAATTCAAGTAGTGGTAGTGCCAAAATCTAATCTGGAAGGTCAAAAAACCTACAAAATGACTATATGTTTTCCCAAAACAAAGACCGACTACAATATATATGGCCTGAAAGTTTTAGGTCATTGCTGAAATCCTAAAAATGAATAAGTACTGACCATATTAGATTTTGAAAAACTATCTTCTAGATTATAACTGCCAGAGCTACTGGACCACTTCCATCAGGTGCAGAGTGACCCTAACATCTTATATTTACTAAAATAAATTTAAAGTATAAGATTTCTTTTATTATTTACTAATAGAAATAATAAAAGAAATCTTATATTTTAGTAAATATGGCTCCTTCAAGATTTTACAAAATTCATATAAAGCAAAAATCGTACACTTTTGCAATCATAGAAACATGCATATGTGTTATAGTTCGTGTTATTCACTGTACACATTTCAGGAATACATTAACGCGAACACGTAGGAAAACAAAATGTGGTCGCTGGGTTTCGTTCATTTTCAGATTTTGTCCACTTTTTGGTCCCCCAACTTGGTGAACTTACCAAAGAATGTGATAGGATCAAAAGATCCCAAATCATTTCAGTCAAAAACCATACATTAGGATCAGGATTCACATATTTCAATTATGACCGAACTAACGTTTTTGGACTAATAGGGTACATTACATGCTAAATTTCTTGACTTCATGGATCGATGTATTCAAAGTGTTTAAACTCATCCTGATAACATAGATGTGTCATTGTTATGCAATGTCCTCAAAGAGCTAACAGGGTGTGCTGAGCAAGAATGAGGAGAGTGCATTTGTACATGCAAGTGAGAAATGTCAAGATCAACAACGTCAATAGGATATATTGTAATGTAATCTGAGTCATCTACAATAACATGTCAATCATCATGGTCAAAATTTCACTAAAAAGGCATACCAAGCATATCCTGGAAACTTTATCCTAAAGCATTGGTATCAACATTAGGCTATGGTCTGACACATAGTTTCAGACACTCCAATTTACTAGGTCCCATGAGTCAAACTTCATATATCTAAATGCATTAGTGAAAGAACCAAGGCTATAATTAAAAGTTATGGCAAATTCATCACAATAAGGACGGTTATCATGTAATCTTAAAATATAGTTCGCATCCATGCTTTGAGTATTGCATCTCTAAGCATTTTGATTCCACAGTTTTAGGCTCTTCAAAGTAGGTTCCTAATTAATGTAAGTGATGCATTTTATGTGGAACTATTAACCCAACCAAACTATTTTGCAGGATCATTTACAAAAAATTAGTTTTTTGGTCAATTTTGTTGATTACATAGGTTTTCACACATTATTGAGACCCAATACCTCATATAAAAGTCACTTGCAGAGCTTAAAAAAGGTTCAGAGCACCATCTACTATCGAGACTAAACCATCCAATAGGAAAGAACTACTAAATGGTTTAGTCGAAAGTGAACAATTACATCCTTGTACATATAATGCATTTATAGAATCATATATGAAGCTGACAGGGGATATTTCTATCCATTTCATCCTCTAAGATCACACCTAGATCAACGTCTCAAACCAGTCACACTGTGAGGGAAAATGCAAATTCATCTTTTCATGTTTTCACTATATTTACAACATACTCTTATTAATTAATTTTGTAATTCCTCATATCTAATTATTAATTATTAATATGAATGTACATCTTGTTCTAATATTAACATGAATTTAAATAAGTAAAGGAACCCTTCCCTTCCTTACACTTTTTTTTTTGGGGGGGTTTTAAATAAATCTCAGTATCCAATTACTACTACCTATGTTTAGGAATATCAGACAAGATTTTTTTATACCTGTAGTCTCGATGTATACATAGTGAAAGTTTCCTTTCTAGTACATAAATAAATTAAACTTCTTGTACATAAGGGAAGAACATTTTACCATCCTTTCCACTTTTTGGTATAAATATATCACCATACCCTATCATTATTAGGAGACATTTTAGGCCCCCTTTGAAAGTAAATTCAAACTTAAGAAATATTAGGGTATGAGGCAACCTCATCTTGTAATAAAAGATAATGAAAGTGCATATACAAACAAGGGAAAACTAATTAGATTTTTATAAATAAAACTACATAGTTTTATTTGATAATATTATAATGATTAAATATTAAAAATAATGACATAGTACAATAGGCATTTTTTACATAATAAACTTCCATGTCTATAATGGAAATTGTAATTATATGTGAACTTTAGTAAAGTCTCAACCCACTAAGGTGGACATGCACAAGCTTAATTTTTGAACAAACTCAATTGTATCGCGCAAAGAATTTACGAATCAAAGCTTTACCTAGATCACGTGAGTTCATATTGAGACTTTAAATATTAGTCAAAATAGACCCAATATGTTGCCCCATATTAAGGGGTATAAGGGGTTAAATTGTAAAGGTTTTAAAAAGTATATTATGGGTAGGGTATGTGGAGAATCAGGGGGGGAAGGAGGAGTCGTGGTGTAGATGAAGAAGCCCTTTTCGGTGCAAATTATATTTTCATTGTGTTTTCATTAAAGCTAGCAACAACTGGAACTCTTACAGAATATAAGCCTACAAAAGTATTAGTAAATTACATAACTCTAAAAGGTTTGACATCATTTATAGTATCATTGCTAGGGTATATTTCTTATCATTTGATTCAAAAAATTTAGGAGAACGAATGTCATGAAGATTAATAAATTTAAATGAAAATACTATAACCACACATGACACTTCACATTACTATACAAAGTTTTATCAGTGCGACAAATGTAGATAGAAAAAGAGGAACATACATCAAACTACACATACCGAGGGTTTGTACTTTTTGAGTCCAATATGAATTTCATCAAAGTATTAAGTGGAAATATAATAAAATTTTGTGAAACTATAAAATATTGAATCCAACATTAAAAATGTGGAAATAAAAAGGGGTATAAAAAATAATATTTAAGGAAAATGAATAGTTTAGATATATGGTAAAATAAGGGGTATTTTATAATTGAAAAGTTGTATTGGAAGGGGTTGTTAATAAGAGAAAATTGAGATGTAGATTTTGAAATAGGACTCTATTATTTATTATCCCACAAACACAGATAATAAACCATAAACTTATATAATGAATCCCCTTGAATTGTATGGAATTAAAAAGCTAAGGAAAAATATTGCCATTGGAAGGTATAACAATTTATATTTTTCTATTTAATTTACTACTTTATTAAAGATACATATTCTAATTGTTATTATTTTTAATTGTAATAACATCTATTTTCGTTAATTTACTTTTCCAAAATTCATAACTAACCCAAATACCATATTTCAAAATTGAAGAGAAACCACTCATAAGGGCCTTGATCTTTAGATTTTTTTTCAATGGGATTTAAATCTACTCTACTCAAAATAATTGTATTCAACTTTTATCAAGGGACAACCTTCCATGAAATGACAGTTCGCAAAGTTAACAGGGGACAAGATTCACAAATGAAACAAAAATATAAGGGCGTTTAACCCAAATTTCTATAAGAACTTTCATATTAAACTCATATTGAGAGGATGAACTGAGAGTTTTTCCAGTAGACCTGTGGTTAGTAAGTCGCACAGTTTACGACCGAGTTGTAACAATATACAAAAATCATTGAATTTTAATTTTAAACTCAATTTTTTTTGACTTTATCATAAAAAGTTTACCGTACATATGTTAAACACAACTGTCAACTGGAATCTGTTCTCACCTAAATAGGCTCAAAATATCATGATTCATAGCTCGTACCATCTTGCGCCTGTAATGTTTTTCTCAGCTATGTTAAGACAAAAAACAATCATTCAATCACAGTCACAGTCACAGTGATTCGGTCCATATTGTTTTGTATATTAGAGACCAGCCATATGACTGAAGATCTCAATCTGCGGTTGCTTTAAATATGTAATCCATGTGCGTCTTCTTCTTCTCTATCTGGGGAGTAGAGTACTATATTATTTAGTGTAGCACAAGATTGTGAGCACATGCACTCTTTGGCGGCCTCTCGTTTATGCTAATTCTGCGGATCATGTTATTTTTCATGTGCATTGTCTGTCTACTGTTCTTCCATGTTCTGCTTATCTGATATTATTCCTTTCCTATTTCCTACTTATTCCATTCGCAATCACACTTTCTTCTCTAATTACTTAAGCTTGATTAAATTATCAAAATTCGTTGGAAAATGTGCTCTTATTTTACCTGGAGCTCGCTTTTTATTTATTGGGATCAATATTCGTACTAAAAGCTCACTACAATTCTAATATTATTTTTGAAAATGCTCCTCCAAGGATTAGTTTAGGTTATAATTAGGTCTAAGGATATTGAGAGCTGTATTTCATGTTTTTAACCGTGAATTATAATTAAAATTTGAGATAGCCCATAGAGAGTTACAGGTTATAAAAACAACAAACATAAATTAAGAAGGATATATCACACATATGTGTTTAGAGGTTAATATATAAATTTTATATGTAGATTTTAGGAGTTTTGATTATCATATTCAAGAACATTTGGAAACAAATTCTCCACAAATAAATTTTAGATCTAAATACAAGTAAAAACTTGAAACCATCAATTATTTTTAACTTATAAATTCTAAGCCTATAATTCAATTAAACATTTTGATGCAAATTCAATGATTTATAACTCTTAAAATTTAATACTCATTTATAGACAAAATGTTAATAATTAAATGTTTGAGACAATTTGATGTTTTAATAAGAACATTAACATTTTCTCAATGCTTTGATCAAAATTGTCAAAAAAAAATTTCCATTTTCATTGTGTTTATCTTGAATGAATATAAATAAAAAAGACATCAATATGGTTGCATTTTATGATTATTGCTCAAACTCATGGTTTTGGTGGTGCATGTTCCTTGTTTTGTCCCATTTTTGACATCTTCATCTATATTCATCTTGTCTTTTCCATGTATTGCCTCCTTTGTTCCTTGTTACCTCTATTTTCTTTCAATTTTCTTTATCTTTTCAAGTCTCTCCCTTCCTAGATTTCATAGGTTTTTAGATTTATTTATTTATTTATTTGCTAGAAACATAGTACAATCATGTGGTTAATAATCAAAATTATAATATGGTCCTTCCTCTCTCTTTTCTTTGGTCTCATTGATCCTTAGATGTAAAAAGACTTTGACTTGAATTCACCTGAAGTATATAAAGCATTGGGGGTCACTAGGTAAAAAATGAGTAAAACATGTATATAAATAAAAATTACCCCCTATATGATCCAATATGTTATATACCACCTTACCAAGGTGAACTTTATGATATAAACACATAATCTCATTTAGTAAAATCATATACTATTGCCAACTTTTTGCAATTTTCTTAGAAGAATCTATCTAACATCTATTTATTGCATCGATCAATTCATTCAATGTGCTAACTACTGTTAAGACACTTGTATTACAATGGATTGCTTATTAAATTAAATTATACATATCGTGCCTTTACAAGACTTTACAAAACCCTAGGGGTTTGGTAGTGATGGATTGATAACACATGCCCCAATAATTCCCTCTAATTTTTACAATTTCTCAAGGTGTTGTGGTCAATTGAGGATTCCAAAGAAGGAGAATCACTTCTGAGATATTTGCGTAGTCACAAAATCACGCACTTACTATTACATTTATACCGCCAAGTATGTTATTTTATATATGGATCTCGCGTAAGAAAAGTATTCACTAATGACCTATCCCCTAGTCCTGTCATCAGTTAGTCGGTCATCATCGTCATTTGTCTTGCACAGTCATCAGTTGTTTACATAGTTTTGGTCATCTCTCAGGGAGTATCAGGTGTCATTATTTAGTCATTTTTCATCTCTAGTCTCTGACTAGGGCACCTAGAAAGTACTGGGGTGCCCATGGGCACCCCAATCCTCTTTTTAGGTGCCCTGGTCCCGGTAACACTTAGGGTCTAATTTATCTTATTTGAGGTCAGTCTTTATCATTTTCCCTCTCATTCCCCTAGGTACTAGTCGGCATGTCGGGTCATTAGTGTCAAAATTTGAACAAGAGATCCCTATATAAACATAACATACTCACTATCTTATGGGCAGACTATCTACTATCAAGAGCTAGCTATCTACTAAGGCAAAGGACTGCATTTGGGCATCATTTACATCTGCATCACACAAGCATAGGGGGAAAGGGTTGTATTCATTCTATTCCATCCACCATTTGCATTTTACATCTAGTTATTGCCCCTAATTTTGAGTCATTGACGCTAGGGCACCCTAGGCACACAATTGCACACACAAGCACACAAAACTACATTGGGTCTGGAATGTAGTGCAATGCTTAGTTGTAAGTCCACCATTGTGGCAGCTAAGGTCAGTCTGACCCCTTCATTTGCATCTTTATTTTTTAGGGATTTGATGCTTTGTATGGGGTTTTGCAGTAGATCTTCATCACAGATTACAACGACATAAGTGAAGGTATTGCAACAACTATGCAACAAAGATGAAGATATTGTGAAGATCTAGCGACACTGTCAGATTCAGATCTTGAGCTTTTCTACAGACCAGAGCACCCATATTATAGACCAGGGTGCCCACAGGTGCCCCAGTCCTTTTTCAGGCACCCCAGTCCAATCAGATCTTCATCTACTACAATTTCCTGGGTAGCACCTTCACACTTCCCTGTCTGCACATCATCCTATTCAATTCCAACACACATAGTGAGGTAAGTACTTTTCAGGTTAGTACCCTATCTATTCCTATTTTCATTTATTGCATTTCATTTAAATATAAAATAAAATATTTAGAATTACATTTCAGTTTATACCATTTATTTCATTTTGTTACCTATTTAGATTAACTTAGAATATAGACGATTAAATTTCATATTTTAGTTAATCATTTTGGTGAACCCGTCTTTTCGAATATCTTTCCCTAGGATCCAATCAAACCCTAATTACTAAGGATAGTTCATCTTCTTCCCTCATCATGTCTCATTTTAGCATTAACCCTATCTATGATGAGGCTGCCATAGCTGAGCTCAAAGCTCTATATAGTACTCCTGTTACTACACCCGATCATATCAAACAACAAATTTTAGATGGCCAACAACATGTGCCTACTCATTTTGAAGATTCTCCTATAGGCATTAGTATTGTTGAGGATCCAATAGCCTTTACTCATTGTACACCATGCTATATGGCTACTTGTGATCCTCCTTCTGATCTTTCAAAGGAAACTTTAGATGATTCTCTTATTGATTACTTGTTTGGTATTGACAATCACTCACATGTGCATATCTATTCTCCTTCTACTCCAACCACTAATATAGTATCTCCTCATGATTCTACCATACTTCTGACATATTTTCTCATGATACATCTCCTACTAGTTTGCATACTCCTTCACATTATGTTGATGATCCTATTGATAACATCCTTAGTGATATTCTTATTTTTGAGTCTCTATCTGATACTGATGAGGTAGTTGATAGTCATGGTTCTCCTTCTTTCCATACTGTTGAGTGTGACTCACCTACTCCATTGTTTCTTCTCTTGAGATTGCATCTACCACTGTGCATGAGTCACCACCATCTATCACTTCTTCTTCTCCTACTTGTTTTATCTCCACTTGATATATCACCTATGTCTCCTAGTCCATCATCTCCTATTTATGTGTCTCCATCGGTCACCTCATCTATTAAGGATGTTTCTGATGCTAGTCCTACCATTGCTATGGATATTCCATCTATATCTCCTACTATAGCTTCCTCGGCACCTACTCCTAGTGTGCCTTTAGCATCAGAATCTCCCACATCACCTCTTGATATTCCTATGATCACTCACAATGGAAAATTACAACTGCTTAATACATTATTGCCATCTTCCACCATTCCTTCACAAGATATCATCTCTCTCATGCATGTCGTAGGTCAGTTACAATCTCAGGTTCAATCCCTCACTTTATAAAGTAGGGCTTACTATGCTTCTATTGACAACAATTCATTACATGGTAACCATGTCCCTAAGAAGATTCATAACTCTACATTTCCTCAATGATTTTATCATGCCTACTTTCACATGTTTTGATGGTATTGGTGACCCTCATGCTCATCTTCTACATTACCGTATGATTATGGCCTCTTATTCTAATGATAGATTATTACTTAAGGCCTTTCGTTACAGTCTTATTGATGAGGCATTACAATGGTACACTCATCTCCCCTTTGGGTCCATTAGTACTTTCTATGACATGGAGGATGCTTTCCTCTATCAGTTTATAATCAACAATGGCCCTAAAGTTACTTATGACCACTTACCTACTTTACATCAGGGCTCCTCTGAACCTATCAAGGATTATATTTTACAATTCAATGTTTGTATGCATCAGTTAGTATTCCAACCTATAGATCTTGAGAAGCAATTCATCTTCTATCATGGTCTAATTCCTCCACTCAAGAAAATATTACAGTATGATACATGTGAGTCATTCATTCTTCTATGCTACAAATTTATTGACCTAGAACAAGATCTTCTCTCAACACACATCATAGATCCTTCACACACTTCTATGGCTATTGCCTCATCTAGTTCTCTACCATTTCCTCTAGTTGAGCATCCTACACAATCTCCACTTTTTCCTCACAAGAAAAGAAAATAAGCTCAAATAACTCCACCACAAAAGCATAATCCTTCTCCAGCTCCGCGAAAAGCTACTCCTCCTACCACTCCACCTAGGCTGTGTGAGCCTTTACATTTATCTCATCACACTCGACCACATGATGTGATGCGTGTTTTACTTATTGAGTGATCAATTTTCCTACCTCTAACCAACATCATCCGCAACACTGATAATGCAATGTCAACATGACCAACCTTATTATAACTATCATAACATAAATGGCCTTAAGGATAATGATTGTCTTTCCCTTCATGATCGATTACAACAACTAGAGGATAAGGGCATCATATCCTTTGGCTCTTACTCACGTGAGTGATCCATCTCTCCTCTACCTCGCCATAGGATTTCCAATACAATTGAGTCATCTCCCATGTCTAGTGCTCCGGCCATTATACATTCACCGATAATGCTTTCTTACTCTGCTACACTCTCCACTACGCCCATACATAATGCATCATCGCATCACTATTACATCCACTTGGTGCATAAACTCACTCATCACATTAAAAATTCCAATGAGGCATCATAAGTACTCCTTCACATTAAAAAAATAAAATAATTCCAGTCTTGTGACTCGGGACCATCAACCATTAGTAATGACATTTAGTTCGGCTGCATAAATTTGGGAAGCTGCATGAGAGTTTGCCAAAAAGTCCCATAAGAATCTGAAAAAAAATTTCTCTCCTACACACGTACATGCCCATGTTTTTTTGTAACAGATTCTCGTTTTCCACAGGGTTCATTTTAAGACCCGGGAATCACCAAAAAATTAGTTTATAATGGGTACGCGATCTTCAAACAACACACATCGATGAACAAATTTCAAAAACTATTTCGTGGCAAAACATTGGGTTGGATGGTTTCAATCATCTTCCATAATACATGTAGGTTTTAAAAACATAAATGCGTAAGTTGTACAAAATAAAATGGATGACCGAGTAACCTAGGTTTTGTGTACTTCCATGGACCATGCATATGTTTTACAACCTAGGTTGGACACCGTACAAAAATCAATGTTTAAGGAAAATGATGGAAATGTCGTAAGTATAGGGTTGGATGACCATCATTATTTCTTATACATTTAACCTAGGTTAAGAAATGGATAAAAGTCCATCTTATATCATAAACATTTAGCCATTTACTTTAAATTTATTTTAGTAATATAAAAAATTAGGGTCACTCTGCACCTTATGGAAGTGGTCTCGTCGCTCCAACAGTTGGATTAGATCTAGCAAGATAATGGTTTTTGTCCAATCAGCAGCACCCCTTGGATGTTGATCAACCATTTCTAGTTTGATCATTCTAAGCATCCAGTGTGATTACACAACATTGAATCCTCTTCCCAAGTGTATTATACTTGCAAAAATGGAAAAGGAATCTCTTAGATTAGAGGCTGGTTCCTCAACTCCTCTGATCAGCTATTTTACTTGCACAATTGCAGAGGTGAATTAACCTCCTAAATCTACTCTAAATTCCAAAGGGACAAGGATAGAAAATCCAAAAAGAAAGAACTAATGCTAATAGGTGATGCACCAAAGGAGCTGTAGACACCTGATGCTTGCATGAAATACACAATCCACAAGGAAACACAGCACAAAAAATGCACAAATGCACAAAATGTAATGAAAGATCAAGAAACCAATGATAGATATATGAAAGGATTGAGGGATTTTAATCACAGAACATATATCAACATTTAGATCCAATACAGTACATTGACAGTGATCCAGAGGCAAGAAAAGGTGCTGAATTACATGGAAAGGTAAAAAAATTTCACAAATTCGAGCCAAGGAGGAAGAAAAAGGAAGTTGCAGAGCTGAAAAAGTGTCTCTCCTTTTGCAAAATGAACTCATTCTAGCCTTTTACAGTGCAAACCACAACTTTCCTAGGAGAGAGAAACGCAAGAAAAAGTACAAGGGGTCAACCATTAACCAAAATGCCATCAAAACAGCATGGGCGCCCTGATTAGACTCCATTCCTGACATTTTTAACCATGCTGGGAGAGAATGCGAGCCATTCTTCATTAAAAATGGTGGTTGAAATTATTCGTCATTTCTCTCCATGACCACGTGCTCAGAGGCTTTCTTTTTCATTTTATCTCTCCAAAGTCATCCATCGGGCATGCAAAAATTCTACCCCGGAATCCCTGTAGAGAATTTCACCAGATTTCCATTGATATAAAGAACGTCAAAAAACCGAGCCATTGGATTGAAAGATATGGCGATTTGAAGTTTTAGGGCAAAACAAGGCCAAATCGGGTTGGCGGGCAAAAATTCAAATTTTTGCACCTTTTTGGTCATTTGGAAAATTTTCCAAAATTTCCCCATTAATCCGCCACTCTAGGTGCCATGTGGCGGCATCTCATTGGCCGCGGGCCTTTCAGGGGAAATTTTTTCCAAAAAACTCCGCTGAGCCATAACTTGTAAAAATACATGGAGTTAGGAGGAAAACTTTACCTTTCTGTAAACTGAGAAAGAGCTCTATCCAATGGTGCATTTCTAGAAGGTTTTGAGTGCCTAAAAAGAAAAATAGTTAATGACTGAAATACATAGAGAGGAATCTTATTAATATTTAGAGGTAAGTTAGCCACAAAAAATGAGCAGGGGCACATTTTGGATAACAACAGTTTTTCAAAATCTAATCTGGTGAGTACTTACTCATTTTCAGGATTTCAGCAAATGACCTAAAACTTTCAGGGCATATATATTGTAGTCGGTCTTTGTTTTGAGAAAGCATATAGTCATTTTTTAGGTTTTTTGACCTTCTAAAATGGATTTTGGCCCTACCACTGCTTGAATTGGTACTAATTTTTAAATTTGGTCCATAATTCACTTTAGTGACCATGAATTAACTCTATGATGTTTGTCTACTTCTTACTAAAAAGAGATCCTCACTTTGTAGATAGAGGATTGTTCCCTGAATGGGATTCATGTCCTATGGCCAAAATGAGGTGATTGTAATGTGCCTCCTCCTTAAGGTGTGATAACACTACTAGGTGTTGAATGAGTTGTTACGAATAGTACCAAGTGAATTGCATCAAGTGAACTCAGATGATTTCTCATTCTTAGAAACATGGTGCTCCATATAAAGATCATCCCCTCACCTTTCCTAGCTCTAAAAGCATCCTTTCATGGAATCAAATTCATGATTCTCATACATGCTTTTTCTCATATGTCTCTTATGGAGACAAACATGCCTTAATACTTCACAAATAATGGTCCTTGATAACTCGGTGACATGACTAGCTCATTTTAGCTTGTTCTGAAGGGTATTCAATTAACTACAAAATGGCCAAAAATGCCTTTTTAGGCCTTCAAATGAAGTAGTCTCTCATAAAAACTAAATTAGTTGATCGATCACCTTAAACACTATTCCTTACACACTGAAACACGCTAAATGATATTTTTAGGACTTTCCTTTGGGTGAGGGTTTATGATTTAGGGTTTAGGGTTTTTGGCTAAGGGTTTAGGACTCAAGGTTTAGAGTTTAGGGTTTAAGGTTTAGTGTTTAAGGCTCATAGTTCATATTTTAGGGTTTAGGGTTTAGGGCTCAGGGCTTAGGGTTCATGGTTTAGGGTTTATGGTTTAGGGTTTTGAGTTTAGGGTTTATGGTTCAGGGTTAAGGGTTGAGGGTTTAGGGTTTAGGGCTCAAGGTTCAAGGTTTAGGGTTTAGGGGTCAAGGTTGAGGGTTTAGGGTTTATGGCTCAAGGTTCAGGGTTTAGGGTTTAGGGATTAGGGTTGAGGGTTTAGGGTTTAGGTTGAGGGTTCAGGGTTTAGTTTTTAGGGTTTAGGGTTGAGGGTTTATGTTTGAGGGTTCAAGGTTTAGGGTTTTGTCTTAGGGCTTATGGCTTAGGGCCTAGGGTTCAGGGCTTAGGGTTTAGGGTTTAGGGCTCAAGGTTTAGGGTTTAGGGGTCAGGGTTTAGGGTTTAGGGTTTAGGGTTTTTTAGGGCTTAGGGTTTAGGGTTTAGGGCTTAGGGTTTAGGGTTTAGGTTTTAGGGTTTAGGGTTCAAGGTTTAAGGTTTAGGGTTGAGGATTTAGGGTTTAGGATTTAGGGTTTAAGGTTTAGGTTTAGGGTTGAGGATTTAGGGTTTACGGTTCAGGGTTTAGGAGTTAGGGTTTAAGGTTTAAAGGTCAGGGTTCAGGGTTTAGGGCAAAGGGTTTAGGGTTTAGGGTTTAGGGATCATGGTTGAGGGTTTAGGGTTGAGAGTTGAGGGTTCAGGGTTTAGGGCTCAGGGTTTAGTTTTTAGGGTTTAGGGTTGAGGGTTTATGTTTAAGGGTTCAAGGTTTAGGGTTTTGGCTTAGTGTATTATGGCTTAGGGCCTAGGGTTCAGGGCTTAGGGTTTAGGGTTTAGGGCTCAAGGTTTAGGGTTTAGGGGTCAAGGTTTAGGTTTTAGGGTTTAGGGTTTAGGGTTTAGGATTTAGGGCTTAGAGTTTAGGGTTTAGGGCTTAGGGTTTATGGTATAGGGTTTAGGGTTTAGGGCTTAGGGTTTAAGGTTTAGGGTTGAGGATTTAGGGTTTACGATTTAGGGTTTAAGAGTTAGGGTTTAAGTTTAAAGGTCAGGGTTCAGGGTTTAGGGTCAAAGGTTTAGGGTTTAAGGCTTAAGGTTTAGGGTTTAGGTTTTAGGGTTAAGGGTTTAGGTCATAGAGTTCAAGGTTCAGGGTTTAGGGTAGGGTTTAGGGTTTAGGGTTTAGGGTTTAGGGTTTAGGGCTTAGGGTTTAGGGTTTAGTGCTTGGGGTTTAGAGTTTAGGGTTTAGGGGTCAGGGTTTAGGGTTTATGATTTAGTTTTTAGGGTTTAGGGTTTAGGGACCTTTAGGATTTAACATTTAGGCCTTAAGGTTTAGGGTTTACGGTTTAGGGCTCAGGGTTTAGGGTTTAGGGGTTATGGTGCATGGTTTAAGGTTTACGACTCAGGGTTCAGGGCTTCAGAGTTACGGGTTTAAGGTTTAGGGGTTAGTTACGGGTTTAAGGTTTAGGGGTTAGAGATTAGGGCTCTAGATTTAGGGTTTAGGGCTCAGGGTTTAAGGTTTAGGGTTTAGGGCTCAAGGATTAGGGTGTAGGGTTCAAGGCTTAAGGTTTAGGGTTTATGGTTTAGGGATTAGGGTTTAGGGTTCATGGTTCATGGTTTATGGCTTAAGGTTTGGGGTTCAGAGTTACTGGTTTAAGGTTTGGGGGTTAGAGCTTGGGGCTCTGGATTTAG
The DNA here is from genome assembly GCA_019776745.2 of Taxus chinensis. NCBI lineage: Eukaryota > Viridiplantae > Streptophyta > Pinopsida > Cupressales > Taxaceae > Taxus > Taxus chinensis. The sequence continues at coordinate 19,178 of JAHRHJ020000203.1, read as the reverse complement.
TATTTAGGGTTTAGGGCTTAGGGCTCAGGGTTTAGGGTCTAGGGTCAAGGGTTTAGGGTTATGGGTTTAGGGTTTAGGTTTTAGGGTTTAGTATTTAGTGTTTAGGGTTTAGGATTTATTATTTTAGGTTTTAGGGTTTAGGGTTTATAGTTTAGGGTTTAGGTCATGGTTGAGGGTTAAGGGTTTAGGTCACAGAGTTAGGTTCATCGAATTTGTAGGTAGAACATTCAAAGAGAGTCATAAAAATTTGATGTTTTTCATCTGTTGATATTTTGAAGGAGGGAAATGTCATATTCCTGATTGTCCAATCCTTCCAAAGACCCCAGTAGTCCTCAATCCTTGGATGTACAGGGAGACACTGTTACTTGGCTTCCATTTATAATGATAGAGATATTTGAAAATTCATGTTATGACCTCTAAATCTATATGAATTTCAAGTTTCTTGGAAATCACATCACACCCTTCACTAGGATTGATGACTACCCCTATCTTTTTGTTCAGGGGATTTTGAAAACATCCATGGGTTTATCATATAAGGAATTATCAATGAATGGAAGGTCACTAAGTCGTAGGCCAGGTAACTCCCATTTAGAACTAAACAAGAAAGATTTACTAGGTGATTGATAACCCCTTAGTGTTCTTAGCCATTCCCCTATTTCTATGCTTATTTTGAACACTTTAGGAAGTTCTGTCAAATTTACTATCCATTCCAGTAGAACACTTGAACTTTATCTTTCTCCAGAGGAGAGGATACTACAGGAAATTCAATTATGATCCTACACCTCTGCATTGATATATTCTCTATGTTTCTTTTGTTTCCTTTAAGATTAATTTTTTTGTTGTGATGGTTATTTTTTCCAGCTTCCAATGGGTCATCCTGGCTTGCATAATACCATACATGGAAATATGAGAAATGTGAAATTTGTTTCAGAGTTTGAATAAATTTACATTCAAGAGCGCAAGTATATGTGGGGAGAAACAAGTTTGGAAGAGATGTGTAATATATGCATTACAAGGCACAAGGTAGATGTCATATCCATTTAGTTACTTGTCCCACCTCTCATAAACAAGGTAGTTCTATAAGCAGACTCAATGATGGTTCTAGGCACGAGACTAGGAAATATTGATGAAATATGGTTTGGGGTTTAGGGTTTAGGGCTCATGGTTCAGGGTTTAAGGTTTAGGGTTCAGGGTTCAAGGTTTAGGGTTATGGTTTAGGATTTAGGTTTTAGGTTTAGGGTTTAGGGTTTAGTGTTTATGGTTAGGGTTTACGGATCGAGGTTAAGGATTTAGGGTTTAAGGTTTAGGGTTTAGGGTTTAGGGTTTCGGGTTAAGGATTTAGTGTTTAGGGATAAGGGTTTATGGTTTACGGTTCATGTTTTAGGGTTTATGGTTCAGGGTTCAGGGTTTAGGGTTTAGGATTTAATGTTTAGGGATTAAGGTTTAGGGTTTATGGTTTAGGGTTTAGGGTTTAGGGTTTAGGGCTTAGGGTTTAGGGTATATGGTCTAGGGTTTAGGGTTTAGATTTTAGGGCTCAGGGATAAGGGTGTAGGGTTCAAGGCTTAGGGTTTAGGGTTTAGGATTCAGTGTTTAAGGTTTAGGGTTTAGGGGTCAGGGTTTAGGGTTTAGGATTTAGTTTTTATGGTTCAGGGTTTAGGGTTTAGCATTTAGGGCTCATGGTTCATGGTTTAGGGTTTAGGGTTTAGGGCTTATGGCTTAGGGTTTAGGGCTTAAGGCTCAGGGTTTAGGGATCACGGGTAAGGGCTGAATGTTTAAGGTTTAGGGTTTAGGGTTTAGGTTTTAGGGTCTAGGGATCATGGTTAAAGGTTTAGGGTTTAGGGTTTAGGGCTCAAGGTTTATAGTTTAGTGTTTAGGTTTATGGCCTATGGTTTAGGGTTTCGATTGTAGAAGTTAAATGCTAAAATATTTAGGTTGAATGCTGAAATCCTGAAAAATTACCTATGTACTGACCAGATTATACTTTAAAAAACTATCTCCTAAACCATGACTCATGGAGCTGTGAGACTAATTCCATAAGGTGCAGAGTGACCCTAATTTCTTATATTTACATAAAAATTTAAATTTATTAATAATAAAATTATAAGTTAATTCATTTATTTATTATTTATATTTTATTATTTCTTATACTTAAACATTTATTTATGTAAATAGAAGCATGTCAAAAGTATACATAATGCTTATACTACACATATACACGTTATGCATACATACACATAACACGTACGCATTATGTTTATACTACACAGAACGCGTACACATTTTGTAACGTGTACACATTACATAACACATACGCATTTTTTGTTTTCTCTTTTCCCAAGCCATGCCTCAAGGCTTGGGATCCGGTTTGGATCCCCAAGCCTGAGGCATGGACCTGCACAAACACAACAAACAACGAGTTTTTTACAAGAAAATGTAAAAATGACACTTCCTCTATGATAAATCAAAATAAAACAATCGATCCATTTTAAAAAAATTATACCACGACGTAGAGCAGAGTCTCTTCTTTCTAAAAATATAATTTTTCAAATTTTCTGACTAATATAAGGTTTCCATATTATTTATTTTCTAACTATGCCTTTTTATAGCTATTTTTTGAAGTGTAAATATGTCTATCTTTCATGGTGTATCTTTTTTTTGGGTGATCAAAATTAAAAAAAATTATACTAGCCCAAACTAGGCATAATTCTATACATATTCAAAAAAAAATCTAATTTTCGATATTTTTTGAGGTAGTTAGGGGGGGGGGGGGGGGGGCACGGTCGGAGCTCCGTTATTTTTCAAAACATAAAATTTATGTACTAGAAAAATCATAAATAAAAAAATATTCGCTAAAAAAATCTAAAAAAATGGAGCCCAAACTAGATGCTCCTAGCTATCTTTCTACTGAAGGGTTTTCAAAAATACTAAATGGTGCTCAAAAAATGGTGGGGGGCACGAAAGTCACTCTATTATGTTTTTTAACAAAAACAGGAGCATCTGTTGGTATTTTAGTTGTTTGACCCACTTAAACTTATCCATTTTCAATAAAATTTAGTAGCTTAGAAACTAGACTCAAAATGCTACGATTCATATTTCTACAACATCTTCCAATTTTGAGTGTAACTATTTCGAAAAACTCGTACAAGTTGAAGTTTTTTTTTTCAGAAAAATGCATCCACTTAAGACCCCCTTTTGGCCCCCCAGATTGGTGCACTTACCCACACTCATGTTGCTTCTATTCCGCATGTTTCTACCACTTCATGACACCTTGGTCTTTGGTATGTGATTACTCTCACCTTACCTTCTGATGACAAACTTGTGCTCTTACGATTCTTACATGACTATTGAGGTTTTTTCTTTAAGAACCTTTCATCACATGCTCCACCATTCATCTAACACACCTCAATCACTTCCTGATGACGCACTTGTGTTCTTACATGGTTATTGAGGGTTTTTATTTAATAACCTTTCATCACGCACTCCACCATTCATCTAGCACAGCCCAATCACTTCACAATGATGCACTCTTGATTTTTGTGGTTCATTCTTGATTGTTGAGGGATCTTAACTAAATGAGCCTCATCATCCATACGTTGGGGGCATTGTTACTCCACCCCCACTCATCACGTTAACATCTTACAATTACGTTACATTATTAAGACACAAACTAATCACAACACATTAGTTCAATAATCATACATAATCCCTCTTTACATACATTTTCCTATCATTCTCATACTAACTACACATTACAAATTTTATTTAATGAACATTGCGTTTAACTCATCACATTTGATTTTTCATTATTATTTGTAGTCATATTTCATCAAACCAACACTAATAATTACAAAAAAATCAGATACATTCCAACAATAATCATGAACTCATACAACATCGATACAACACAAAATAATATCATCGCATATAAATCCCACATATCCATACATATGTAGGAAATATAGTCATCACTAGGGGGTAACTCCCCTACATCATATACAATCATGATCATCAAACCTCATCATCACTATCACTCTCGGGTACTGTGAGAGCCCTAGAACTAGATGCCTCCCCACTCACTTTGCGCCACTGTTCATGGCCTCGATATCTCTCCACTTGCCTATGTAATAAGGTGTTCTCTATAGATTTCTCTGAAAACTGACACTGTAAATCCACAAATCATACAAACACATCTTGCACTAAAGGACCACCACCCAATGCCTCACAGGCTCATCGAGTCTCCTCACGTGCCTCGTCCCTCTCAGCTAGCAATACCGTGCATGTGGCTGTTGTTATGACCACTGGCTCAAATAAATGGGCGTGCTCACCCCTGATCTCATCCACACGCTCAAGTATGCCTTCACCTAGAATATCGGCTGACACATTTCGCATCAAGGTACAAATGGATGTGTCAACTATGAAGGACTAATACACATCACCTACAACATAGATACCACACCACGTTAGACACCCATGACTAAAACATAAGCCAACAACAACATACATAACATAGGTATATATAGATACTTATGCTTAGCTATCACCACTTCTACATTGTCGGGGGCATGTGCTTCCCCCTCACCTCCTCCTCCTACATGCGGTAACCCCGCTGGACCTACAAATAATGGGAACAATAATACCCATCAATGTGCCACCCACCATGCATGGTACTCCTCTGTGCTAGGTCAACATTGTATGTGTCTATCACCTCTATCACTGCATCTCTCATCTAGACCATGAGGTACTAGTTGTTCTCTTGTGGGCCCTGGTATGGCCCCATCCTTCCTCAATGCCCTAATAGCTCTTAGCCATATATATGGCTCTGGGTGCACATCCTGAGCCATACCAAACTGACGTAATACCCTCTCCACTTGGATTAGCTTTGCCACACCTGGAAATCTATCCTCCAACCACATAGTCCTCTAAATACACCATAACTCTACCACATCCTCAGGCCATCCTCCATAATCATGGTATGGCCTCCATGTGACTGCCTTGGGCCCCATCCTATCTATCAGTTCCATGTAGGTATCTATATCCATCCTACACCCATGAATGTTAATCCACCTCCTCGCATATATCTCAGGTCTCACCCACTCTGCTCGTGGGCCTCCAACTAGCCTCAACACTGCTATGTGCTCATATGCCCACATGTGTAACAACGTAGTAGCTCCTATCCCCCCTCCATGCTCATCATGAGTAAATCAGTACAAATCTCTATATAGGTGGGCTAACACACATCGGGCCCATGTGTATCTAGTACTCTCCTCCTCTATACACTAGCATATGTCATGCATCTTATACAAGATGCCCACACCACCTCCCTCCACCGCTATAGATGAAGCAATAACAACCACTATGAACTTCCGCAAGCACGGAACACCAGACCTCAGGATAGCATCCAAACTAATATGGGCCTCGAAAGGTACTCGAGTCCCCACAAAATATCACCTAGCATCTCACATCTACCTCTCCATATTCTCCACTGGCATCACTTATACCCTCTCACCAACAACTGGAAACAATAATATACGATACACATCCTCCAACGTAACAGTCATCTCCCCTGTAGGCAACCAAAATGTACACGTATCCACACACCATCTATCACATAGTGCAGTCAACATAGGCATATTATGGGGCACATCCCCCATCTGTGCTACATGCCACAAGTTGGTGTGGTCCATAACATCCCAATCATCATCTGAAAAAACCAATCCAAGCAATGTAGTCAAATGACGCCCACCATGGAACTCCCTCGAGTGAATATCCCTCTGCACACCACAAAATGACAACCAACACAACATTAGAATGCTATAAAACTCCAAAAAACTCTCTTATCACATTCATAAACATTACAAATCTCATTTCTCATCATTCTAGACCAAATGCACACATTCTGGACCAGGGCGCCCAAATGCAGGACTGAGCGCCTAGGAGTAGGACATTAGCACCTAGTTTTGGGTGTTCCTATCCCAAGGGTCACTAGTGCCCTCACCGCTACTGTCCAGGTCTAAAACGCCGAGAAAAATAAAATTTTCAAATTAAAAAATTCAATGAAAATGACTACTACACCATACATTTTTTGAAAAAAACTGCACTTACCAACTCCGTAGTCATGCATGATGCTACAACGGTCGCCACCCTCTTAAACCGACTAGGATGCCCTGCTCTCACTTGCGACATATTTACTTACTCAGAGCTCAATATCAATCATGTAAACAAAAAATGAGGTGACTAAACACTTTTTCACCTTACTATTTATAGTTACTTTTTCAACACCCACTTTACTATAGTTATTATTTCCCACTTATTACCACTAATACGCACTACACATTTTTTTGTCATATCTTGAGTGTTTCTACTCCGATTTGCACCCCGTTTGTGGAATTATTTTTAGAATTCCACCTACCACCATATTGAACACATTACGCGTACATTATATCTCCTTGAATTTGTCTTCCAACCAATTCATACATATTTTTGTGATTTCTATCACTTTCTATCTATTCGTGTATACTTTTGGCTTAGCATTCGTTCTTATCATCACTTCCCCTTTCACCGAAAGGGGGGCATATCATTGGGGTCATCCTATAATTCCCCTTACATCACCATGCATTTAAATCAAACACTACCAATGTGATCATTTTCAAACATTTACTAATACATTGTGCGACATCTCACTATTATTTCCCCCTAATGACCTAATCTGGGGGAAACAAATATATAATTTTTATATGTGACATTTCATCACTTCCCCCTAATGACCTAACCTGGGGGAAACAAGCGATTAAAAATATTTCTATGTGATCATTCACCAATTTCTATCGATCCCCCCTAATGACCTAACCTGGGGGAAACTAGCGTAAAATCTCTCTACGAGTAATAAATTGAATCAATCAATCAATCAATCATTCATTAACAATTCAAATTTCTAACAATTGAAATCATATCATTAATGACCTAAAAATTGGGAGTTAAAATGTGGCCTCCTAGATGACCTAACTTAGGAGATTACAATCGTTGCTTTCTCAGATGACCTAACTTGGGAAGGTATTCATACATTTTAGGTTTTCTTCTAGATGACCTAACTTGGAAGCCATTATACATTTGTTCACCAGATGACCTAACTTGGAAGCCATTACATTTCAGTGACAGCCGTGGAGTGGGGGCAAGAGTTCCTTTCCTATACCACTCCTATATGGGTCAACTGTTTGATTGAAATTATATGGATCCAGAAACCACAAATATTTGATCTGAGTCCATCTACAATGGCTAGATCTTGAGGATGTAGTTAGAGATTGGATAATAACACACTTTTCTCCCTACGCTCTTCCTATGGCGGAAGGACACCCAAATCCTCCAATTGATGATTCATATACACACGCATTTGGGTTGGGAACTGATCACTCCCTACCCCATCTCATCGTCATCATACTCATTCAAAATCATCATACATTATAATAATCACTCTCGTTTAGTGTACTTCATCATACTAGACATGTTTTTTACGTTGCATGGATCAACCCGCTGATCTATGGTTCAACACGCTTTATGGTTCTTTTGAATGTAATTTTACTACCACATCTGCACATTCTACTACAACATGGGATTCTCCAGATTTCTATTAGGTACACATCTCTATCTACTTTATGTTATCGAGCTTTCCAGCTCACCAACATAAAGTGGGGGAAAATGTAGTCTCAAAATCACACACTTACTATTACATTTATACTGCCAAAACATGTTATTTTATATATGGATCTTGCGTAAGAAAAGTATTCACTAATGACCTAATCCCCTAGTCATGTCATCAGTTAGTCAGTCATTGTCTTCATTTGTCTTGCATATTCGTCAGTTATTTATGTAGATCTATTCATCTCTCAGGGAGTCTCGAGTGTCATTATTTGGTCATTTTTCATCACTAGTCTTTGACTAAGGCACCTAGGGTAGTACTGGGGTACCCATGGTGCCCCAGTCCTTAATTTTAGGTGCCCTAGTCTCGACAACACTTGGTGTCTAATTTAGAATTTTGAGGTCAGTATTTATGGTTTTCCCTCTCATTCCCCTAGGTACTAGTCGACATGTCAAGTCATTAGTGTCAAAATTTGAGCAAGAGATCCCTATATAAACACAACATACACACTATTCTAAGGGTGGACTATCTACTATCAAGATCTATCTATCTACTAAGGAAAGGGACTGCATTTGGGCATCATTTACATCACACACAAGCATAGGAAAGGTCGTATTCATTCTATTCCATCCACCATTTGCATTTTACATCTAGTTATTTCCCCCTATCTCTTGTCATTGGTGTTAGGGCACCCTAGGCACACAATTACACACACAAGCACACAAAACTACATTGGGTCTGGAATGTAGTGTAACGCTTAGTTGTAAGTCCACCATTGTGGCTGCTAAGGTCAGTCTAACCCCTTCATATGCATATTTATTTTTTAGGGATTTGATGTCTTTGTATGGGTTTTACAGGTAGATCTTCATCACAGGTTATACATGACATAAGAAAATGTACTGTGACAATCATATGAAAAAGATAAATATTACAAAGATCTAGAGAAATTGTCAGATTCAGATCCTGAGCTTTTCTACATACCAGAGCACCCATACTAGTAGACCAGGGTGCCCACAGGCACCTCAGTCCTCCTCCAGGATCCCCAGTCTTGGGAATATTTTTTTGCTATAATTTCTTTGGGTTGTTCCTTCACATTGTCCTGTTCATCTACACATCCTATTTTGTTTGGTCCTAATACATAATGAGGTAAGTTATTTTTAGGTTAGTACCTTATCACTCTTATTTCCATTATTTATTTCATTTAAATATCTCACAATAAATTATTTAGCATTGTATATTTCATTTATAAGACATATTAATTATGTAAGAGGCATTTTTTCTATTAATCTAAAACAACTTAATTTTTTTGGTTGATTCACCTAACCTTTACACTAATAGCCAATTTTTTATATTCAAATCACCATTACCACTTGCACAAAAGAGAAATTTACTATCGGTTGGTAGCTTAATGCTACCAAATGATAGTTGGTATTGATTGACATCATTTCCTTTCGATTTGTGACATTCGCCATTATTTCAAAAGTCATTTATAGAAATTTGAAAAGTAATATATATGGTTATTTTTTTGAGGGGGGAGGGTCTTAAAATTTACCCAGTATGTCAGACATTCAAGCCTTTAGCTCAGTTCAATTTTTTATTCAAGGTTTGAAACCAACATTATCTCATCTTCATATTTACAACTTGTTTATCCCATGACGGGTAAAAGAGAGGTTCTCAGATGGATTCTCAAATATAGGGATCCAATCTAAGATTGACCATAACGTGTAGATGAGAAGGTGCTCAAGGAGTGCTAAGGTCGTAAATCTAGATGATAATGACATTAACCCTAGGATAATTATAGGTTTCCAAGGCCTACAACAAAGTGATTAAGCTAAAATGTGAAATGTAAGCCTAATCTAAATGCAAGCTTGTAGTAGAGTAATATATAGTTAAGTACAATAATTAAGCCAAGCAAACTAAGCAATAAAGTGAAAACCCTGAGTGCAAAGAGAGGGTAAGAAGCCTTAGATGATTCATAGAGATCTAGAAGATGCATAGAGTTGGAAAACTGGAAAATACAAAGCACTGACCGTCGCACTAGAGCTTTGAAAAATGCAGATATGAAAGAATAAGATGGACTGGGGCACCTAGAGAGGGAAAGGGGTGCCTATGGGCACCCTAGGCACCCGAGTCTATGGAAAAGCTCAGGGAACCTCCTCTGAGGTGTTACAAGCTGTTCTCTTTTAGTCGCCCTTTGTCACTAGAAAACTGCAATGAAATATGAACTTGTAAACCCATCAAATAGACATCAAATCCTAAAAAAAGAAAGATGCAGAATGAGGGGTCAGGCTATCCTCAATTGTCATAATGGTGAACTTACGATTGAGTGATGCACTACATCTCAGACCCAATATAGTTATGTGTGTATATGGAATCATGTCCTAGGTGGCTCTTATGCTTGTCACACTTGATAGTGAGAAAATAACTAGATGTAAATAAATGTAATAGATGTGTGCATGGAATATAATGAACTTCCCTCCTATGAAGTGTATACAAAATAACTATTCCTTGATGTCCCTTGGATGATGATATATGGATGCAATGGAGCTCGTAGATGCTTGATGGATGCAACCTTAGGTGGAGATAGCTAATTCTTAGTACTTGGTCCTTTGTTATGATCACATAACTTTATATTTATGTGGTTCACTTGCTTGAATTTCATAATCAAATCCTAAAAGGTCAACTACCAAAAATATAAGATGCTCAAACGTCTAGAAATAACCCAAAAAGTGTGATTAAAGTACAAAGGGGAAAGGGGGTGCCTAGAGGGGATGAGGGCGCCCGACGTTGGCATCCTGGCTGGGTGTTGATGTCTAGGATAAAAAATGTCAAAGTATAAAAAGGGGAGATTAGCAAGTAAGGGTGCAAAACTAAAAGTGATAACATAAAGCAAAGAAAGATTATTATTTCCTTATTCCAAAAGGTAAATGTAGGAATTCCTACTTGCAAAATTTATCCATTTTCACTTTTCCACAAGAAATATTTACAACTTATTACGTCAAAGTTTCCAAGATACATTAACAATGAATAATTATTCCTTAATTTACATTAAAGAGAAAAAATTCAACTCTTAAAATGCAAATCCTCCCACAAAGTAGGAACAACATGGAAAAATTTCCATTGAATCAACTTCTTTTTTTATAAGAGCTCAAGCCCCCACCAACTCCATTTCTAAGCTCCAACTCCAACTAAGAATACATCCAAGCCACAAGAAGAAATTTTGTTTTATCTCCCAACCAAATAAGATTAAAGGAAAGAGTGAGAGAGAGATAAATTTCTTCCTCATAGTTCTAGGAACGATTAAAATATGCCATTAGATAAGAAAGAACAATTATTGACAAGCTCAATCTATATTACCCCATACCAAAATCCCAGCAGAGAACTAATCAGGGTTCGATTTGAATGTATAGAAAACCAGAAGAAGAAGAATGATGAGCAAAAAACATTCATTACCCATCAACATTCAAGGATACATTTTGATAGATAAATAACCACAAAGACAAAAAGTAATTCTTTCCCCAAGTACTAAAAAAGGAATGAAAAATATGACAGAAGAATAAGTCTGAAACCGACTCACAAACTTAGATCCTTGAAGAAAATATGTGAGTATAATGATTTATCAAGCCCAAAGTACACATTCCTTTTCACAGAGATACATTATCCTTAGTTAGTAAAAGAACTGAAAACAATTTTGATGGCCCAAGACCAAGAAAAAGGATAACTAAAAACATTTTCCAAAGAACTACCCAAAAGATCAAATTGACAACAAAAATTGAAAACATTAAACCAATACCCAAGGGATTTTTTCCCTCTTATCTTCAAATGTCATAATTTTCATTAGATACCCAAAAAATCAAGAGATTAGAAACTGAGTAAATTTACCTCATGTATAAAGTGAGTACATTTCCCTCATGCGATCCAATAGTCAGGATTAGGGGCCAAACAATTCACAAAAGAGCATAAGTATAAATTGCAAGCTTAATAATAATAACTAAAAGAACTACCACATCCTTGAAGCATTAAACACAAGCTAAACAAAACCCAATAATTCAAATTTCCTCAATTAACATTGAGTATACGACTACAACAGGAAGGTTAAAAATAAAACCCATAATCAAAATCACATAAGTGATAAGAAAATAGACATTCTCAAATTTTGATCATTCCAATAGAACCCAAAAGGATATGTTGGAGCTATATTTGTAAAATTTTATTACCTAAAAATATTTACCCAAGATCAAACAACAGTCAAGAAAATCAAACAGTTTATCCTCTGAAGTTTTCTCAATGTGGTGAGACAATATCTCTTAGAACAAGTTCCACAAATTTAAGAAACCAAATTAATTACAAGCTTAACATAGCTCACACAAGAGTACAGAAAATTTCAACTTTATCTTAGGATCATCTAGAAGGAGTAAAGCATAACCCAATAAATCAAATCAAGAATAATGAAACCCAGATCACACTTTCCTCATACAAGTGGAGTCGAAAAATCATTCACATAAAACAAAAAAAAACCACATGCAGAGATGATCTAAACAACCATGTAAAAACCAAATTATTCCCAATAAGAGGAGAGTTCTTTTAATGAATAATTTAAGTAAAAACAAAACAACTAAATAGGTAGATCCTATCATGCTTAATAGAGCTTCTCCTTCACTGATTCGCAGAAGATATCCAAGTAGAACTTCAATAGCTTCTTCCTCTCCATGAAATGTTAAAAGAACTTTCAACACTTCCCCTTTCTTCTTATAGTTTTCATAGTATCCATTAATATATATATGCTATGTAAGAAATAATAGTCATGCAAGAATTGAACTGGAGGTTCGAAGAACTGAACAACATCTTACAGATCCCAAGCTTGAAACAACAAAAGATCAAAACAACTAAACCCCTCAAGCATCTTCCTAGGCAGTTTTTGCCAAATTCAAAAACATTAAATGTAAAGAAGTGTCAGTTCTCTCCCATTTCCATGCCATCGCCATCTCCATATTTGGAAATGACTAAATTTAAATTTTGTATGCAACCAAACTCGGTGGAGGTGCCAACACATCCCTCCCTATATTTTCTCATTCACATGCCAAAGTTGGCCGCACCAAAGGATAAGACTTCCTTTACCCCCAATTAAATGTCTATAAAATGATGCCACCAACCTGCACAATTTCCATATCATCCCTTAGGCCCCCTTAGGTTAGCCATTTCCATAGTTAGGTTAACATTAAGTTAGGAAATTAACATAGGTCCATAGGTATGTCTGATCCAGGCAGCAATTCTAGTGTCGCAACTTCCAGAGACCATAACTTTTGCACCGTAGCTCCGATTGACTCCGTTCAAAAGGCAACGGAAAGCTTGGAATGCGTAGAATGTGATGAGAAGGTGCTGAAATCTGTTCGGAAATGTTTGACCCCCGAAATCCACGTTTAAGGGGCCCAAATTGTGATTTTTGTACTGCTGTCTAAAAATAGTAAATTCTAAAAATAGTATGTTTCGCAAAATTAGTGCACATGTAAGTCTTGGAAGATGAAACACCTCGTCTCCCTCGAGACTGGTGACCTTCCACATCTTTCTAGGTGTCCTTTCGTATTTATAAAATTATTATAAATACATATGTAACCGGAAGAAGAGATAGACATCTCTTGGCAGAGATAATTGATGTATTTTGAAATCTTTGAGTAATTTACATCTCTTTTCAGAGATAGTTGTTTTGCAATTCATTTGGCACATTTGTTAATCTGTTCCTTAAGTCTGAAACCCCTCGGTTTTGGATCAATGTCTTTAGTTTAAGTCTTAATATTATAATTAGCAAAAGATCATAAAGACATAGGTTAAACTTAGCTTTAGGCTATAGTTACAAATGTTAAGACATAGTTATAATATGTTCCCAATCAAAGTAAGAATTTTATGCTGACAAAAGAATAACCATCCATGACATCAAAATTTAATATACAGTAGGGTCTGAAAACTTCATCCTTTCCCTAACACAGTCAGAATCTGGAGATCACTTGATCTATCTAACATGTTCATTATGACCAAAAAGTCATAAATTACAAGCATACCTTGGATCAATCCAATTTATCCAAGGTAATGTTGTTATGAAAGAATAATTTATGAAAATAGAAACCAAATTTCTCAATTAAAACAGTGAATTAATTCTATATAAGGAGGTGGATTGCTTTACTAAATACAACAAAAACATGACAGAATGTACCTGCTCAATAGATGAATTATTTTCTACTACAAACATTATTTCCAAATTCATTAGAGTACACCATCTTAAGACAAAATCATATGTCAACATTTTTACCTTCAAAAGTAGAAGTCATCATAGGTACCATTCATCCTGGAGGTGTTACATACCTCCCTCCTAAAAAGCATCATCGTCTCAATGATTAAATTAGTCAAATAAATTTAATCAAGAATATAACCAAAATATAATTCTTTCATTCATAATTTCATAACAGAACCAAATTTGATAAATTCAAATTTTTATAATTATTCAACATTAAAATAGTTGTTTCAATACTAAAGAATTTAGTATCTGCCCAAAACTGGTAGGTTTATTGATATGCTAAGAATAAAATTTTCAAGTTTTATTAACCAAAAGAATCAATTCTGCTCAAATAAATGTGGAAAGCAATTTTCATGTCTTCAAGGTTTTCCTGGGTTACACTTTCTTTGTTAAACTGGGCCCACTGAACCTTGCATTGACTTATATAATGGCTTCTTAAGTGCAACTAGTGATTTTCTAGCACTCGAATTGGTTTAACCATGATTATTCCTAGGTCTTGGACCTGCAAAGAATTCCAGTTTAACACATGATAAATATGAAATATATTTCTTAAATAAAGAAATATGGAAAACATCATGCATTTGTGATAAAGCATGTTGTAAAGCTAAACGATAAGATACAAGATTGATTATTCTGACAATTTCAAATGGTCCCACATAACAAGGTGATAACTTGGAATCCTTTCCAAAAGTTATATAACTATTTTTCGGTTTAACCCACAAAAAGATCTTTTCACCAAGTTCAAATTTCTTGTCAACCCTTTTTAAGTCTACATAACTTTTTTTCCTATCCGCTACTTCCTTTAAACATTCATGAATCATTTTAACTTGTTATTCCATTTTAGTAAGGATCTCAGGTCCAATTACCTCTCTGTCCTCTATGTTATCCTAGCTTATTGTAGTTCTACAACTCCTTCCGTATAAGGCTTCGAAAGGTATCATTTTCTGAGAGGCTATTGGTGAGGTGTGGTTCCCATCTTTCCACCTAGCCATTTGGTACAAGATCCCATCTCTCTAGATGCTCGAGCATTTGAGGTGTCAGATTCCATGTGAGCCTTTGTTGAGTCTTAAGAAAGTCTAAAAACATCTCACCAGAAACTATTGTCTTCTCGCTGGTCATATTTTGTATTTTAAATTTTGATCTAGGCCTCAATTATAAAATTAAAAAAAAAACAAAAAACTGAAATAATAATAATAATAATAATTTTATCGTGCTCAAACTCTAGGATTGTCGGACTTAAAATTTATTTAAAATTAAAAAAATAAAAATAAATAAATATAAATGAATAAAAATAAAAATAAACTCACTCATTTATATCTCTAACCAAATTCTCGACCCCTCCCATTGAGCTCCTTGGCTTCACATGTGAATCCATCTAATTGTTTTTTGGACCTTTGATAGTAAAATACAATTTAAGATAATTCGTAATGAAATTTAAATGACAATAAATTGATACAAACATTTATGTGTCAAGAACATTAAAAAAAAAAAATAAAAAGATAAGAAAGATACAATCTATTAATAGAATAAATATATAGATATAAATAAAAAAATGGATGGTAATAACAAAATTAAATAAACAAAATATGTATAACTCACTAAACAAATGAATAATAGTAATATTATTTATTATTTTCATTATATAGATATAACCGTAAGGAGATTTCTGATGCTGGAAATCAAAAGTTAAAATACTTAATACATTAAACAAAAGAGAAATATCTATATACTAAAACAAAGGAAATCTATAAATTTAAATTTAAGTAAATACAACTTAAAGCATATATAATTGTGTATACGGTGGAAGAAATCAGATTTGGTGGGTGAGGAGAGATGTATTAGGGAGTGGCATTGAATAGACATGGTGGTTGGCATTAAATTGAAATTATTATTTTGGAATTCCCGCAGCTTGTTGGAGAAGCTATTTTAATTCCATGATAATATTCATTTGGTCCTTTTTAGAATTTATGTGACTGGTTCTCTCATGGAGAATCCGTGTAAAAATATATATATATTTGAACTCCTCTTCTGAGAAATGTGGATACAAATTGAGAGCCCTTTTGGACTGAGATAATTTGTAGAATATATAAATTAGACTGAGCGAATTTGGTTGTTTACACTATGTATTTGAGGGAGCTTGAACTACTGGAAATGGCTGAAGCGAACTTTTCAAAAACACAGGTTTTTTGAGAGTCGATTGGGTTGAAGTCTACAGAACCCATAAGCATGATAGTCTTTCTTCCCTCTTGAAGATTTACCCCATTTTCTTATTGTGTAATACAATTTATGCAATACAGTTTTGTAGGTTAATTTGTGTTCTTAGTATACATTCTGGTTCACTTTCTTCATTGTTTTCCTTGGATATGAGTTCATGAAGTTTTGCAAATTGTTTGTTTAACCTGTAGTAGCATTTTCATGTAATGGGTATTGCTACATTTGGTATCACTTCTTTTTTTTGGTATTATATCTGCATATTAAGTGGTTGTGTGTATGGATTGTCTGTATTGTCTGATAGAATGAAAAGAATGGATCCTCGTTGAATAATCAAGCTTTAATTAGCTGGTAATGGATTTAATAAAATGATATTGGAAACAATTAGTAAACCCTTTCACTGGAACTGTTGAGCATGATCTCCGGGAGGTTAAATGGCAGTGAGTTGGTTTTGGACAAAATGCCATCGGTTCGAATCCCCTAAAAAAATACAATTTGGGTATTTAATAATTAAAAAAGGATATATGCATATGTGTATGGCTGGGGAATAACAATATTTGGCATATTCAAAAACAATGAAGCCTCTGTCACTACAATAATAAATAGGTAAAACATACATCATCACAGCCATGGGGTGTGTTCAAATTTAGGAATTATTTCAGACTTTGATCTTTATCGACTATGAGGAGAAGGATAGGATTTATATGAATGGGGATTTTATAAAATCCTATGATTTGACGGATATATATAAGTAATGTTTAAGTCTAGAATTTTCCTAAAATTTAATGGGTCGATATGCTTCTGTAAGCATCTATTTCATTAATCAAAACCTCTGGCTCGAGTTCGGAATTATAAGTATTATATTATTCTAATGGGTTGGCTTCTGAGGAGGAGAAATCGCTTAAGGGACGTAGTAAGAGAGTAATGTGCTTTTGGTTAACGAATTTGTGCCCAACCAAGGAATATATATATATACATATATGTGTATATATACATATATATATATACATATACATAGATATATATATATATATATACATACATATACATACATATATATATATATATATATATACATACATACATACATATATATATATACATACATACATACATACATACATACACACACATATATATATATATACATGTGTGTGTGTGTATGGAAATATCTTCGATTCATAGGTTAGATCTTTACCTTTGCTCATCTTAGGATCTGTGATTCAGTTGACTGTGCATAGTATCATTGAAGGAACTTATACTTGAATTTTTCACTCTGTATGTATATACGCTTCATCATTGTCTCTAGACCTTTTTTTCGGTCCACAGGTTTTGTGCTGAGCCTATGTTTACTAGGATTGACAGGAAATAGATTTAATTATGATGGGGATTGACATGATTGGGAACACATTATTTTATTAGTTTGTGATAAGATTTACAACTATTATGGTAGAATGTGATGTACTTTGTGGACAAAAATAGGCATTATTGCAAATACATTGGTTTACTAAGTAACATTAATGTTTAATGAATAATGTAGAGTGAATCTCTATCATTACTTACACAAATCCATGGTGTGTATAAACACTACCAAATATATTTAAAATACCTTATATGGAAAACGTGACATTATTTCCAACACTATATAGTCATAGAAAAAGGGGTATAGTGAATACCCTCGTTAAGGAATATTTAGAGTTTTTGCCTATCATAAATAGGTTATGAAGTTTATTATTGGTAAATCTAAATTCTGAAAATTGTTAGGATTGAATGAAGTGAGTATCTTTGTAATAAAAAGGAGAGAAAAAAAAGTTCCCTTGCAATTTAAGTCTTAGAAAGAATTTGTTTTCATGTTTGAAAGGTTATATGAGACTATGGAACTATTATTTATCTAGCTGGCTGTATTGATTCAAAATATAGGGACTTACAGCCTTATGGAAAATCATAATAAAGCCATGAGATTGTTTACTGAAAAGAATTCGATACTACCAGGCCACATAATTAACAAATTATATAACCTATATAACTATATCAAAATTAATACTCATACCAAGTCCATTCGCTTTTTATGATTTGGTGGATATGTGGAAAAGGATGTGATTTTGCTATAATATATTGTGTGATGAAATTGTAACATTTATGAAATGCTTAATCATTAGACATTATAATCACTCCTTATGTTATGCGGTTATGAACTTGGTCAAATTTCTTAGATTATGCTTAGATTGTTAAATGCATTGTATTTCCATAAATTGATTACTCAATAAGAGAATGACATAAATAGTTAAAATGGAAGATGGACTATCATGCCAGTTCCGAGTGAACTGACCGTGTGGTAGCAAAAATTTCCAGTTGCAGGTTGATGGATATGTTTTGAAGATGTAATACAAAATGGATACCTTCTGACTGCACTGATTATTTGTAACAAGATTTTGGAATGAAGAAAGTGAAGTGACAATGATAAGGAATGTGTTTCAATGTAAATAAATTTTTGAATGATATGTGCTTACAAGCGAATGGAAAACCATGTTACTATAAAAGATAAAGGATCTTGGTTGTAGTTACAATAAGTAACTCTGTTTGTTTTTTTTTTTCTACCAGCTAGGTAACTAGTCTTATCTTGAAAGAAGTCAATTGATGGAATGCTTTATAAGCTATGAATTGATAGTTCTTTGATGTACTGTTAAGTGACTGTTAAGGTTTTGTCAAATGTGACAGGAAACAAGTTGTGTTGCCTTCATAAGGAAAGTGATATCATATATTAAAGTGATAATTAAAATGAGATTCCTTCTAGTATGTAACTTATGTCTTTAATTGAGAAATGTTTTTGATGATGTATTGAAAATATAAAACTTGTACAGTCTGTACATGAACATGAAATTAGTATAATGAATCATTCTATAGGACTAAGTACTCGAGACACTTCAATTGTGGAATCATTAATGTATCTCTTGATAACATATACCCTATGTGATAAAAAAAATGTTATGAATGTAAAGGTATCTTAAGGTATATTCATGTGGTTAATCTTAATTGATGTAATTT
>JAHRHJ020000202.1:0-94720 GCA_019776745.2 Taxus chinensis | reverse complement strand
TACATGAGATTTCCAAAACATAAATAGATGTAGGGTCATTACATGAGGTTATTTTTAATTAATTAAATTATAATTAGCCATGCATAACTAGAAAAACACATTAACGCTTGCAATAATGATGATTGATAAAATGATAGCTTAAATACACAAGAGGAGATGGAGATGCATAATTTGTGACTGAAGATGCTTCATTTCTAAGACTATAACTAGAAATTACTTTGGTACAGGACTGCATAGTTTTTTCCTTTTGTATGGTCCCAACTTCTATTGTATAGTCTTGGACCTTCTTGCAATGAGGTTCAATAACTTTAGTGCCCTTTTTTTTTCCAAAAATGTGCTTCATTTTACTTTGCTCTTGTTTACACAACCTGTAATGATATGTAATTAGTAAAAATGCTAGATTCCTATGATACCCTTCATCAAGAAATTATATAACAAAAAGAGAAATCAATGTGTGGTGAATTTGGACTACCCTTGGTAATCAATCCATGTCAAACCAATCCATTGAGTGGGGTCAAGCCTCAATTCATTCTCTAAAGTGTAGTTGCAAGTGTGAATGTGAAATAAGTCAACCCTCTATATATTCCCTCGTGTCTCTTAACACAAAGATAGTGAGCTAATTATAGAGTATATAATGTGTTTCCAGTTTTTTTTGGCGAAACAGATAAGGGTGTGGGCCAAGGAGGCATACCTATAGTGACAAACGGTTTGAAGGTTGTTGCGCGCATTCTAACTTCTTGATCTAATGTTGACTGTGAGAGCTTCCTTTTGGCTAGGAGGAACTACCTGAAATACACAACAAGACCACAAAAAGAGGATTAAATAATATATGTCAGTGGGCTGCCTAGCATGTGTTAGATCTAGGAAGTGTGATACTTCCTTGGTGGCAGTCAACCCATTTTCTAAATGCAATTTAATGTAAGAAACATTATAATTAAATAGAATCCTACTATAGTTTATATGATTTAGGTATCTCATCCAAATACAATAAGAAAATCTAACATAACAGGCTAGACTATGATCAGATCTGGAAATAAGGTAAACAACTAAGGTACTAGAACAATTCAGGGTTAGATTTTGGGTCACTTGAATCACTTAAAAAGGGTTATTGGGATCTGGTATTAGCAGGAATCTAAAATACAGAGACTGACGTTGGTCTGGTATGACCGACGATGATTTAGTAAGGACCGATGATGGTTATTGTGGGCTGGTAATAACTTAATAGTTCATGGTTTTGGGGATTTTTCTAAGACTATATTAGCATTGGTGAGGAGGTGATTTAGATATGGGGGGATGCTGGGAATATTCAAAGGTGCTCAGGGGTAGATGGAGGTGATTAAAAGGGGTAGGAGTGATGGAAATGTTGAGTTGTGGAGCTCAATTACTTCAGATTAACATGTAATGAGAAACTTGCTGGAAAACAAAGTAATCGTCATCGGTTAGGAGGGACCGGCATCGGTCAAGAAAGGAGGAACCAGCATCTATTAGGGCAAATCGACGTCAGTTACCTGTGCGAGGATGTTTTAATTAACTCTTGAGAATTAGATCTATTTTTAACATTAAAATATATCTATTGATTGTAATTACATGGCTAAGTACCCTAAGTCTATAAACAACTATATAAGCATGAAAGATAGGGTTTAGAAGTAAGTATTAACAATAATTAAGAAGAACTTGCAAAAGTTGGTGAGAGTGAGAATTCTTGGTGATGAAGAAAAAATCTTGAGAGAAATAAAGTATTGTACATCTGAGAGGTGTGGAAGATTGTAAATCTTCATTGTATATCTTGTCAAAGCTTTGGATAATATATTGGCTTATTTCTTGGTGGACGTATCCCACATTAGGTGAGCCACGTTAAATATGGTGTTGATTTATATCTCTTTTTTTTTATATTTCTTCTGATAGAATATCTACTTTTATTTGCATGTATGCTTAGATCTGATATATTATCTGTACAATTGGTGTGTTAACCCCAACAACTGGTATCAGAGCTTTATTTCAGGGTTTTGTGTGTTAACAGATTTACTCACAGAGGGTTTTCTGATTGAGTGGGAGCTACACCAATGACAGAAGAAAATAAAAACAAGGTAGATAAATTTGAAGGCCAAACTTATCAATTATGGAAGATGCATATTGAGAATTATCTGTATCAAAGAGATTTATGTTACTGTTGGATGAGAAGTCTAGACCTACGAAGATGACTAATGAATAGTGGAATATTTTTGACAGAAAGGCTTTGGGATCTATAAGATTAAGCCTGGCAGCATCCGTGTCTTCCAATATTACAGAAGCGACTTCTATGATAGGGTTAATGAAATCTCTTGCTAATTTAAATGAAAAACCTAGTGCTTCAAATAAATTTTATTTGATGAAGAAACTATTTAGTTCTATGATGCATGAAGGTGGATCTACATCTAGTCATTTGAATGATTTCTGATCTATTGTAAATCAGTTAAGATCGGTTGATATATCGTTTAATGATGAAGTGAAAACACTTTTATTCTTATGTTCTTTGCCTGATAGTTGGGATAAATTGGTAATGGCTGTTAGTAATATAGCATCTGCTAATAATATTTTGAAATTTGATGATATGGTTTGTATAATCTTGAATGAAGAAATTCGCAGGAAGAGTACAGAGGAATCATCATCTAGGAATGCTTTGAATGTAGAAAGCAGGGGTAGGAAGAAGGAGAGGTCCAAGAATAAGAGTAATGAGAAATCAAATTCAAGGGATGGCATATCTAAAACCAGAAGTAAAGGAATTACTTGTTGGAAATGTGGAAAGAAAGGACATGTAAATAAATATTGTTGGTCAAAGGACAAAGAGAACCAACAACTAGATAAATGTAAAGAATCAAATCTTGCTACATCATAGTTAATGGAAGATGCTATTATTCTTTCTTTAGATAATAGAATTGAATCATGGGTTTTAGATTCAGGAGCTTCATTCCATACAACCCCTAATAAAGGTTATTTCAGAAATTATGTCAAAGGAAATTTTGGGCATGTTTATGTGGGTGATGATGAACCTTGTAGTATTACTGGTAAAGGGAAAGTTCATCTAAAATTTTTGAATGGAAATACATGGGTATTGAAAGATGTGAGGCATGTGCCAAGCCTCAAGAGGAATCTTATTTCTGCAGGGTAACTTGGTGAATCTTGTTGCATGGTTAATTTTACAAGAGACTCTTAGAAAGTCACCAAGGGTTTTTTTTTTTTTGTGGCAAGAGGTAAGAAGGTAGGAACATTATATTTATCTACATGTGTTACTGATTCTTTTTCTACATTATCTACTTCATATTCAGATGCATGCATGTGGCATAACTGCCTGGGCCATATGAGTCAAAAAGGAATGCAAATCTTAAAGGCTAATGGTAAGCTATCAGATTTGAAAGATTTAGATCTTGATTTCTGTGAGCATTGAGTCTTTGGAAAGTAAAACAGAGTGAGATTTCTCAAAGTTGGGGAAACTAAGAAGGAGCATATATTGGATCTTGTACACTCAGATGTGTGGGGACCAACTTAGGTGGCTTCTCATGAAGGATCCTAGTATTATGTTACATTCATTGATGATGCTACAAGAAAGGTATGGGTTTATTGTATTAAACATAAATCTGATGTTTTTGAGACTTTTAAAAGATGGAAAGACCTTGTTGAGAATGAATAAAATTATAAGTTAAAGTGTCTTAGATCTGAGAATGGTAGTGAATATTATAGTAAGGCTTTCAATTATTATTGTTCAGTGAATGAGATACGTAGAGAAATAACGGTTCCAAGAACACCACAGGAGAATGGTGTTGCAGAAAGAATGAATAGGACAATCATGCAACATGTTAGAAGTATGGGGATACATTCTGGACTTCCCTTACAGTTTTCGGTAGAAGCAGTTGATATAATGGTTTATTTAATTAACTGTGGGCCTTCAAGTTCACTATATGGAGGAATACCAGAGGAATCTTGGACTGGAAAAGAGGTAGATCTTTCTTTTCTTAAATTTTTTGGTTCATAAGCTTTTGTGCATGTTGATAAGAAAAATAGAAAAAATTTGGATGCAAAATCCAAGAGATGCACTTTCATTGGTTATGTATTTAGTGATTTCGGTTTCTGTTTTTAGGATTTAAAGAATTCTAAAATTATTAGGAGTTGTGATGTTGAATGGAATGAAAAGAGAATGTACAGGAATCAAATATTGGTACCCAAGGATTAACCAGTTGAGAAGTTTGTGAATGAAAATGAACTCTCAAATTTAAAAGTATTTCATACAGGGTTACACAGTAACCAGTGTCAGTTTACCCCTAACTGAAATCAATCAGCAGAACTGGTATCGGTTACAGAAGATCCAAATTGGCATTGGTTAGCAGAACCGACGATAGTTAGAGGTGACCGGTGTCAATCACTAATATATTTGGATACAAATGTCCAGGAGGTCTAGGTTGAGCCTCCGATACCCGAAACTCCTGTGAGAATGTCACAAAGGGTAAGTAAACCTCCAAAAATATTTACACCTTCTCTATTTTATTTATTATTGACTTATAATGGTGAACCAGAGAGCTTTGAATAATCAATGCAGGATAAGACCCGCATCCAGTGGGAACATGGCATGGATGAGGAGATGGACTCCTTGGAACAAAACCAGACTTGGGATTTGGTTAAGTTGTCAGTATGTGAGAGAACATTGTAGAACAAGTGGGTTTATAGGATTAAGGAAGAAGAGGGTGGATAGAAAAGGTACAAGGAAAGGCTTTTAGTAAAAGGATTTGCATAGAAAGCAGGAATTGACTTTGGTGAAATATTTTCTCCTGTTGTTAAGATGACTTCTATTCGTACTGTATTGGGTTTAGTTGTAGTAAAGGATTTGTATTTAGAACTAGATATGAAGATGAATTTCCTTCATGGTGATTTGGATGAAGATATTTATATGCACCAATGGCTCGGGTATGAAGTCAAGGGTAAGGATAAATTAGTGTGCAGGTTGAAAAAAAGCCTATATGGGCTCAAGCAAACTCCAAGGCAATGGTACATAAGGTTTGATAGTTTTATGCATGAGCATGGTTACTTGAGATGTGAATCTAACCATTGTGTTTATTTCAAGAAACTTGAAAATGGGAGCTATGTTATGTTGTTATTGTATGTGGATGATATGCTTATTGTAGGATCTAGTATGCAAAACATTGGTGAGCTTAACGGAAAGCTAGCTCACACATTTTATATTAAGGATTTAGGAGCTGTAAAAAGAATCCTTGGTATGCAAATACATAGAGGTAGGAAAAATAATAAATTGTATTTGTCTCAAGAAGATTATATCTACAGGGTGTTAGAAAGGTTCAACATGCAGAATGCAAAACTTGTTAGTACACCTATCGCTGGAAACTTCAAATTGATCAAAGATCAGTGTCCATCATCACATGAGGAGGTCAAATACATGACATGAGTTCCATATGCTTCAGCAGTTGGGAGTCTCATGTATGATATGGTTTGTACTAGACCAGACATTGCACAGGAAGTGGGAGTTGTGAGTAGATATATGGTCAATCTAGGTAAAGAGCATTTGAAAGTAGTCCAATGGATACTCAAATATTTGAAAGGGACATCTAGCATGTAATTATGCTATGGGGGTTCAAATATTTCATTATGTGGCTATGTTTGATTCGGATATGGATGGATATCTAGATGGTAGAAGGAGCACTATTGGATATATTTTCATAGTAGGTGGGACGACAGTTAGCTGGATTTCAAGATTGCAGAAGGTTGTAGCTTTGTCTACTATAGACGCAGAGTATATTACAGCTACAGAGGATAACAAGGAGATGATATTGATGAGTAGGTTCATGGAAGAGTTAGGAAAGGAGCAAAGTGATTATAAATTGTTTAATGACAGTCAGGGTGCAATTCATTTGGCAAAAAACTCCATGTTTCATTTAATAATGAAACACATTCAGTTGAGATCACTTCATATGGCAGGTATTGGAGGATGGACAGTTGAATCTGGAAAATATTCATACGAGCAAAAACCCTGCGGATATGCTAACAAAGCCATTAACAAAGGAGCAGTTGGAGCTACACTCCACTTATATTGGTCTTCAAGTTTGAGACTTAAAGAGTGTTGATTTTCACATGAGGAATTTATTGAAAACAACAGTCAAGGGACAGAAATTCCCTCCTCTTTAATGGGAGAGGTTCCCTTATTTGAAGGAAAAAACCTATTTACAAGTGTACAACATTTAAGTTTTAAAGAGGAGCTCTGATATCATGAAAGTGTTTGATATAACAAATCATCAATACAAAAGGATAGAAGAATTAAGGAATGGGAAAAGGTAGAATAGCACTCTCAGGAAATATAGATAACAAAATAATTCCTTACACATGCCAAAATGGAATCATATAGAACGAAATCATTTGCATTTAAACCACAAGATGTTATTTCACAGACACAAAGTTCCAGAGATGACATCCACAAGAATACAAAGCTTCTTGAAGTTAAAATGGAACTAATGATTTAATAAATTTTAACAGATAGCAATGGAAAGAACAAGAGCAGATAGAAATAGAAAGAGATCTTCTTGTATTGATAGATTTTTATTCCTTTACACTTTCAAAAATAAAAAGAGTTTTATCCCTTGAAAATGGTGCAGGGAGCCCATTATATAGCTTACAAATTGGTTACACTTGGTAACTGTTTCTTTTAACTAAAATATATTAATTAAGGAAGTGCTCAACACAATGTCCTTAATTAATTTACAATGAGCCTCGATTTTAACAAAAGAAGGAGACAAAGGAGAAACTAAGAGAGAAAACATTGGACTTATTGTTGAGGAGGGCCCACTGACTTGAGAATCCATTGCCTGAATCTTTTTAATGCCTCAGCTATCTCCCTGCCTCGTGGGACTGATGTGTTGGCAGTGGCATGAGACCAAGTTCCTAGACATTTCTCCATGTTCTTATCAAACTCGGTATGTTCCAGGTATTCTTTATTAGCTTCTTCAATGGCAAATTGAAGAGAGCAAATATCCTTTATGTTCTCTTTGGTAATCAATTCTTCTTTAAACAGGCCTTCTTTGACAAATGTCCTGAACTGAGTTTTAATCTCTTAAAGAGAGAAAGTAACACCTGAAGTTTCATCATGAAGATGACAATGAATATCCTTAAAGGTCAGATGCCACACAAGTCTTTAAAGATTCCCCCTTCTGCCAACTATTTCTCAATTCTTCCAAGGCTTTTTCCAAAACTTTTATTTTCCATTCAACACTGAACACCCATGATCCTAACAAGTTATCCTTGGGATCATAAAAAAATTTACTAGCCAGCAATATCTTTTCATCAGCCTCTCCCATCAGGTGAAATTCTATAATGTAACTACTCCAAAGCTTCAGTTCTTTGTCCATAGTTTTAATAGAGGAGGAGAGTTTTTGTTGCAGGTTGACCACCTTCTCATTGGCTTTGAAGGCCTCTTCAATGAATTTCAAGCCTGTAATGGTCATGTCATCAACCATGGCTTCCATATCCCTTCCATAAGTGGAATATCTGTGTATATCCTTGATACTCTGAACCTCATCCTGACTGAGAATCATAGGAGGTGGGAGGGCAGCCAATGGAGCAGGATCCAAAACCTTATCTTTAGCCAATAATGACTTGTTGAAGTTGGAAATAACTTTATTTTGTTCTTCCAACAGTTCTATAGTTTATTTACCCTTTTCCACTCTCTCAATAACCTTGGTTACTATTTCTTGGAGGTTATGTACCTCACTCTCAGGAGTAGATTCTCCCATGGGAATTCTAGAAAGTTCCAGGTCAGAGGCTAGTAGATCTTGCTCTGCCTTATCAACTTTAGGTTTCGCAACCTCTAGAAATTGTTGGCCTTGAGCATCTGTCACTATTCTTGAAGTTGTTTTAGCTCTCTTTGTTGGAGGAGGAGGAGTAATACCTAACAAAGTTGCCACAGCATCAAAATTGGGCCCTGTCAAACTGGAAGAAGGTTTTCTCTTCCTACTATCAACCAAGGGTTGCACCCATGCAAAAGTAGAAGAAGAAGAAGAAGAAGGGACAAGAGGTCCAAGAGCAAGTGAACCCATGGCACTTAAGGTATTCACCACTGTTGCTTCCAGTAAAGAGGTGAGTGAGGCATCTAGAGCTTCTTGTGCAGAGGAATCTGTGGTACTAGGAGGTTCAGTGCCAAGCACCTCCTTCTCATCTTCTACTGTAACTTCTGAAGTTCCTGCAGGGTTTGATACTTCACCATCATCACTTTCACTGAGAACAATAATGTTCTCTGGCCCTGAAGGTAATCCTAAATGCTCTAGAAGGGGTTCTTCCTCAATTGGCTCTTGTTTAACCTCTTTTATCTTCTTTTGGTACACTTGAGTAGAAGAAGAGGGAGTGGATGATTCAGGTTCTTTAGTTGAGGAAGAAGGAGGGGTTTGAACAGGTACCTTTGTGTTGGGTGTATGTGTTTCCTTCCTAGGTGTTGAAGTATCTATGGAAGAAGATCCACTTAGATTCTTCCTAAGCTCTCGAACCTTTTTGTCAAACCAAACTTTGGTTCTTACAAGGACAGGGGCCAAAATCTCAACCAAGTCATCATTCTCCTTCTTGTACTAATCCAGATCTTCCAAAGGAGTATGTTTTATTAATGTCTCATATTCAAAAGACAGCAAGTCTACATCATCATCCTAAAACCCTTCAGGAATTTGATAGAGATTGAGTTATTTAATCAGTTGCAAAGAGAATATGCCATAGTGCCTCTGCCTTGCTTCAAAATCATTTGCACAATCAGCCCAGTAGTCCTCAGTATTTGGTCTGTGATGATAATTTATTCTGAGGTTATGCTCAATGAACTTCTTCAAATCAAAACAAGTCCTAGGCCTGAAAAAGTGGAAAGTGATGGGAGCAAGGGCCCTTTCTATATTTTGGGCATCCAGGGTTGTTTTACGTGTATAGTTACTCAAGGAAATAGGGAAGTGCAGACCAGATATTTTCTTGTCCCTGGAGGTTCTATGCAATTTATCCAATTGCCTGCAAACTTCAATTAGATCCATCTTGTCATTACAAAACACGGGGAGCTTGAGGGGTGTATTTTCATAACCAGCCAACCTGATATATGAAAACATCTTGAATTGGATGGAGAAAGCTCCATACTTAGATATCAGGTTCATGGCTTCATCAGAAAATCTCCTAGCAGTATCACCTTCTAAGAGCCTTACAATATACATGGTAAAGGCATCATTAACTCTCCTAAAATTGTTGTTGCTAGTTTCAAGGGTGAATTGAGGGCAGTATGCATAAATGGGCTCATCCTTTTGGCTCTCCATGTATGTGAATCCAACCCACTACTAGGATACTACTAGGGAATACATGAGATAAGAAGTCATATAGAACTTCTTAGTTTGTTGCACATTAGACAATTGCTCGGTCCAATTCATGCAGATGATTTCTGCCTAATTTATGTTCTGACTACCTTCACAGAAAATGTTGATGAAAGGGCACATCCAGAAGTGAAATTCATTGGTAGAGGGCAATCCGATGACACGAGCTAGCAAAATGATGAAATCAGACACTTCTTCATTGAAATCAGCCCTAAATAACGCCTTGAAAAGTTGGGATGCTCCCTTCTTAGGGTTCTTCAACCATGATTTTGCTATTCTTGCCTTATATTTATCACTTTCATGCTCAAATAGGGTATAAGCTTGAGCCTAAGTGATAACGATGGAGTCTTCAGTCTCTCGAATGCGTAGGGTGACAGAAATGGTAACAGCATCCAGTTTGGCAATCAGTTCCCCATGTACCATAGACAATTCTTTGGTGTCTGAGTTAAAATGAGCCCCACATACGAGCACAGTGTCGGTACATTGTACAGAAATAGGGAAACCAACCGCATAAGCAAGTTCGTTGTCGTTGATCATTTGTGCCATGGGGAAGGATTAGGGATAGTCAATCTGCTCCAAAAATCCACGAAATCTAGGTGCCAAACCTCACTATCCCTGATATCAAGAACAGAAGTCTCAAGGGCTGATACATGTTCTTGGCCTTGGAATTTGATCTTCATGTTTGCAATGTATAGAGGAAAAACCTTCAAGGATCGAATCGCAATGAAAAATGCAAAGGGAGTAGGAGCACGAGCAAATGACCTTAATTGCAGGGATTCAAGCAAATGATGGCAAGTGAGCAATGTGCCAAATGTATAGAGAATAGTTCCATTAAATAGCCATTTATGAGAGAGAAGGTCATTAAATGTGTATTAAATTCATATTGCACTGACTTAAAAAGATAAGAATCGGGAAGACCAAAAAAAACTAGCCTGGATGGTCTTCGGTACATTTGGGACATTACGGATGCGAAGATGCGATCTGGCTGACGCGGGCGATGCGGACCAAATGAGCACGTGTGGTCCAAAAACTTGAAAATGTGAGGGATGCGAGGGATGAGAAGATGTAATTTGGCCAACGCACGCGATGCGGGAAAAGCGGGGACATAAGGCACAGACGCTTTTGGGATAGTTGGGACAAAATTACGTGAAGGACTCGATGCAGATGATGCAGGCAATCTGGGAACACAGAGCCTAGGTGAACTTGGAAAAAGCAGGCCAAAAAGTTTTGACATAACCGAAAGTTAAATAATTTCAGGGAATACGGCCAATCGGGGAACAAAAAGTCGGGTAGAACTTGGAACATGAGGGACAAAAATGTCCGACAAACCCGCAAATCATCAAAATGACTCAAAAAATGTGAATTTTTACTATCTCCTCAAATTTTCACTTCACTAGAACATCACTAAAGGGTGTCAATTCAAAATTTTCAATTTTTTGACTTTCAAAAGAGGGGAAATTTTGAGAGGACAACATTAGGCTAAACCAAGATAGATGATATTGTGTATAACTCTCTGAAAGCGTACAACATGAAGTCCTTTGAAAAATTTGGGTTAATAATAGTTGGGGCCTATGATATTGCGATCTTGATGGCCTCAAAACTCTCTTTTCATTTTTTTGTCCATTTGAATGCAAGACTCTTCTTTAACATCATCGTTAAAGGCTTCACAAGAGTGGCAAAATCAGGCACAAACCTACAGACAAAGTTTATTCTCCCCAAGAAGCTTTGGAGAGACTTCTTGTGTTGTGGAAATGGAAGTGTTTGGATGGCTTCAACCCTTTTAGGATCAATTGTTAACCCTTCTCTTGAGACAATGTGGCCCAAAAATTTTCCCTCGTTTGCCAAGAATACACACTTCTTTGGATTCAATGACACTCTGAACCTTCTACACCTCTGAAATACCTATCTGAGGTGGAAGAGATGGTCTGTAGCATTCTTTGAGAAGACAGTGATATCATCTAGATATACCATAACTATATTATTGATTAAACCTTTGAATGCCATGTCCATAGCTCACTGAAATGTTGCCCTGGCATTTGACAGTCCAAATGGCATCTTCTTATAAGCATATGTACCCCATTTGGTGGTGAAGGTTGTCTTGTACTGATCTTCCTCTTTCACCATTATTTGATTATAGCCTAAATATCCATCTAACATTGAAAACCTCTCAGAGCTAGCTACAACTTGTAAGATTTGCTCCATCGATGGAAGTGGGTAGTGATCTTTCAGTGATGCTCTATTTAGATCATGGAAGTCTACGCACAATTTGATTTCTCTACTCCTTTTCCTCACAGGCACCAAGTTTGCAACCCAACTTGAATTCTTGATAGGGAAGATGATGTTGGCCTTAATTAGATTGTTCAACTCTTTTCTCATGAGAGGTTAAATGTGAGGGTTTACTAGCCTTTACTTCTATCTGAAAGGCTTAGATCCCAAATCCAGCTTGATAGTATGTTGTGCCAACTTTGGGTTGAAACCTCTTAAATCTTTGTAAGTCCAGGAAAAGACATCTAGGAATTCTTGACAAAGTTGAATGAACTCATATTTTTCTTGTTGGGTACTTACCTTGACGATTCGCAACGTTTTTCCTTCATCTATGGAAATGGGCCTTGAATCTTCACCCTTTACCTGAATATTTTCTTTCTCCTTTCAGAATTGATCATTTGGGTTGAAGATTGACTCCAAAGTTACAAGACCCTTTGGTAGTTTGTTGGTTCTCAGCTGCACCACTTGGTCACCATAATGTTGTTCCAACTTGTCTTGGTTTCTAGCAGAGAACTCAGCTTCTTCTTGTAGAAAATTGACAATTTGTTGATCATTCTCAAAGACTTGCCAACTTGTGTTGTTATCTAGGACAGTTGGTCTTACAACCACTTTGATTTGGGGTTGAGACTTATCACTTTTTATACTCTCTACTACATTAAATGCCACCCTGATTGCTTGCTAATCTGTCTGCTTGCTTCATTCTTCTTCATTGGGATGGAATTGATGTTGAATGCTTCAAAATCTTCGATGAGATCCCACACCTGATTCTTGTAGTTTTTTAACAGATCATTCTTGGCAGAATTTTGTCCTTGGACTTAATTCACAACTAGCTCACTATCGCCAAACACTTGTAATTTCTTAATCCCTCTTTTCCTTTCCCAATGCAGTCCATGGATCAAGGCTTCATACTCTACTGTGTTGTTTGAGCAAGAAAATTGGAAATGAAAGGATGAGTAATATTTCATACCTTGAGGTGAAATAAGCATAGCTCCTCCTCCAGCTCCTTGTTTACTTCTTGAGCCATCAAAGAATAACTGCCATACCTCATTATCATCCTTGTGGTCTGGCTTAGTGATATCAGGAAGAGGATGATTCTCCTCATGCAAATAGTAGACTCCTAGCTCAGATTCCTCCATTTCCTTATAAGGGTCAAAAGCATGCCTCTTGTTCACCCACTTGTCGAGGGTCAAGTTTGGAATACACCCAACCTTGGTATCTTCCTCACAAGTGCTTGGAGGTCCTCCTGATCAAAAGCTGAAAAATTCACATTGATTGGGCTGGGTACATGAGGCTCAATATGGTAATCTGTAATGGGCTCAGATCTGATCATAGCCTTAGCTCCATACCTCATTCTAAAAATCATGTGTGACCAATCAGCAGACAAATAGCCTCCAATTTTAGTGGTGAAGTCTCTTGACAAACACAATGCAAAATGTGGTGGCAAGTCTATGACTGATACTGTTTTGCAATACAGTCACATTAGGGCATGCGTGCAATGTGAGGGTCAAATCCTTGATGACTCCAACCATTGTTACTGTTGTCCCATCTAATTGCACTACGCCCTTGGAGATGACTTCATATTGAAGATCCAGCTAATCAGCTATCTGCTTTGGCATGACTAAGCTACTTGCCCCCGAATAAATCATGCAATTATGCACTAGCTTGTCTCCAATGATCAATGAAACATAGAACGGAGGGGGATTCAGATTCTTACCTTGTTGTCCTCCATGGTTTCCTTCAGGCTGAGCGATATTGGTAAGCACTTTCTCTTGCTGGTTGGGGGGTTGATTTGAGGTTGACCAATTGGCCATAGTAGCCTGTAACAGGTCTCTTTGTCCTAGGATAGCCAATGACTCCCACATTGAGATGTTCACATTTTTTTCTTCATCTTTTCAATGATGTTAAATGGGGATGAGCTATCTTTTTGTTGCCCCTTTTCTGGTACATTCTTCTCTTGCACATGGGTCATTACAACCGGTGCTTGATTGGGTTTGGAAGGTGGCTTGGGTTAGCTCTACACATTGGGAGTTGTACCTTGATTGCCAATACCTTGTGGAGTAATAGAGGGTTGTGGATTACCTGAGTTTGATGATTTTCCCTCTCTAATATTCCTTTTCTTGGACCATGTATTGGCAGCTACACTTTGAGAAGGGGCTTGGTTCATACCATAGAAATCTTCTACGTGCCAATTGACAAGCATGGCCTCACTTGGAGGTGCCTCTTCCTGGGTTTCTTGCTATGGATTTTTCCCTTTACTGGGCTCTTGGGACACACCAATGTTCTGTACCATCAAGGCCTGGTTTAGTGCACCATTGAAACACATTGACTGGTTATGGGGCTGATTGCATGGGAAACACCAATCATATTCTTGAGCCATGTTGTTTTGTGTTGGAACCAAGGCCCTCGATGTTGAAGTTGTGTTTGGATCATATGGTTGGAAAGGCCTAGTAGCTTGAGGTTGTCCTTGGTTTTGGTTTTGATTTGCAGCCTGAGCTGGTGGTCTATTTTGCTGATATGGGGGTCTAGCTTGATATTGAGTTTGAGGTTGATATGGCCTAGAACTCTGAAGCTTTTACCTTTTGATAGTCACTAGCTCATTCCCTAGGTTCTGTAATTGTTTCATAACCTCTTGTAGCTCTTTTGAAGTGCTAGAGGATGAGGTGGAAGCTTCAGCTGAACTTTGATTCCTTGGAGTAGGTATGGGAGCTAATGTGGGTGTTTGACTAGTGCTTGGAGCTCCTAGTTCTAGATATAGAGGCATAGGTGGCCTAGGTGCAAGTTTACCAGCCTGAATTAAACAATTTTCAGCTCTAATGGAAATGTTATAGGCTGCAGGTAAGGTCACACCTCCCATGGATTGAATCATTAAGGAAATA
This sequence comes from Taxus chinensis, assembly GCA_019776745.2. Taxonomy (NCBI): domain Eukaryota; kingdom Viridiplantae; phylum Streptophyta; class Pinopsida; order Cupressales; family Taxaceae; genus Taxus; species Taxus chinensis. The sequence continues at coordinate 80,220 of JAHRHJ020000202.1, read as the reverse complement.
TCAGAATTTAAAGCTCTAAGAAAGTATAGAAAAGCACCTTCATCTGTTGGGTCTTACAGCCAATGGAATCCTATCCCATGTCCTTTGAAATCTGAAGTTGAAATCTGTCAACTGCTCATTAGGAGCCCTCTTGATGGTTGTCAAATGTTCCAACAAGGATAGATTATCTCCCTTCTCTCCAAATTGATTGTGAAGAGCTCTGCATAGATGGTCCCAGTTCTGAATAGAGCCTATTGTTAGACTCCTAAACCATTGTGATTGCTTTTCCCTTGAATGAAGAGGCTAACAATTTGACTGCAATTTCCATCTCAGTGATTTCATGAATTACACAGACATTTGCAATGTCTTGAATGTGGTCACTAGGAGTAGTCTGGTTCTCTCCAGTGAAATATGGAATGCTCTTTAATGCTGCAACTGGGACTAGATTTTGTGCATTGAGAGTGAGTGGGTTGCTACCAGTGAAGTTGACATAGGGGTTGGGTGGTGGATGTGCCATTATGATTGGCCTAAGAACCCTTGTTGATTGGATGAAAGGCCTACCAGGGAGAGGTGTTGACAAGGTTCTATTTGGTGGAGATGGAGACCTTTGAGCTCTTCTCCCCCTTCTCCCTCTATCTGGGGACAAGTGTAGATAGAATAGTAATCCTTCTTCTCTAGTTCTTGATCTTGTTTGAATCCTTCTCATGAATCTGACCAAGCCTGGGATGCTGAAACCAGTGGACTCTACCTCTTTTAGAGTCACCATATGTGCAACTTTAGAGCTTCTTAAAAGCTGAAAAACTTACAACAAGTGCACATCAATCTTGTTGTAATAAATATGGAGACCTCTTGGTCCCACCGGGCATGCCAAAACTATTAGTGCAAAATCACAGCACCCCTAAATGTCTGCAACTTGATGGGTTGAGACTCTCAGTGTGATTGCATAACATGGAGCATCTCTCAAAGTGTGGGACTTTAAAATTGAGAGAGCTCTCTAGATGAAGGCCAGTTCCTATTCCTCTGTTCAGGTGCACACAAATAAATTAGAGGATCTACTCTAAAACCTACTCTATCTTTCCAAGGAGACAAGGTTGAGAAGATGCGAGAAAATAAACCTAAGCTAACAAGGTGATGCACCAAAGGAATGTTAAACACTCATTTTGTAATTTAACACAGACCATAGAAATGCAATACAACCACCATGCATAGATAACCAAACTACAATGAGAGATTAGAAGACAACAATGAACACATGAGAGGGTTGAGAATCATCCACAGAACATATATTATTGCTCCAGAGTTGATACAGTACATTACAGTAGCCAAGAGGCAAAAAAATTGTATTACAACTTGAATGGGAGGTTTGGAAACTCCACAAATTAATTTGCAGACAAGGGAAGAGGGAGGGTGCAAAACAAAAATGTCCAACCCTTTACAATGAGCCAAGCTCTTACCTTTATAGATGCAGTGAAGAGAGAAGAAGAAAAGAGGTGGGAAACCTGATTTGGAGCTCAGCTACCAGCCATCAATGCCCCTACAAATCTTCCCACAATCTATCGAGTCCATCGCTCTATGTCTGATCAGCGCATGTTGAAGAAGGAAGAAGACGGATCAAATCAAATTTGATCTGGTTGTCAGAGCAATCGAATCACATATTAATGGGATGAAGACATTTTCCCAATTTTCACCCACCTAACCTCGTCAAAATTAAAGTTTCAGGTTTCCATGGTGTAGATGAGGTCGAGACCTTTCTAATGGTGCCAAATTTGTTGAATTTCAAGCAATGGATCGAAAGATATGTCCATTTGAATGTTTGAGTCAGATCCGTACAAAAATGGTGAAAACCAATTTAGTAGAATGGGTCCACGGGCCCAAAATTCACTTTGCACCTTTTGCACAAAAATACAAAAATGCAAAAAACCCCGACAGCCCCGCAATTCACTTTTTCCAAAAAACCATCTTCGGGCCTTTTCTGGTCCGCATTTTCCATTTGGGCAAAAAGTCCTCCCTAGGCCCTACCATCCCGCATGTAATTTAGGCCTGACACGTGGCTCCTCTAGGTGTCGGTGGAGGTGTGGCTTATTTTTACACTTTACGCCTTCTCAGGCCAAAAAGTTCAAACTCCCTCTGATGACCCACCTTGACTTGAAACATGGCCAAGTGTAGAGCTGGCACACATTTGGGTACCACTTTTGGATTTTGTTTTTGAAGTTACGCCGAAGAGACACGTGGAGGCCTCTGCGGCTTTTCTCTGTTCCTTTGTGTTTTGGCTAAGTCCATTTTGTTTGGCAAGGCCATATGCTGACCCAGGGACACGTGTAGGCTCAACGCACATTTGAGTTTTCCCCTTGGGTTTTAACCTTTGGAGTTGCATCAGGCTGACACATGGTGCCTTCCGCTAACCCTTCTATACTTAGTCGATTTAAATGGCTGGCTCTGTCCCCTTTCTGACTTTTGGACACATGGAAGCTCCGCGCTCGCTTGAGACTGGCCCTTGGGCTGCCCCTCTTGAATTTGCACCGTTGAGGCACGTGGCACCTTCCACCGACTCTCTCCCATCTTGACTTTTCAACTGTTGACTCTATCCCTTTTCAGACCTGGGACACGTGGAAGGCTAGTGCTTTTTTGGGATACCCAATTTTAGATTTACCTTTGAAGATGCGCTGAGCTGACACGTGGCTCCTTCCACAAGTCTGCGATACTTAGCTGATTCAAGCTGATGCCTTTCTCGAACCCTAGACATGTGGAAGCCTCGCGCTCATCTGAGTCTCCACTTTGGGTTGCACCTTTTGAATTTGCACCATTGAGACACATGGAGACTTCCTCTGGTTCTTTATACTTAACCGATTTGGGCCCGCATGTGATTTAAATTTTGTTGGACCCTAACCACGTCGAGATTTGGCACTAGTTTGAGTCTCTGCCTTGGGCTCTTACTTTTAAAATTGCATCAAGCTGACACGTGGTTCTTTCCACTTGTTTAGATTTTTCAATGGTTGGCTTTGTTCCTTTTCGGGCCTAAGACATGTGGAAGCTTCACGCTTGTTTGGACTAGCCCTTGGCTTCAACCCTTGAAAGTGCACCATTGAGACACTTGGCAACCTCCGCCGTCTCTTCCATACTTAGCCAATTTGGGCCCACTCTGAATCATTTGTGAAGCCTGAAGACTTTGATCCTTTCCCCGTTTCTCTACTGAGAGCCTCTAGCCTCCTTGACGTTGTTTGCCTCCTTTCAGCCTATAGTTTCTTCATTTCCGAGTCTGCTTGCAACCTGACTGTTGGATTCAAAATGTGGGCTCGTACGACATAACTGACCTTTAGATTTCTTCCTGTGCAGGGTCGGGTTTTGTCAATTTTGCCAGGGGGAAAAATTGGGATAACATTTACATAGCTCTAATTAATGGCTAATTGATGTTGAGGAAAACGACAACATTAATTAGCATTTTTCCTTACAAAATGGTTATCATTAATACTACAAATCTTTGTAATAAAATACTTGAAAATATTTGTAATAAACGTCATACGTAAATTACATATTTAATATTTAACCATCAATTATTAATATAGATATATATACAAATTACAAAATTTACATCAATATATATTACAAATAATGAAATTTATACAGAATAATTACTATAAATAAACATTGTTTTGTATTTTTAAAGGGCATTGTTGATGAATTAACGTTACCAAAATATTGTTTGACAGGTGAGTTATCATACTTAGCTGTATGAATCAACACTCGCAATTAGTGGTGTGGATCAAGACTCACACCTAGAAGTGTGAGTTGAGACTGACACTTAGAAGTGCTGGTTGATACTCATACTTAATAGTGTTAGTCGATACTCACACTTAAAGTGTGAGTCGAGAGATGTGTGAATCGAGGCTCGCACTTAGACGTGCGACCAATCACACATAGGCGGGTAACCAATCACACTTGTAAGTGTGATCACTCGCACTTACACACTACTTAAAAAATTTATAAATAACAATTCTGGATTTTTTAACTAAGCTTAATATATACAAATAAATTATTTATATAAATATTGATGGTCACCTATTAAACATGTGAGTCACACGTGCCAGTTCTATAAAATATTTGTAAATATGCTACGTCTAAAATCATGAAAAATGTCTAAACAGCTATAAAATTTAACACCATTCAAGGAAGTTCATGGAAGGTATTTTCAACGTCAACATTTATTGATTTGAATAAGGTATGCATAAATAGTCATATATGTATGAAGATATTAAGATTGATATGTGGCATAAATGAAAACAATCACTTACGCACTATCTTGAAGTTATTGGTTGTTTGGCATATGTAAGTTAGCAGCCGCTTGGCATATGTAAGTTAGTTGTCGCTTGGCATATGTAAGTTAGTGGTTGCTTGGCATATGTAAGTTAGTGGCCACTTGGCTTATGTAAGTTTGCAACTGCTTGGGTTATGTAAGTTAGCAACCACTTGGGTTATATAAGATAGCAATTGTTATTCTTATGTAAGTGGGCGGTTGTCAGGCTTATGTGGCAAAAGTGGAATCCAATAATAGTGTTATTGGAATCCAGTAATAGCAAAATTGGAGTCCAATAATAGGGAAATTGGAATCTAATATTAGCTAAATTGGAATCCAATAATACAGAAATTAGAACTCGAGTAAGTCTGATAATGACAATATTGGAATCCAATATTGCTAATAATGGAATCCAATATAGCCAAAAATGGAATCCAATATACATAAAATTGGATATGGATTTATTCCAATACTTGAATTACTGGAGTCTCAATTCAATGGAATATGTCCCAATTTAGTGAAATAAGCGTTATATTACAAGGATTTAAATTGTTGAGAATCCACTCAACTTGAAGCACCCACATTAAAATTTAACCAAGCACCCACTTGATCTTTAGCAAGCTTCTACTTGCATGGAAGCTTCTACTTGCATGGAAGCTCCAACTCCCAAATTCAGTCAAGCACCTACTGACCTTATACAAGCTACAACTTACAAGGAATCTTCAACTCCCCATTTTCTAAGAAATGACTTAGACTTATAGCAAGGTTTTTATCACTCTCGTATATTTTTCTTACACAACAAATTTTGATCTCTAAATTAGCTCTTCTATCTTACCTTTTCACCTCTTGATTCACCTCTCTTTCCTTCACATCATGATGCTAAAATGGCATACTTTAATGGCCTCTATCATACACATTTTTATACCTCATTCATATATGAATGATATTCTCTTCCTTCACTCTTAATCAGCTTCTTCTTCTGCTCATAACTCAGTCTTCAAGTCACACACTTTATCTCATACACAAGGATAGTTAACAATTTTACATCAGCTGCTCCACACTGAACATAGGCCTCCAAAAACTAATTTTCTTGCACACTAAGGTATTAATATACAAGATAATTGATTACATCATATTCAACTCCCACTTCTGATCCTTCACATACTTGTCACTTCAATTCATACCAATGGTGGAGAATGACATCATCAAAACTGCCATCAATGTCATCATTACATCTACAACATGTCAGTTATGACATCTGACCCTTCTTATGTTTTTCATGACACCTCTGATATTTTTTAAGGCTTGGAGAACATTCCTCAACTCATTTCATAATTGAAACAACTTATAATATACCTTTTTCATACCTGACATTGTCATTTGTAACTGACATCTTCAATTTTTGTCCTTTTCCCTACATTGGAATCTTTGTCCTTTAGATTAAAGTAACTCATACCAAGAGTTATGATGAATTTTTCATGTTTCATGTGACCTCTAATATTCTTATTAATCCTTGAAAATCACTTCATCTCACCATTTCTTCCTCAAGACTCCATTGGAGCTCATATGCTCAACTAGGTGTGCCCAAACATGGCATCTTCATAAACCAGTCAAGAGATTTCTTCACCCACACAAATTTATGTGATTTTAAAGCTTCTTGATGCTTGGAAAACGTTGTTAGGGACCTCAAATTCATCTTCATCAACTTGGATCAGCTCAAACACCTTTATTCTCTCCATGTAATATTGATTTGGAAAAGGTCATGATGGAGTTCCAGACCCATAAAATTAGTCCTCACAAAATGAGGTATAAGATCATTTAAACACCTGATCATGGCTCATACCATACCTGTATAGAAATATCTTGACATTTTTCATCTTTTAATCTTACCAGTAAGCTTCATTTAGAGGTTTAAAGATTTAATATGCATGCATTTCTGAGACAGCTCTGACTAGGTTTCAGACCACCAAAACCAGTTATGTCTTTGATGGATTCTACTAATGCAAAACACACTTTCATGTAAAACCAAAGCTTGAAAAACTTTCATAGGAGTTTTATAGTTCAATTTAAAACACTCACATGTAGGGGTTATGTGGAGAAAATCATGCTTACACTTCCATTTCTTAGACCTTCTTGACAGGCCTAAAAGGGCAATTTTGGCCATTGTAACTTGAACACAAAATAACCTTAACAAATCAAATCGTGGCTCAAACATGTCATATGAGACATCTATAAACCATCCAAGCTCAAAAAATTCTTCAACAACTTGCACTTTCATCATCATCCCTCCAGTTCAACTTGGCTAATTTTTTCATTTCTAGCCCTTAAGGAGTAGTTTGTCTTGGTTGACCTGTTTCACAAAATGTATGCAAAGAACATACTTAAAACTCCTCATGGACACTTGTGTCACATCCCAAGATTTCTCCCACATCATAATTTTCACCATAAAATGGGGAAAGTTTTAGTGGTGAATATTCATAATTTGGCGAATATTCCAAATTTGGAAAATTTGAAAAGGTGAATTTTTCATAATACAACAGTGTATCTTTTGCCTAAATTATCCAGTATAAATTTTTTTAGGGGTCATATTCACCTACTATTGAAAACTACTCCTATATAAACATAGGTGATTCACCATGTAGTATACTATTAAGGTATCGTTTGAACAACGAATTATAATTAAGTATTGTGTAAACAAGCAACAAGGAGTGCAGAGAGAGACATACGACAACACGTATAGTCATACGAAAAATATCAAGGAGTGCAACAAGTAAGAATTAAAGACATAAATGTCCTATCGTATGACAAAAAATTCCATGTTGCATGATAGGAATTTTTTGGTCGTGTGACAGGACATTTGTTGTCGCGTGACATGGAATTTTTTGTCACGCGATAGGACATCTGTTATCAAGTGACAACAATTTTATTGGCGTGCGACATCAAATTTCCAAGTTGTGCAACAGAAGCAGTGTTTTCAAGTGAAAATGACAATTATTACTTTTGAATATTGTATTTGTAAACCTTGGGAAATTTTCCTTTTTCATAGAAGTGGTTCCAAGGATATTCCACCTCCAATTTCCCAGAGGTCTCTTAAAACTATTCCTGCCATGAAACCTTCATCACATGACTACACCATCAAATTTCTTCAAAACAAGCATATTTTAGTGCCTTACCAGTTGACTTGGAAGGTGATAACACCACCAAAATGAAGTACGAGTCTTCTACATGACTAAATCATCACATCATATTTCCCAAGATATTCCATGACCTAACTCTCTAGTTCTTCTCCATTGCTTTGAAATGAGGGTTTTATGAGGGTTTGGAACCTCCTTAGCTTCTTAAACTTCGTTCATAAATTATATTCCATCATTATAAATCAATCTTCTTGAAAACTTATATAGACTCAATGCCCCAACACTAATGAAGAGTGTATACTACCATGCAGAATTTTGTCATTCCAACAAGCATCTCAAACTTCACCCTCAAGTTGGAAATGGTCATTTCAAGAGCTAGTTTGCACTAAAACTTCATTTTCTTTCTTGTACTTTAGATTTTTGACCTAAAATTTTTTTTACAACACTATAAAAAACTCCTTCACATGCCCCAAGACTTATTTCAGTCTGTACTTTCTTGAAACTCATCCACCACCATGGTTTGTGCATGCATATCTAGCTTGTTCTCAAGAATGAGCCTCTAAGAGACCTCAAACATGCCTCTACCAATCAAATCTTAGCATGTGGAACCTTCCACATCATCTCTACACCATCACCATACATGATACATACTTTCATTGTTTTTCCTCTACTTTCTTTTCTCCATACTCCAAGATATGCTTGCATAAGGTCTTCGAAATAGGCCTAGTTTAGCTTGTTTCACCTCATAATCTATGACCCTATTATCTTTTCCTCATGTACCTTCCTTATCATTCCTTTTCACACTCACTATAATAGTCCTCTTGATCTCCTTAATCCTATTTTTTCATTAATGATCCTTTTGAATCAATGATAACTCAGTACTCACATGCCAACACATGATATGTTTGACAAAATACCTCCAAGAATTATGGCCTCCTTACTTCGTCCCAAATGGATACTCTACATGAATTGTATTGTCTTAGTAGGAATTTGCGGCATGGTTGGTATTGTTGCTTGACATAGTCACTTCATTTATGTATACCACTTTGTAGGAAACTCAACCATTGATTTCTCACCACTTTCTTGTATTTGAATTTTGAACGGACCGCTCTGTTTGCACTATAGTGGGTTGTATACTTGATGAGTTGACTGGTGGATGGAAATTTTTTCGAATATGGTGTAAACCTATATGTATTTTCTCAATCGATGTGTGGATTTATTGAGATAGTGTCTATGTTTCCTTGGATGTTGTGGCTTCTTAGCTTACATTTTGGATGGTATTTTGCATGGCTGGAGGTCGGTTGGATGAAATGTTGACTCGGTGGTACGCTTGACAAGTTGGAATGAAACACTCTTTTGGTTGGGATAGAAGGGAGGGTCCAAATGATTCAAAGAATGTTTGGAGAGCATGCAAACCAATTCAAGACATGATTACCCAGCGTCGTTCTCTAATATGCATGGTTTTCTTATCCCTCTCTCACATAATTATCGTATTGTAAGTTTTCACTTCGCAATGAAATAGAAATTTTTAACCTAAGGAATATTGTACTTTTGGTTATTTAAAAAACAAATTTGTAGTACAAACAGTGAGATCTACCTTGTGTTTTACGTAACCCAGATGGATTTTGGTTTGTCAATCGTACCCTTAAATCTATTTTTGAGATGTTCTAGCAACTTAAGTAACTAGATTGGATAGTCTTAACCCCCTAAATTTATGAGTTGAATTTGAGTTCTCTTATAAACATATCAATCGTTTCTTTGTAAAAGTTAATAATTCACAATTTTCATCAAAGCATGAAAAACCTCTCTGAAACCCCAATCTGAAAGGTCAAGGTTTGACCTTGTTCCATGTTATCATGAGATGCCACAATAACTTTTACAACTCCTATATTTGATCGTTTAGTGTAGCATATTAGGAGCTTTGCTGACCTTGTTTATAACATTGGGTAGTTGCTAAAGGTTATAAGTTGGGTTTGTTTTTGGCTTGTCGTTTTGGCCCTAGGTGAAGAAATGGATATTGGCCTCTATAAACCTCTAGTATTTATATAGGAGAATTTCTTACAACCCTTAGTTTTGAGAAAAACACCTCTCTAGTTAGTTGTGCAAGGGTTTTTGTAGTGCCTCCGACCCTTGGTTGACTAAGTCAAACCAACCCAATTACGACAAGTGGCTCCAAAAAAGTAGTCGCCATTTGTACCCTATTCTTCAGTTCCAAGTTCCGCCAACTCCTGTGAATTCTCGATATATAAGAGAGCATATAAGACTTACCTTGTGGTGCATTTTCCCATCAGTAATTACTTTTTTGAACGCAATATCTTAGCCCTCAAGTTAAAATTCGACGTTTTTCACAAACTAGTAAGAAAATGTGAAATAATGTCATGGGGCCCAAGTCAAGTAGCAGATGAGAAAACTTGTAGGCACTTATAATTGACTGTACGAAACCCTATTTTGTGCCTTGCTTTGAGAAATTTGACTGCTGGGGAAAATGGTGTTTCTCTCTCTCTCTATTCTCTCTCTCTCTCTCCTCTAGTTAGGAAATGAAATGAATGTACCTCTAACTCTCTCTTATTGTGTGCTTAGTATTATAATCATGAGAATGGTAAAACTATGAAAAACATGAGTTATGCTAGTTTTTGGGTAGATGTCATGCCAACAGTTTGTGTTGACCATGCGGTGGATACAGGTACCAGAATAAGGACAAGTGGAGTGTATTGGTATTTGCATATTATCATGTGATCTTGAAATAATATAGTTGTAAATGTTATATCAGTGACATTATTAAAAGGAAATGTAAATTATTGTTTTCTGTGATGATTACGGAATTGTTAGCCATTGGGAAAAGTGGGTTATTTTCGTATTTGTTGCACTTTTATATGTTTGAATATTTCCCTACTTGGCATGCTTTTATATGTTGGTGGAGTAAAATAAGTTGATGTATTATGTTGAATGTGATGTCAGAAGAATTCCTATAGATAGTATATGCAATTAGTGTAGGTACAGGAATTTAGAAACTTTTTATTTAGAACTATTAGAATAGTTGTAGTTTAAATATTGTTTATACCAATAAGATTGATAGTGACAAAGTGATAATGGATAAATTTATTCAATGGTCAGTTACGGTGTTGACCTAGGGAATTCTCTTAGTCTCCTAGGAAGAATAACAAGTAGTAGTCATATGTTTCATTTGGAGGAAATCGTCAATCATCTTATAGCATGAAAATAGAATAAAATTTGGATATACCATGTGTGCATTGAAATGGATACGTAGTTGTATTGGAATGTTATACTATTGATTTAAAGGTATTAAACAATCATCTACCATGTTAATTGTCATATTTTTCTTCTTAGCACTTAGAATGTTTAGAAAAATATTATCTCACCTTAGCTAACTAAAACAAAGTAATATCTAACCCCTTTTTCCTCCTTACACACTTAGTCAAGTCATGTTAAGTCTAAAACCCCATGCCATGCTAAGAAAATAATTAGACCTTTCCACTAGTTGTTATCTTTTTTTACACTTGGGGACAAGCCTTGCAAAAATGTTTCCTTAACTTAGGTACGTTTGTGTGAGGAAAGGGTTGCACTATGTGTACCCTGTCACATTGGATGTGAGTATGATTGTTTTCCCTATGTGATGTCAAGTTCTAGTCTTCTCTTGAGAAAACTATCCTTCGTGTGTGTATTTTCCTTGGCCCTGTAATGGGGTAGACAAGCCTTGTGATTATAATTGGGTTTTTTTCATTTACAAATTATCTCATTAAAGAAATGTAAATGACTTGAGTGGAACCTATGTTTTTTAGTTACCTACACATGAAAATATTGATTTTGAACCCCTTAAACCCCTCTCAAACAAGAGTGTTAGCTTGGTAAGAAGTATCGAAGTTATCTTGAGTTGCATGAATATTGTGGGAGATAAGGGTGTTCGATTACTGCAATTATGACTTTAGTAGGGTGTAGAGTATGGAGAGAAAATGATTTAACTAATCATGGTACCTCCTTGATGTTATCATGTATGAAACCTTGAAATACGTCACCAAATAGTCATTTTAGTGTCTTTCGGACAAGGCCTCTGGAAGTGTAAGGTGAGTTAGAGTCCTCATTGTAATACATGTTTAGTGTTTGAGTGGCTAATGATAGTGAAAAGAATTTTTTCGCGTGAAATCACTCTCTTTAGAGACTTAAGACCCTAAATGTTGAGCAAGTATTGTGGAACTTGATATTGTTTTAAATGAATGCTAACAAGAGACCAAAGTAATAACATAAGTGTAATAAGATCAAAATTAAGTGAGGTATCGATTAAGGGCAAAGGAATACTCAGAGTTCTCCCCATAACATAATTATACTTTGTTTTAAATGTAGTTAAAAAGGAGGGGTAAACTGCTCCTTGTGAGATTAAACTATTGTGAGAACATGGATTCATATGGAAAACAAAACTTATGATGTGTAAATATTAACAAAGACTCAAACCAACCATTGAATGATAAAAAACTTCAAAAAGGAAATAAATCTGCCCTAATGGATAGAAGATTATATGGAGAGGGAATTTGGACCCTAATCTCCTTTAAATCTTAAGATTACTTCCCCAACTTCATATCAGTTCCGCTTGTGTAATGTGTTGGTGTAGGATATTTTCCATGCACATATCTTAAGTACATGGGATTCCTCTACATAGGTCATTCACCATGCTTAGGTGTCCTAGGGTGTCATTATGGCCTTACACACGTCATAGAGCGTTATAGGAGTTGGCATGAGGCTAACTCTCCCTTGCAAGAAAAACAAACCCTACCTAAAATTTGATGTCATTTCCAACGAGTACCCATACAACACCCTTTGCACCCATTTAGGGAACTTTTTTAATCTATTTGCAAGTCTTACTAGTATTTTCCATTAGTTGTGGGAATCATTTTCTTGCTATAAATTTTGACCCGTTGCTCGGTTTTGAGCGCTTCTTTAGTCAAAGTTGCATGATTTTTCACACATTATGTGATGACATTGTTATTTTTGTAAACGCACTACTTTATAAATTTCCGCATTCGGGGGGGTCACTAGTACTCTTGGGCCTTATATTACACGTAGACGTATTATCAGCTGAGTTCGACGTCTTGTATTTGTGCACCTTGCACTTTTGATTCTGCATCATGGAAGGTGCTCTTTCTAGACTTGAGTGTCGTAGGATCACTTTACAACCTCCGCCACTTCTTATTGGGAGAGAGAACTATTCACTTTGGCATGCTTCTATGGAACGTTACTTCACCTATGACGGTCTTTCACACTTCTTGCTTGGGCCAGTTTTTGCACCCACTGATCATCATCATCTTAGTGATTTTCTCAACACTTGCGACCGTGTTTTTAGTACCATGATGATGCATGTCTCTCCATCTCACTGGTTTCACGTGGCAGACTCAGATCCACCCCACCGTGTCTGGAGCATTCTTCAATCCCTCTATGGAGACCCTTCACATATTGTCGACGTTGTTATTGTTGTTGATTCAGTTGTCTCCTCTATTTCTTCGTGTGATGATAGTTCCACTGACAGAGAATCGATTGGTTCTAATTCTGATGACGAGGATTGTGCACCCAGTTATGATGTCGAGAGTACTACAAAGGACTCTTCTCCTCCTTCTCTCACTATTCCAAAGAGTGTTGACACATCCCACATCTCATCAGATATTGAGCAGTCTCCTATACAGTCTCATACACTCATCACACTTTCCTCCTTTCCACTTTCAGTGTGTGAGGCCCCTTTCACTCCTCTACCTTCATTGGATGACTCATACCTATCTAACATTGCTCTTCTATTTGTTGAGCCCCCTCAATGGGATGAGTATTTGCCTGACCTTAGTCATCTTTTCACAGAGTACACTTGTGATGTACTATAGGTTCCTCATCCATCTACAGGTATTTCAGAGGAGTTCATCATCTCTGTTGTTAGGAGTGCCCCTTCTGGGACTCTTATCACTTCCACTTTTCCGAAGACCTTCATTGATCCACCCTTGCTTGTGGATCCATTTTTTGCTGTGGGGGATGTTTTGTTGCCTTCACATCAGTTGGACATCCTTTCTACAGGTGTTCACCCTTCATACTCTAATAGTTCTTCACTCGTGACATTCCCTTCGCACTCACTTGCTAGACCTATGTCACACTTTCGTGGACCACACTTAGAGTTCTTCATGTTGCTACCTTCAGTTTCCTTCGTGGAGTGGGCAGACCTCCAACACGTCATTTTTTTCCTTCCTAAGGGCAGGCACACAATTCGGTGTGGATGGCTCTTCTTCAATCCAGAGGCAAAGGATCTCGTGATCAACATTCTTTTGGGAGACCTCCTAGAGCTGCAGAGTTTAGATCCGTCCATGGCATCTTCTCCATTCTTCTCGTCTCCCTCTTCTTCTCTCTTCTTCTTCTTTCCGAGAGATTGCCTCTTTGTACATGGGTACCTTTACAGGCTCATCTATGGTCGGGATCCATCTTTGGCATCTTTCTTAGATTAGAGAGTGGACTTATCTCTCTTTTGGGGGGAGTTTTTCCCACTAGGTTTTCTCCTTTTACTCCACTTTTCGAGAGTTTCTTGTACGTGGGTACCTCATCAAGATTTTTGTCGAGGACCCACTTCTCTTTGTTTTCATCTATGTGTCCACCTAAGTTATGCTTCAGGGGGGGTGTTGGTGTAGGATATTTACCATGCACATATCTTAAGTACATGGGATTCCTCCACATAGGTGATTCACCATGCTTAGGTGTCCTAGGGTGTCATTATGGCCTTACATGCATCATAGAGTGTCGTAGGAGTTACATTTGACCGGCTATTCTAAGAATGTAACTCCCACCTCTTGACAGCTACATTTGTGGGGGAGTTACACACCCCACTACTATATGTACACCTTTCATCTTAAGCAATGGAATGGAATAGAGTATGGGATTTGAGCCATGATTTCAAATCCTTAATGCATGTGCATTGCTCTCATGGGTGATTTCTTGGTTGGATCTTGAAGCTACACTGCATTCAATGGTTAATGTGCAATGTGTTGATGTTCACGGATTCCCTCCAGATCTTCGTCATTCCTCTGACATAATGAAGGTAAAACTAAACTTCAAGTAAGCTTATTCAGGAACAAACCCTTGTCATAAGATCTAGCATTAGGTATATTTATACATGTTTAAAATGCATAGAACTAACAACTGAGTTATGGAAATTATTATAATGGAGAAAAAAACCAAATTTAAATGTATTTATTAAAAATTAGATTTTAAATGGAACCATCATAGGTAATTGTGTTAAATGAAATAAAGAAAGATGAAACCTAGTTTCAAGTGGAAGGAAGGTTTACATGTTAAGTGTTCTTCAAATAATTAAGGTCCAATAAAGAAAATAAGACTGTGATAAAAATATAATCATGAAAATGTTTTGTTGTGGAAAGTGTTTATCCGTAAGCTTATATTGTAGTTGGATCGTTAGTAAGAAATGTACTTTATCATTAGTTCCGAAAATGTGGCTTAATCTGCATCATGCATTTTCATGTTATATATGTGGGTTTATGTTTGTGTAAATGTCTTATGTGATGTTGATTTATTCCAAGTGATCCCATGTGGTGTTGTATATCAAGTAATGAAAGTCAAAAAAAAAGAAATCTGGTATTTTTGTTGTTGCATTTGTGTGTCAAAATTGATAAAAGCATGACACCTTCCTTGTTTTAACATCATCTCTTCATTTATCTTCTCGAGCGCCCTTTGCAATGCTCCATCTTGCACCAAAATCCTTCACAATTTGATGTACCTCCATTGTAGTCTCTCATGCGCCGAAATACTTTTTTTTGCACTTCCTCGCATCCATTCTTCACATACGTTGTTTCTCTCCTTCTCTTCTCAAAAAATTTGTGACTCTCATTTCACTCTACATCCTTTCAAAACTTTGTGCTCTTTTCCACACACCAATTCTATCACGCACTATAATTCTTCTCATGAGTCTATTGTACAATCCTTTGTTTCTTTATTACAATCGCCCCTTTATTATACAACACCTTCTATCCTTTTATAGTGAATCACCCCAAACTAAATGCAATATTTTCTTGAATTTGGGATTGCTCCAACGTCAACCTAGCTCCTAACCCTATTATTTACAACTGTTTTCCCTAATCCATTTGGATTCGTCCCTACATGTAACAATCAACCTAAAAAATTATGCTTCCTAATGTTTTTGTCCTATTGGTATGCTTGGCTTCTAGGATTCAATAATAATTTTTTCCATTCAAACCGTCTTTACATTTCACATCATCACTCTACAACATATGGCCCTTTATACTTGTCCTTATCTAAGGAATGTATCATTTCTTAAATCAAATGACACTCACAATGAAATCATATTGGAGATAAAACACATCTTGGGCACCTTATGGTGCAATGGGCACATATCCAAGTTATCTAACCCATGATCTAAAATATTTCTAGATGCCATATATTGTTATCTCCGTGTGATTTTCAAAACACGATGGCTTATGTTTCTCATTTCCATACCCATGAAGCGAGTGAATCACACACTAGCTAATTTATTTATGGAGAGAAAAATTACGTTATGAATCACTATCACAATCCCTCTCGATGGAAGTAATGCTATAAAAATCCAATTATCTCTTTAAAGAAATGATGAAAGGCTATAATATTGGTCCTAAACATTATTAATAAACTTATGTGGAATGCTATACATAATCCCAAAAAATCATGATTTTAACACTAAAATCCTATGCCACATTACAAGTGCCCACAAGGGCAATAATTTTCAAAATTATCAAACCTACTTACTTTACACGTTTATGCATATGGCATTACAATACATTACATTGAAGGTAAAAAAACCATAACTGACAGTGATCCTTCAATGTTACATAAGTGACAATAATTACAAGGGGCATCTGCATTTTTACATCACTTTTATTACTAATCAGAAAGCACATTTAATTACGAGGTATATTAAACACCTTTAAATACTTAGGTAACCCATTCTCCAAATTATGTATTTTGTAATATCATATCAATATCAATGGGATTTTCTTCCAGTATTAACATGATTTTCATACATGATTTTCTTTTGGTTGTTAAACATTCCTTTGACTACGATTTGAAATAGGTAACATCCTAACCATCATTTTCCAAAATTGTTCAATAAAAATAAATCACACATGGCACTTGGAAATATGGTAATTTCTCCACACCATTGGGATAAAGTTATGAATATCGGAATTAAATGGGGGCAAGTGTATTATGCTCGCACTTCCTATGACATAAATAGTCAATGATTAATTTGTCACTAAAACCTGCATAAAGTTATCATTAATGAGTTATGCCTCCTAGAGGCATAGATTTCAATGATATATTATCTCTCAAAAGGAATAGATAATTTGCTTAATTGACTTGTATCATGCATCTCATCGAATTTATTCTATAGATAAGGTGTAAGGTTTTTGATTTATATGAAGTGCAAACCATATCTAAAATAAATTATAAATGAATTATCTTCATAAATTTTGCCCAACATAACTAGTTATTAAACTAGTATTGTCATAAGTGAGATTCATGATCCCATACATTGAAAACCTTCAAATTAAGTTTGCTTTGTTATTGTATTTTTAAATGCCTATAAATTAAATCAAATATTTACTCAATGCATAAAAATCCAGATATCAAAAAATTCACCTTTATTTATCAGCAATTCAGATAATTAAACAAGGCTAAATTAATGTTAGATGATAGAGATATTCTGACTATTGATGGATTGTGATTCATAGTATGATTTGTGTGGATTCTTAGAGACATAGAGAGACATTTTATATTGATGATGATGATGTGTTGTTAGCATATATATTACTGACATTCAGAATTCTCATCATGTTGACTAGGATTTAGCATTTGAACTAATCTTGTGATCTTGTTGATATTGATAAAAGATAGAATTGAGATGTTGTAAAAATTTTAGACAAATGATAGCATTGTTTAGTTGAGATGATGATTTAGCTATATGCGGATGTTTATTGATTGATGTGCGTATATTTTATCTTTGATGTTTTTGATGTGGCCACGAGGCCGAAGGAGGTATTGTGTGATTTTGCAGGTAATTATATCACAACAATCAAAAGGGGATTGGAGACCAACCACAACAGAATACTAGATGGATACAACGAAGGTCACCATGGAAACTTGTGTAATATTGGTTTTTTTTATTTTGTTAGGGGGTCCCCATGGGGGGATGACCTCCAATTGTGACCATGGGCTTTGTGTGTAATTCTTTCCCTTTTATTTTATTTATTGTAGAGTATGTGATTTATTTGTGATGTAATTTATTTAATCATTGTTGATTAATGTGCCTTTATTAAGTAATTTAATCATGTTATTAAGTTATTTGGGGATGTGACAAAAAGGGGTCATTTATTAGAGTAGTTGGTCTTTTGGATTTTGTGATTTTGATTGAGTGTAAGTGACTTTGAGTGTTGTACACTCTACCTTACCTTGGAATTTCGGATTTGGGATTAAAGGCCATTTTTGGAGGCTTGTGGGACCATCTTTTGGAGGCTTGTGGGACAAGCTAAGCTTGTCCCACACCTCTTAATTTCATATACCAACCCTACCTATGGATTGGGGGGTCAAAAATAGACCCCATTATGTGTTTTGTAAGACAAAAAGTGACATTTATTGCACTTTTCTTACATGGGTTTTAAATTATGTCCTTAGGGGGTGTGGGTTTGGATTGTGTGTGTAAGAGGCTTGTCATTCCTCTCAACCACCAATTTATTGTGCATTGGGGTTGAGGTTTGACTTGTGATGTGGAGTTGAGGATAAGTGATGTGGCATCCTACATGGAGCCACCTCACCCTCCTCTTCCCTTTTTCTATATATGCAAGTTTATTTGTTTGTTTGGGGGTTATTTCATTTTGTTTTTGCTCTTGTATTTTTGGAGTTGGAGAGTTTTAGAGTGATTGTTGAATATTTGGAGCTTTTTGGAGTTGGATTGAGCTTGAAGGATCTTGGTGTGTGACTCCTTGATCAAGTTCTACCATGGAAAGGTAGGAACTACACCCTTGTTTTAATTTTTTTCTTTTATATGTGTATACTTGTATGTATGTGAATGGTTTGTATGCTTGTTAGGTTCTTGGGTAGAATGCCTAAGTATGATGTAGGAGAAGCTATGGGGATATTATATAGAGGGATTCATAATATTTTATTTCAATTTTTGGGAGGGAGTTGGGTTGAGTGCCCCACCTTTGATAAGAATATGCTTGCATTTTGTAATTTTTTCTTTTGAGGGAGACATAAGAGATTGTAGGGAGGCATAAGAGAATGTGGGAGGCATAAGAGGATCTTGAGGGAGGCATAAGAGTTGTGTAGGGGTTTTGATGTATATTTGGAGGGTTTTAAGGTGGGACCTAATCCCATTGGGAGGCATAAGTGATCTCCCCATAGATCCTTGCTCCATTGGCTTTGCATTTTCAAGCCTTGTGTATTTTGAAAGTTTCATTCTTGTGATTGTATCTTGTGTTGAATGTGTTTTGAAATGGTTGTGAAAATTTTTATTGTGATGTGGAAGCATTGTGTAGTTTCCATGAGTTGGATCCATCCTTTATTGCATTTTGGTTGGGGCTCGGGGGCCAATGAGGAGGATAGCTTCTTCTCCTCATTGGATTATTGGTTGGGTGGAGAGTGTTGCCTCTCCCCCATTTTTGTTGTTGTGATTAAAGTGAAGAAATGGTGGAGCTCTTGTTGAAGAATTTGGGATTTGGAGCATTTTTTGAAGTCAAAACAACCCTTCATTGTAGAAATTTTCTTGTAATTCCCACTTAAGGTGGAAGACTAGTAGACTTGTATTTAAAAGAAAAGTTGCTTTGTAAGTTTTATTTACCAAGTTGTAATATCATATTTGAAGGAAGTTCATTAAAGAATGTGTCTTTCCTTTCTCTTCAAATTAGTTGTATGTAAAGGAATGAATTAAATGGATATCATGTTTAAATTTTACCTTGTGTTGAAAGAAAAGAAAGTTGCAAATCTTAATGTTTTGATCACAATGTGAATTGGGAGGTTGTCATAGCCTTATTTTGGGTTGAAATAGTTAAACACTCTTTGGTTTTGATATATTTAAAGTTAAAGTTATCCTTTGATATCTATGTTCTTTTATACATTCATTTTTAGAGTTCTCTGGCCTACACAGTGACCGACACCGGTCAGTCTTAACCGGCATCGGTGTACTCAGTACCGACATCGGTCACTGTTTCATATTGCAGTATTTAAAATGTTAACTCCAAGTTTAGTTATCAACTTAAATGATATCATGACTTGCACAACAACCTTAAATTTAATGAATAATTGTTGGAAAAGTCATTTAGATAAGTGTGAATCACAAAATGTTGAAGATATGTTAAAATTTATAAAATAGACTCATCTGACAGTAACCGGCATCAGTGACTGAACTGCCATCGGTATTCCTATGACCGACATCGGTCACTGGATACTGCACCAATTTCATTTCTGCAAACTTGAAAGTCATTTGTTGTGCCCTTGTTTATATCAGATGCTTCTGAGACTGTTATGCTTTCTTAAAATTGAATAAGAAGTTGCTCATGGAATTAATCTCTTACCCCCCATGCATTTAAAACAATATTCTAAAATACTTATCATTAACACAGGAACCAGTGCCGGTAGTGGAACCGACGTCGGTAGCACAGTGGTTACCGCGGTCGGTCAAGAGACCACCATCGGTCACCTGTGCATGGATTTTTTTTTTGAAAATATTTCTGGCCAAACCATTGGCTCTTATGGATCTAAACTTCACCTAAATGTAGATCCAACCTATGAGGGTCATGTATGCTTGTTGGACCCATACTCCAACCTGCATATAGGGATTTAAATGCATAAAACTCTTGATCTACAAAATGGGGTTTTTCCCCATCCATGAAAAATAAAAGAGCTAATCAACAATAGATCTCAACCAGATCTAGGATAGATGCTTGCATTGTAATAAATAAATAAGAATGCATGATTAATCTAATATTCAACTATTCTAAAGGAGGAGCCAAATGGATGAAATCCCTTCTTCTTGCACATTAGATCCAAGAAGACTCCTTCATGATTTTCCCTTGATCCATGGCATCCACTCCTTCAACCTGCAAACCAAAGAGAAACAAATGAATGAGCTTAGGGTAAGAAATGCTTAAGAAGACTCCCTTAAGGATGATTAGGGTTTTTTTTGGTAGATCTAATCTTGTGGTCCCTATTGATTTGATCCAAGGGTTAAAAATCAACCCTACAATTGTTAGGTGAGAATATTCATATTATGGTTGTAAATTTTAAATAAATCAAATGTATGTGTAAATGGGTGAATGGGGCCACTTAGGGCTCTAGTGTATTAAGTTAAAAATGTAACCCTTCTAGTAGGTTTTAGTGAATGATTCAATGGACATTAAAGAAAATAATTTAAGAGAACTAAGGTAACTAAGGATAAGGGTTTATTAAATGTGGGTTGAATGTTAATTCCCAAGAGGGAAACTATTTAACCTAGTAAGAGAAATTAATGGACACTTATCTAGTGATGATAATTAAATTGACATTAGAACTGGATTAAGAATATTTAATTAATAATCTAGACTGGATCTATCCTATGAAATGTAACATTGCTAGTAGGAATTAATTAAACGTATATTAGGGTTTGACACCCTTGTAACTTAAAACAAAACAAAAAAATTTCGCAACTTTCTAGATAATTGTTTAAGGATTAATGTGGTTTTAGAACGTCAAAATTGTGGGCATTACACTTGGTATCAGAGCCATGGGTTCAACACTTGGACCCCGGGCACACTTGGAAACATAAGACATAACAAGAAAACTTAGCGCAACTCTAAACCTAGATCACACAACATTGCATGATATTTTAAAATGTAGAAAACCTAGAAAACTGAAACAAAATCTAGACGAAGATGAAATAACTCTCACCTTGGTCTGTGCAGGAGGCACAGACCAGATGAGGGGTTCTTACACATGGACCTAGACTTACCACCCCCAGATCAGGTAGTAGCCACCATATTGCCTCAGATACTTCAGACATTACAGGATGTTAATGCCACTATACACTGAGTGTATTTAGGTGGGAGACCAAGCAGACATGACAGAGAGCCATCAGTAGAGGCTCGTGCACCTTCCCGACATAGTGATGAGCATAGGGAAGAGAACTCCCATGTGGAGTCAGTCAGATGAGATTCACCACAGAGAGGTCATGGAGACAGGGCTACAGGACACAAGGACAGATCTAGGAGCCCTAGGCAGCATGATGATCATGTTGAGAGACCTAGAGGTAGACAGTCTACAATGGAAGATCACATCAGAGAGATCCTGAAACTCCATCCATCTCATTTCACTGGGGACACTGGAGGATTTCAGGAAGAGGCATGGTTGGTCAGCTTGAGCGGATGCTTCAAGCTATGTCCATGTACCAGCAACACGAAGGCTCATGTTTCCATCCACCTTCTGAGAGATGGATCCAAGATTTGGTGGAGGACCAAGGAGTAGAAGCTCCATTTGGATTCCAAGAAATTCACTTGGGAGCTCTTCGAGGAGTGGTTCAGGAGTAGATACTTGTCCAAGGAGGTTCATTCAGTAGAGGATAGATGAGTTCCATGACCTACGTCAGGCATCCATGATAGTGGCAGAGTATGAGAGTCACTTCCTGGACCTACTTCAGTATGTAGACTACATGCAGGATGAGTAGGTGAGGATCCACAGGTTCATCAGGGGCCTGAACCTAGACATTGGAGGGGAAGTATGCACATTCATTATCTGCAGACATTAGCAGAGGCCATTGAGAAGGCCTACATTGGAGGAGACTAGGGGGAAGATGCAGCAGGCCAGAGATAGAGTGTGGAGTCATATCCAGTAGATGCAGGATAACAGATCGAGGGGGTCAGCTCCTCCTCCTCATGGTGGACATGGTTCTGCACAGTCTTCATTCAGACCACCACAACAGCCACCTCAGTAGCAGACTCACCCTCCATTTAGGCCTCCACAGAGATTCGATGCTCAGAGGGGATGCAGTATGGGGCCTCCTCCTAGGGGACCAGTCAGGACTCAGGCACCACCTAGAGCTCAGTCAGCAGGAGCTCATCAGTAGTGACCACAACAGTCCATAGCAGGATCATCAGGATCCATGACACAGACCACTAGAGTACCTGCAGGAGCCACTTCTCATTGGAGGGGACCTGGTAGTTGCTATGGGTGTGGAGTACTTGGGCATCATTGGAGAGAGTTCCCTCAGAACCCTAATAACAAGGGTAAGGCACCAGTTTCAGAGCCTACAGTAGGTGATATGGCTAGGAGCCACAGGATATATGTAGTGGTCAAGAACCACCAGGAAGAGCACCAGAGCATGGTGATTGAGATGACAGGTAGCATTGATGGCATTTCTATTCCTATTTTATTTGATTCAGGCTCCTCAGATTCTTTTATTTCCCCATTTGTAGTAGAGCGATGTAGGCTGGTGGTAGTTAGGCAGAGCCATAGTTGGGATGTGGAGATGGCTTCTGGAGCCAAGCTCATAGTGGACTCCTTAGTCAAGGAGTGCATAGTTGACCTAGGACCCTTTTCCATGACCTTGGATCTTCGTATCCTTCCTTTGGGTTCCTATGGGATTATTTTGGGCATGGATTGGTTATCTGCACATAGGGCTAGGGTTGATTGTTACAGTAAGGTAATATCATGTGCAGATGATTTGGGAGTGGAGTCAGTGATAGTTGGAGTCAGGAGACCCACCTCTATTCACACCATATCCGCTATGCAGCTTAAGCGATGTGCGACAGAGTTGCCAGTTGTATGTTGTCACGGTTAGCGACAAATCAAGGATGAGTCTAGTGGGCCATCACTTGATGATCATCATATCTTGAGGGAGTTTTTAGATGTCTTTCTAGGGGAGATTCCGGGGTTACCTCCCCCACGTGAGATATATTTTCACATTGATTTGGTTCCAGGAGCAGAGCCTATCTCACGAGCACCTTATAGGATGACTACCCCTGAGCTCTGTGAGCTCAAGTTGTAGCTTGAGGGCCTTCTAGAGAAAGGCCTAATCCATCCTAGTGTATCCCCTTGGGGTGCACTGGTGATTTTTGTAAAGAAGAAGGATGGATCTCTGTGATTGTGTATTGATTATCATCAGCTGAACAAAGTAACGATCAAGAACCGTTACCCCCTTCCACGTATTGATGATTCATTTTCTCAGATGAAGGGGCCAAATATTTTCCAAGATAGATCTTAAGTCTAGATACCATCAGTTGAGGATCACTGAGGAAGATATTCATAAGACAACCTTCCGTACGAGATATGGCCACTACGAGTTCACAGTAGTGCCTTTTGGTTTGACGAATGCCCCCACAGTATTCATGAGTTTGATGAATGGGGTATTCCAGAATTTTTGATCACTTCATGCTCATATTTCTTGTTGACATTCTTATTTACTCATGCACATGTGACGAGCATTAGAAACACCTTCGACAGGTTCTGCAGTGTCTTCTTGAGTAGCAACTTTACGGGAACCTAGAGAAGTGTGCATTCTTTCAGTCAGAGGTGCAGTACTTGGGTCACATCATTTCTGGGGAAGGTATCACCATCGATCCTTCCAAGATTTGAGCTATTATGGATTGGCCCATGCCAACTAGTGTGACCGAAGTGCACAGTTTCATGGGGTTGGCAGGTTACTACAGGAGATTTGTTCAGGACTTTTCTCAGGATTGCGCACCCCATCACTTCCCTTCAGTGGAAAGGGAAGAAGTTTGTTTGGTCTGATGGATGTGAGTAGGCCTTCAGTACACTGAAGGGATGCCTTACGTCAGCACCGATTCTTGTTGTGCCAGACCCTCAGAGGGATTTCTTTGTGTGTACAGATGCTTCCTTGGTAGGATTAGGTGGGTTATTGATGCAGGAGGGCCATGTGGTTGCCTTTGAGTCTTGAAAACTCAAAGATCATGAGATCAATTATCTGACTCATGACCTTGAGCTTGCAGTAGTTGTGCATGCTTTGGTTTGATGGAGACATTTCCTTCTTGGTAGGAGATTTATTCTCAGGACAGACCATTTGAGCTTACGTCACCTCTTCACGCAACCCAATCTCAACACTCATCAGCGGCATTGGATGGAGTTGTTATGTGAGTATGACATGGAGATAGAGCATGTGAAGGGGAAAGAGAATGTTGTTTTGATGCTCTGAGTAGACAGAAGACATTTGGTATGGCTACTTCAGTGGGTACAAATTTGTGGAGCAGGATTTTGTGACAACTTCCTCATGACAGTTTCTACCTTGCAGCTAGATCAGAGATTGAGTCTCAGAGACCCCTTGAGGGGAAGTTTGATTGTTTTACATTAGAGTCAAATGGACTACTCAGACACAGAGGCAAGATCTATGTACCTAGGGATGGAGGTTTGAGATAGGATATCTTGGCAGAGGCTCATCATGCACCTTATTCAGCCCATCCAGGGGTGAAGAAGATGCATGCCACCTTGAGACAACTATACCATTGGAGAGGTCTTCAGAGAGATGTAGCTTAGTTTGTGTCATGATGTTTAGAGTGTCAAAGGGTGAAGGTTGAGCATCAACATCCAGCTGGCCTTCTTTACCCACATGTTATCCCAGAGTGGAAATGGGACACCATTTCCATGGATTTCATAGTAGGGCTACCGACATCGAGATACCACCATGATGCCATCATGGTCACGGTGGATAGATTGACGAAAGTGGCTCATTTTTCTCTGGTGAAGACCACCTATACAGCTAGTGTAGTAGCAAGAGTGTACCTGGATGAGATTGTTAGACTGCATGGGATTCCATGGAAGATCATCTGTGACCACGATCCCTTATACACATCACACTTCTAGACTACCATGCAGCAGGCCCTTGGGATGAGTATCAACTTCAACACATCCTATCATCCAGAGACAGATGGACAGATGAGTGGGTGAATCAGATTTTAGAGGACATGCTTCAGATGTACGTCATGGATCATCAGTCAAGGTGGGAGGAGTACTTGTATTTGGTGGAGTTTTCCTACAACAATAGTTTTCAGAGTTCGATTGGCATGACACCTTTTCAGGAACTTTATGGTAGGGAGTGCAGGACACCATTGAGTTGGGATAGATTGGAGGATAGAGTATCTCTTGGACCAGATTTGTTACAGGACATGGAGCAACAGGTTGTTTTGGTCTGACAGAGGTTGTAGGAGGCACAAGATAGGTAGAAGAAGTATGCAGATCAGAGGAGAGTCGACCATAGTTATGAGGTGGGCACGAAGGTGTTTCTTCATGTCAGACCTCATAAGAGTCCTATCCATTACAGAAAAGGCTCTAAGTTGTCTCCTAGATTTGTGGGTCCATTCAAGATCCTAGAGTGGATCAGTCCCTTAGCTTATCATCTAGCCTTGCCACCCATCTTGTCTCACATGCATGATGTGTTTCACGTATCTGTTCTTAGGAGATATATCCCAGATCCATCTCATGTATTGGATTGGACCGCATTGCAGGTGCATGAGAAAGGGAAGATGATGGTGGAGCCCATGCATATTTTAGAGCATAGGACCCTGGGCCTTCGAGGCTGAGAGATTGATCAGGTGTGAGTCCAGTGGGATAGGTATGATGAGACTGCTGCTACATGGGAGGATGCTACATTGTCTACGAGTCCAGTTTCCACACCTATTTCAGTGACTTCCAGGAGGAAGTCGATCCTAAGGGGAGGAGGATGTAGTGTCCACTCTACTTCAACACTTATTATATTTTGATTTTGATTACTGTTGACTATAGACCTAGATATTGTTGTATCATTTTGGTTTAGGATGAGGCTAGATGATAGAGATATTCTGACTATTGATGGATTGTGATTCATAGTATGATTTGTGTGGATTCTTAGAGACATAGAGAGACATTTTATATTGATGATGATGATGTGTTGTTAGCATATATATTACTGACATTCAGAATTCTCATCATGTTGACTAGGATTTAGCATTTGAACTAATCTTGTGATCTTGTTGATATTGATAAAAGATAGAATTGAGATGTTGTTGAAATTTTAGACAAATGATAGCATTGTTTAGTTGAGATGATGATTTAGCTATATGAGGATGGTTATTGATTTATGTGCGTATATTTTATCTTTGATGTTTTTGATGTGGCCACGAGGCCGAAGGAGGTATTGTGTGATTTTGCAGGTAATTATATCACAACAATCAAAAGGGGGATTGGAGACCAACCACAACGGAATACTAGATGGATACAATGAAGGTCACCATGGAAACTTGTGTAATGTTTGTTGTTTTGTTTTATTTTGTTAGGGGGTCCCCATGGGGGGATGACCTCCAATTGTGACCATGGGCTTTGTGTGTAATTCTTTCCCTTTTCTTTTATTTATTGTAGAGTATGTGATTTATTTTGTGATGTAATTTATTTAATCATTGTTGATTAATGTGCCTTTATTAAGTAATTTAATCATGTTTATTAAGTTATTTGGGGATGTGAAAAAAGGGGTCATTTATTAGAGTAGTTGGTCTTTTGGATTTTATGATTTAGATTGAGTGTAAGTGAATTTGAGTGTTGTACACTCTACCTCACCTTGGAATTTCGGATTTGGGCTTAAGGGCCATTTTTAGAGGCTTGTGAGACAAGCTAAGCTTGTCCCACACCTCTTAATTTCATATACCAACCCTACCTATGGATTGGGGGGTCAAAAATAGACCCCATTATGTGTTTTGTAAGACAAAAAGTGACATTTATTGCACTTTTCTTACATGGGTTTTAAATTATGTCCTTAGGGGGTGTGGGTTTGGATTGTGTGTGTAAGAGGCTTGTCATTCCTCTCAACCACCAATTTATTGTGCATTGGGGTTGAGGTTTGACTTGTGATGTGGAGTTGAGGATAAGTGATGTGGCATCCTACATGGAGCCACCTCACCCTCCTCTTCCCTTTTTCTATATATGCAAGTTTATTTGTTTGTTTGGGGGTTACTTCATTTCATTTTTGCTCTTGTATTTTTGGAGTTGGAGAGTTTTGGAGTGCTTGTTGAATTTTTGGAGCTTTGTTGGAGTTGGATGGAAAGGTAGGAACTAACCCTTCCTTTTTAATTGTTTTCTTTTATAAGAAGATGCTTTCATGATTTCCCTTAGATCCATGGCATCTTAACCTGTAAACCAAAGAAAAATATGATTAGGGTAAGAAATTATGCTTTTCTAGGGTAGATCTAATCTTGTGGTCCTATTGATTTGATCCAATGGTTAAGAATCAACCATACAATTGTTAGGTTAGAATATTCATATTATGGGTGTAAATTTTAAATAAGTCAAGTGTATGTGTAAATGGCTGAATGGGACCACTTAGGGCTCTAGTGTATTAAGTTAAAAATGTAACCTTTCTAGTCGATTTTAGTGAATGTTCAATGGACATTAAAGAAAATAATTTAAGAGAACTAAGGTAACTAAGGATAAGGTTTATTAAATGTGGGTTGAATGTCAATTCCCAAGAGGGAAACTATTTAACCTAGTAAGATTGAAATTAATGGACACTTATCTAGTTAATGATAATTAAATTGACATTAGAACTAGATTAAGAATATTTAATTAATAATCTAGACTTCCTAGATCTATTTGTAACATTTCTAGTAGGAATTAATTAAACCTCTATTAGGACATTGTTACACCCTTGTAATTTAAAACAAAAAAAATCCACAACTTTTCAAATAATTATTTTCAGGATTGTTAGATCTGGTTTTAGAACATTGAATTAATGGGCTCTTACAAATCTCTAATTAAATAAATTACAATAAATATCTACAATAAAAAATAGACTTGTAATTGATAAGTATCATCCACTAATAAGATATGGTCAGCATGCAAATAGCCATTATTAGTTTAAATGACACATGCACAACCATCATGCACACTAGTCAAACTAGGCACTCCAAACACTCCTAAAAATAGAAATGGCCTAAAATAATATCAAATTCATTCATCTATGCTTATAGATGGTTCCCCATCTCTTAGGGATGGATGGATAATGATTTGGTCTCAATTAAGTGCACATCCAGTGAATTGTACTCTAACTTGACACTTCCACTTAAAAATAAAAGATGTCTAAAATAGATTTTTTTTCACTTAACCAAAAATCTCTCACAAAACCAATTCAATAAATCTCCTAAAAAAATAAACACAACTAAAAATAACTTCTAACAGTAATTAATTAGGTGTCTGTATTGGCATCATACTTAACATTCCCCCCTTTGATGCAAAGAGTAGAAATTCCTATCATCTCCTTAAGTCTTCCATGAATCTTGTTCAGTGCAATCCCTTGGTGAAAATATCAATTGCATTGATTTTCACTTCTCACATACTCATGAAAAATTATCTATCATTGACCAAATTCTTGATAAAATGATACTTGAATTCAATATGTTTAGTCCTAAATGGAAAATTGGATTCTTGGAACCAATTGCATCCCCTTAATCAAAAATTGTGTAAGCTCAAGTTGAGCCTCTCTGAAATCAATTCAAAGTATTCTCAACCACATATCTTGTTTGCAAGAACATATAAGAGTTGCATATTTCAACTTCAATTGGAGGATAAAGTAATTGTAGTTTGTTTCTTTGATGATCAGGAAAAGTCCAACCCATTCCCAATGTGAAGCAATTCCCTGAAGTTGACTTATCTGTCATCAAGAAAAGCTCCCAAATTGAATCTCTTGTATCCAATTAGATATAATGAACTTGATGGTCTGAAATAAATACCATGATTATAAGTACTCTTACATATCTAAGAAAACTAAGTTTGGAGCACTTGTAAACGCTTTAATGATGGACTGCCCATAAATTGGGAAATTCCTGAAACCCAATAACTTGAACTTTGTCTATGTTGAAAATGGTATCGTCATTTATCCCCTAATAAGTGATTAATAATGTATAACTTTTTCCGAACTACTAATTTCTAGTTTTAGCATTGCAACCAAACTCTGTGTTAATGGCTAGTATTGGCTGCAAACTCTCATGGGCTCATTAACCTACTGAAAACTAGCCTGTTGTCTATGGAGCGATGCTCTTAAAATCCTTGACAATGATGGTTGATATGGGCTTTAATTTTTTCGGTGGCATTTCACCTGTTGGGTGTGTTATTCACAAAGCTTGGCTGCTCCTCTCCATAGACATAATTGTTATCAACCGAATCAGCAAAATCAACCTAATGTTGAGAAAATATAGTTGAACTCGTGTGAAAACATGGGTACTATCTAGTTGTGGGACTTGTTACTTGAGATAGACCTCCATGAAAAGCTGGTTCTTCTAAACTACCTGCCACAATCTACTCTAATGCAGGGGAAACTACTAACTGGTCTATATCTTGGGAACTCAGGGAGAGAGACTGCAAAAATGAAAACCCTACACTAAAGCGGTGATACACCAGAAAATGGAAAACCATAGCCTGAGAGTAGCTTCAAATGGTGGATTACATGAAGAGAACGTGGTCACTGACTAGTTTCAGGGGTGATAGACAGTTCTCCACAATTAGCAAAAAATGCATTCCACAAAAATATTCAAACATACACAATGATAGGCATGCCTGCAAGGATAATAATAGGGACAATATTCTTGTAATAAGATCGTAGGGGCAAATCAGAATGCAGAAAACACATTGTTGGGAAGATTACCACAAACCCGATTTTATTGACTTCATTGATATGACTTCAATCTATTAAAGATAAGGGCCTAGATCATTTGCCATGCAAGAAGTCCACGTACAAGGGCCTGGGGAACACACCTTTAAAAGCAATTATTGCTAGAGCTTTGAGTACCCAAAAACTCCCCATTGATTTTACAATGACCCAAACTAATTCACACTAGAAAAAATGAGAAGGAGAGAGAAGGGGAAAATGGAAATCCCAAAATTTGTCCTTCTACCACTTCTATGATGGATTAAAGTTTAGTTGGAAGGGTTTGGTCAAAGGCCCCCCATACGAAAAGTTGCCCTGCATAGAGAAAGATGATTCATTCCTTGGCTCTCAAATGCTTCAGTTGTCTAGATGATTAAAACAGAAATGAACCCGGTGGTTTTCTTGGTGAATGCTGCAAGAATTGTCTCATCAAATGGCAGTTTTCTTGATTTATGTGCTTCAATTTGAATCCTTCCAGCTACAATTTTGGTCGATTTTGTTAAGAAATTCAAAAGTTATGGCCAAACTGAAGTTGCGCCTTCTATTTTGTGGTAGGCGGTTTCTGTCATTTAACGGGAATGGCATAAGGTGCTGACCTGAAAATGTTTCTTGTTAATTAAATATAAAAAATTACCCTTTTCAAATGATCAAGAAAAAATTGTATTGTGAGCTTAGAGGACGTCGTGCTAAGATTCGAAAGTCTAATTTTAACATAGAAAATTAGATCTCGGAGTCACAACTTTCAGCCGTTAATAAGAAAAAAATATTCAAAGTCTTTTTCTATCTTTGAAGATCAATGTAAGGGTATTTTCAATAAGTACCTTATGTAGAAACAAGATGGGTGTTGCAATTCTTTATGTTTTTCTTAGCTCTTCTTTGATGGCCTTTTGAAACCAACGACTTCCCAATGTAAACTTTAGGCTTGAAATGTCTTTCTGTCATCATGTTAACGTCCCCAATGTTTTATCCAATTACACATTGAAAATTTCTTATTGTACAAGGAATTATAAGTGCATCCTTATCAAAACTTCTCATTGCTTGTTGTTTTACCAATTATCCAAAATCTAGAAACTAAAAACTCAATAAATCTGAACTTTGGTCTTGTAAACTAATTTTTTCAATGACATATTTATAAGTTGGAGGCTGAACTAAGAGTCCATGTATCATTCCTCTCAATTGAATCTATCTCAATTTTCACAGCATCAATCCCACCATTTCCTTATGACTAACTTTTACATAACTTATAAGCTCACTACCCATAGATGACAATGCAAACATAGTATTTTCATCATTAGCACATCATAAAACTAATTACCTTCTTGAGCTTGAAGCCTTGTGGATTCTCTCATAATTATGATCCTCTCATAATTGTTGGATGTAGACTCAACCAAAACTTGATTTGTGGATTTCATTAAAAAACATATGTTGGTTTGATGTAGATGGATGACTAGTCTCTTGGGAAGAGTCTAGTATTGTTTCTCTGTTGAACTAGAAAGCTGTGTAGGAATGTTGAAATCCCTTAAAATATTCTTCAAAAGGTTGATTACCTCATTCACTCATGACACCTTTTAGAAATATAATCATGATCAAGCATACATCTCATTTTCAAAAAAATTACGAATCCCTTGGAAATAATTGTAGATTTACTTGTAGGTTTATAAAACTTGTATGTCTTGCTTTCATCACTACATCTAGTTAAGATGTGAGCCACACTCTTAGGATTAATTTTGTTCCACTTTTTCACTCCTTGAATTGAGGTGAGTTGCATGCTGTTATTTCCTTCAACTTGGATGGAATTTCCATCTCCCAATACACTTGGCTTTTGAAGGAAATCTAACTTGTTGAAACCATCTTTCTGACTTGTCATGTTATTTGAGCAACTTGAAATCAAGAAACCACATATTATTTTCATCCTCTAATATCAACATTTCATGAGAGACAATAATTTGAGTTTTCTTGACCTCACTTTGTTCATCTTGAAATGCCTTATTTTCACCCTCTTGATTAGTTTGATTTTTAGCTGCATTATCTGCAATCTTTTATAAAGTGTCCTAGTTTTTTACAATAATGACAAGTAAGGTTATATTGTCTTACTTTTGTAATTTAGTTTGATCTTTACCCTTTGAAATATTTGTCTTGGTTGCAAGTTATTTTTTTGAAGTCTATTTTGAATCTCCTGCATATATTCTCATCTTATCCTCATGGGACAAGAGAGAACCTGCTAATTCATCAATGCATATAGTGTCCATGTCCTTTCACTCCTCAAGAGTGATCACAATATGCATCCATATTTGTGTCAATATATTAAAATTTTCCTATAACTAAACTTATCTTCTATGGTTTCTCCATAAACCCTCATTATATGTACTAAATCATTTATCTTTATGCAATATTCTCCAACTCCTTCATTGTATAACATTCTTAAAGTTTCAAAATTCATTTTAAGGGTTCGTAGTTTTGCTTCTCTTACTTTAACAAAGCCTTGATATGAAGTCTCCAAGGTATTCCATGCCTTATGGGCATTCTTTCTTCCATCAATTCTTGGATAAATGCTTTGGGTTTATGAAACTCTGGAGATAGAAAAAAGGTTTGTGCATCTACCTTTTCTTCTTCCTTTTTTACTCTCTTCTGATCTTGAGACAAAGTATTTCAATATGTATGATGGAGTGTATCTATTGATAACATTCTCCCAAACTCCCTTCCAAAAAGAATCCTCTTCAACTTATCTATCAATACTCAAAATTGTCTCCTTTGAAGATGGGGATATTCATAGAAACAGAATTCATTAAAGCATTCATGATTCTCCTGATAATGATAAAAACCCTTCCGAAACTTTCTTATATGAGGCTCTGATACCAAATGAAGGTTTTTTATATGGATCTATTTAAATGAAAATCATCCAATCTGCCCAGAATACCTAGCTATAAATAAGTTAGTTGATGATTGATCCAAAATATGCACTAAATAACTAAATATTAAATAAGTATGGTTTTCTTTGTAAGTGAGATTGGAATTACATTGCTGCTATTGTTTATTGAATTGATTGGCTAATTAGTAAATTTCTGCATGACAAAAAGACTAAAATCAAAATCCAGCTTGAGGTTTTCTTTGTAAATACATGCAAATAAAATCAAAGATAAATTCGATGCAAAAGGATTACCACTTGGAAAAATTCACCCCACTATTGTTTATTGAATTAATTAACAAACAAGGTTATATTAGCCATTACAATTGAACTTGTCTATTTTTGCATGACAAGTTAAAAACTAATAATAACATCTACAACTCCTAAATAACTAAATTCAACTAAATACGACTAAAAATAGACTCAATATGACAAGTATCATCCACTAATATTATATGGTCAACATGTAAGAAGCTATTATTAGTTTAAGTGACATATGCACACTCATCATGCACAGTAGTCAAACTAGGTGTCCCAAACTCTCCTAAAAATATAAATTGACCTAAAATAAGACTAAATTCAGTCATATGCTTTGAAATAGTGCCCCACCTCTTGGGGATGAATGGATAATAATTTGACCTCAGTTAAGTGCACATCCAATGAACTGCATTTTAACTGACACTTCAACTAAAAATAGAAGATGTCTAAAAAAAACCGCACTTAACCAAAAAATCTCTCACAAAACTAACTCAAATAAATCTCCTAAAAATAATAAACACAACTAAAACAAATTTTGACAGTAGTTAATTAGGTGCCCATATTGGCATCAGGATAATGCCCCAAATCAGTTTTACATCAAAATTTCCCGTTTTCCCATTTTTTCTTTTAACTTCAAAGAGTCACCCCATTGATATGGTTCCTTTGTGACTATGGGCAACTTTGAATCCTTATTTCCAAGAGGAGAGTATGAGATCAATTATTCAAGATTCGACAAACCTCACTAAACTCCTTAGCTAAGTTATGAATTCTCTAATACATGGCTCCTTTGGATCAAAGTGGACTCCTAAATGTGACCTCCTTTAGATTCAGATTCCCCAATAAGGCCATTTGAAACCTCTCATGTGTCCAATTTTTAATCTCAATAGTGTCTTCTTGACAAGAAGGTTCACCCAGATAAGTCTCTTCTGGTTTTATGGAATGTTTATTATCGGCATCAATGATTACCCTCTTCAGAATCACCATCTGGTTTTAGAGAACTCCATCTTTTGGGATTAATGG
This sequence comes from Taxus chinensis, assembly GCA_019776745.2. NCBI lineage: Eukaryota > Viridiplantae > Streptophyta > Pinopsida > Cupressales > Taxaceae > Taxus > Taxus chinensis. The sequence goes on along the minus strand of JAHRHJ020000202.1, from coordinate 45,943 downwards.
TTTTAAGAATTTTTTCTTACGTGGAATGAACTTAATATTCTAATGATAGGTAACAAACCTGTAGGCCTAGACCCAAGGAACAAATTAACATGTGAAGCATCAAAATACACCTCAAACACCTTGCTAAAATATGGTAATGCTTAAATAGGGGAATTTGTTACCTTCTTAAGCAAATTGAAACCTTGACCACACCAATTCCTTTCCTTTTATTCAATTGTTATTGGCACCATAATTCTACCAATTTTTAAAAAATGAAGTTTACCATGGAAAATTATTACATTTAATATACTTCTTGGAGTAGGCCACTCAATAGTTGTCTTTACCTTTTCTTCATCCTTCTCAAATGATATTCTAAAATAAAAAATCCCAAAAATACTAAACTCTTTTACATAAACTTGAACTTCTTCAACTATGCATAGAACTTTTCCTTTCTCAACAATTCTTGTACCATTCTTAAGTGCCTCAAGTACTCTTCTATACTCTTACTGAATGTCAAAATATAATAATTTTTTTTTACTAAAAACTTACCAAAATAATCTTGTAGCATAATGTTCATCATTTTGATAAATACATTGGGTGCATTGGACAATCCAAATAACAACATCAATCACTCATATAAGCCACCCTTGGTTTTCAACATTGTCTTACATTGATTTTATTCTTGAATCCAAATATGATAGTCTCTACTATGTAGATCAAGCTTACTAAAGTTTTTAGCTCTTCCAAGTACATCCATCATGTCATCTATACATGATATAGGAAATATGTATTTAATTTTTATCTTGTTAATTTCCTTGCTATCTACTCACATTCTCCATGTCCCAACATTTATTGGATTCAACAACTCATGCTCGTTGCAAAAAGACTCATGCTCTACTTCACTACACCTTTTTTTCACTAATTTGGTCACCTTCTTATTCAACTCTTCATGTTCTTTATGGGATCATCCTATAAGATACTTGATTGTGCAGAGATGATCATGGAATTAAATCAATATGGTGATATATTTATCTTGTTAGTGGAAAACCATATTGCAAATCATCAAGTATACTATAAAAATAATCTTCCAAATATTTTTCAACCTCTGTTTATATTTCCACAACTTTTAATTCTTATTTCGTTATTGTTTATGGATAACAAAGTCATATTGTCTTTTTCTCCTTTATAATTTTTTTGGACAACATACTTTCTAGATGCTTTTCTTTAAGAGGTAATAGAACTACCTTTAAACCATCCTTCCAAAAGTTATATATTTCTTCATTCCATCATTACTTTCTCTCATATTTTTATGGCATTCCTAATAACACATGATATGCATCCACTGCGATAACATCATATGATTTTTCATCCGTATGTATTTCTTATGGAAAATTTTATTAAACACCTATTAATAGTAACTTTACTTTTTTATACCAAGAAATACACTAAGGATAATGATGTTTTTCACATTGAGACTTAATTTCTCTACCATATCTTTAGAAGCCATATTTTCATAGTTTTTGCCATAAATAATACCTTACATACATGTCCTCTTAAAGTGCACTTGATGGAAAACCATGATACCACTATATTTATCGCACACTTTCTCTTTTCTTATAAAAACCATTATTCTTCTCATCATAAGATTCTCTTTCTATTTTATTATAGAAACCATTTTTCTTCTCATCAAAAGATTCTCTCTAAATCTACCACAACTTCTTAATTGTGTTCTTTTACTCCAACATCAATCAAATTTACTCTTGGATGATACCCTTGCCTCATTTATTGTACATGATAATGCTAATAATCAAATGCTTTGTGCTCTTCTTCAACACATCTGTAGAAAATATGCGGATTTTTTGGAGCTTTCCATCCTCTACCACCACCATAACCTCTTCCTCTCTAAAATCCCCTTACTCTTTGCTGATTCTGAAACCCTCATCTTGTATATTCTTGTTTCTCCACTCCACACAATAACTCTCATGTTGAAGGATTAAATCCACCTTGTTCCCATAATGGAGATGATGGCCTTATCTTACAACCAAACTATCTCTTAAAAATATTCCTACTTTTCTTCTCTTCCACCTTTCAAAGCTAGTTGTAAATAGGCAGGTTTCTATTCAATTTTATGCATGATTAATTCATATTGAATAGTGTTGGTGAAATAATTTTTTGCAGTGCATATTATTTGTTTTCACAAATATTTCATGAGGCTAATCCCCTCCTTCTTGGGTATGGGGAGGATCCCATTATTGAATTTAAACTACATAAAATTATGGGGTGGTTGTTAGTCTATGGATAAAACATAGGAATACTCCACTAAACTTGTGGAAAAATTCTTGTACAATGTACAAGGGAGGAATTTTATTGGAGAGAGGTAAAGGGGAGTAGGAGAAATAGGGAGAGAGGGTTAATGTTATGAGTAGAGTTATAAAATTCATATACATTATACATAGTAGTTCCACATTCAATTAGAATATTTAAACCATGACAATCAATAGTAAGAGTAATAAATCAAAGACCCAAAGTTCTATAGATCCATTAATCAAGCACACAAAGTTCCTTATTAGTTTTACAAGATCACAATGCTTGCAAAGTTGGAGAGTAAGAGAGGTATGGAAGAACATAGGCAAAGAAATAGAAGAAATGTATCTTTATTGCTTGTAGTAGTAGTGACACAAAGCCCAACAACTATAACAAATAAACAATTTCCAACCTTTTGGAATGGAGAATCCATTCCAATTTATAGCATTACAAATGTCTTTTCATCTTCCCCCACATGACTTTTCACCTTTCCTCATCACTTGTGACCTTTCATATTCCCCTAAGAATGAAACTGAGTCCTTTTTTTTATTAATGAATAAATTTTATAATGTAAATTAAAGGTAACTTAAGTGAATAAGATGAAATAGTGAAAAAGTACATTCCCAATGAAGAAATTAGAATATGGAGAGAGAGGTGGGAAGAGAGAGAGAGAGAGAGAGAGAAATTGGAAATGTGATGACAGAGAAATACCTTGTTGACGAAGAACCCGACCTTCTGATGAACCATGAATGAAGTTCCTTTCCACTTGACCACCTGTTGAATTGGAATAATTGAGATTAAACTCATTTCTTCAGTGAGACATATATACCTTCCATGGTATTGAATAAGTGTTCGAAAACATTGTTATGCAGTTTGTACTAAGATGGGAACTATTTTATCACAAGATGGGGGTCTAGATATAGAGGTCACTACCTCACTCATCTTGGCCTCCAAATTCACCGCCATGAAAAATATGTCTCCTTCTAGAGTGCAATCATCTCTAAGATGCTCAAACATTTTCTTTCTTATATGTTCCTCATTGAAATAGGTCCTTTTCAAGATACAAGAATTAATCCTTGAATGAAATTCTACCTCTAACCACCCTAATGATTGAAAATTATTCCTTATGTGAGATGTGGGCACACTATAAGGCATCGAATAAAAGTTTAGAAACATTGTTGTGAGATTTGCATGGAGTGGACCTATGATGACTTATTGATCCTACAAACATTATGGTATTGGTTAAGGGAACATTAGGATCATTGGATATGATAAATGAGCATAATTTTTAATCACTTAGGAGGCTCAAGTCATATTCGCAGAGGTTGAAAGACTCCATCAAGATTTTGGTCCAGAGCTTGCCGTGTATTTGGTTTGGAGCCTGCATAAACTTGGTTCAGAGCTTCTATATCCTTAGTCTTGAGCTTCCTGATTCACCTTAGTGACAAATAAATATCCTTTCTGTATGGATTAAACCATGATGACTCCATTTTTTTATAATTAGGATGAGTTGAATCATCCAGCTTCTTATATCAAAGTGTACCATGCAGAATTCGCCTTGAGACTGACGTTTTTGGAGCCTGCGAAGGCTTTCTCTTCTTCTTGAACCATGAGACAACTTTCTAGCCTTCAAATTATGGAAAAAATTAGTGAGATATGTTTAATGTGATTTTATGCACGTGACTTGAGCTCAATTCCTATACTTACTATTTTTTGTAGGACCTATCTAGGATAACTATTTTTAGTAAGTTTTCCCAATTTTTAATTTTTGATGGTTTTTGCTTGTTTGAAGTGCACGGGTGCTAAGAAATCACCTTTTTGGAAACTTACTATATTCGTACATTTCAATACTTTCACACTTACTATTTTTGTAATGGTGCCTTATGTATGTTGGATTGCAATGAAATTCATTTCAAATCTTTGAATTTTGCTTTAAGACATTTTACTCCAACTTTTGAGGTTTTTCTTCTGTTGGAACTCCGTAGATCTAAAAAGGAAACTTCTCGGGCTGAAAATTTCAACTTTATTTTGTAAATTTCATATATAATCAATAAAAATTAGCTTAGGATCATCTTTAAGGCGTTTTTGGGAGGAGTGCACTAGCAGAGTATGATGGAAATCGGGTGCACCATTTTGGAGATATGAGCATTTTTCATTTTACAAGCTTGATGTTCTGGAAAACTAAAAAAATCATACATGTACAACAATGGAGATTTTTTAGGGAAAAAATATCACTTTAAATGTTTGAAAATGACCAAGCGGTTATAAGGAGGAGTTAACCATTTTTCTTGCATGTCTTAACTCACCCATTTGACGGGTGACAGATTAATTGTGGTTGGTGGATGGTTAAAGTGTATTTTCACCTATGCAAAGAGGTAAAAAGGGAACACAAGAAAAAAAATAGTGACCTGTACCATATGGTTACAAGTGGCAGCTTCAGGTTCCTTGTGGGTGAGATGTAGGGGCTGGGAATGAGCACCGGGGGGCTAAAAATTGGTTTTCAAGTGACCAGGAGCTACATGGAAGGAATTGGGTCGCACTTTTGTTTCCCCCTTGTCCCATTTTCACCTTGGGAATAGTGGGTACAAAAGGTTTGAAAATTTTCAACCTAGGTTGAAGCACATGGAAGGGGGACAAGGTGGAATGTTAGTTTGTTCAACCTAGGTGAAAAAGTAGTGAGGGGTGAGTTGTGAGAGGTTTGACATGATGGGGGTTCACACTTTTGTGTTTTCCTATCTCATTTTCACCTCAGTAAAAATCCAAGGGGACACCAATGATGAAAGGTTTTACAAAGGAGTTTTGAAGTGTTGATGTCATCCGTCGAGTGCATTTGAGGGTACTATGAGTGCTTTTTCCACCCCGAGAGGATGGAAGAGTGTTTTGGGGTTAAACCTTATATGGTATTGACTCCAAAACATATTTTCAGATCATTCCATCCATTATTAAGATCCACTTATTCTTTCTATTTCATTTTAGGGTCTATTTCATTCTTGATTTAAAGGGGCAGTTACGATGTCCTAAATTCTCACAGAAGATTCTTGAGTCTTGGAACAAAATTGATGTATCCATCATGTAGAGGGTTCCAACATATTTCTATTGATTATTTTTTCTCCTAGAACTCCCAAAATTATATGTACAAGTTGGATTTCACAATTGAATCCTTCATTCCATGTGCCCAAAATTACTAGATATTGCACAGGTTGTTCCTGACTTCAATGTATTCGACCAAATTTCCTCAAACTACCTTGAATGACTTCATTGTTCTCCGACACCACTCTCAGATGATTGGAATCTTCCATGTAAGCTTCCAGAAGGGTGTTTAATAGTTGTGAAATGGCCAAAATGGCCCATTCTAAACCTCTGGGAGCAGTTGTTTTTCCTTGAATTTCAATGACTTCATCAATCATATCGGGCATACATCCTTGTACATTTGAACATACCTAGAGGAAGGCTTTATAGTTACCGGGTGGGGAATTTTTAAGTGGGGGCTTAGTTGCCATGGCTAAAAATTTTAATTTTACATGCTAGATGTTTAGCATGAAAAAAAGTATAATCTTATGTGTTCATTATATTTTGATTTGGAGAATCCTTCATCCATTGTTGTTTTGGATTTACAAGTCCAATCCACTCATCTGGGTATGCAAGTGCCTCCATAATTTTGTATTTTGCATATTCATGCCTCATGTGTTATTAGGTACACTACATAATAATGTAAAAATATGGACGGAGTGAAATAAAGAATGAGGAAGTGAAGAGACACCCATAGAGAATGAAGAAGTGAAGAGACAAGTACATGATTTATTGGAAACGAAAAATTCATATAAGAACATTTGAGCCCATGTGTAGTTCTAGTCGTATTAGCACCAAAGAAATATGGCAAATGGTTTATGAGCACAAATTTTGGATCCATAAACAAAATTACCATCAAGTACATATTTCCATTTCGATGAATGGAACATTTTATAGACTATTTAAGTACATTGTAAAGATAGGTTTGGAGAGTGAATATCATCAAATCCAAATTTGAGAAGGGAGTGAGTGCAAAACTACATTCAATAAAAAGGATGGGTTGTATGAGTGGTTAATCATGCCATTTGGATTGAAAATGCGTGAGCATATTCATAAGACTCGTGAATGAAGTGATAAAACCATTTCTTGCTAACTTTGTTATATATTTGGCTTTAATATTATGATTTTTTGTACAACAATGTTAGAAAAAATTGTTATTGGATCCTTATAATTATTTTTGTAAAGGATTTGAGCAAAAATAACTTCACATAATTGATTCCAGAAGAATCTTAATCTCAAATTCAAAAAGGTATAACATTTGATCAATTTAAGGATTGTATTGTAAAGATTGAGGGATGAAAAATCGTTGGTCACTTTAAAGAAGTAAACTTATGTTCAAAGGAAAAAAAAATTAATTCCCATGATGGACTGAGGATGTACACCAAGAAAATATTATCCATTGTTGAGTGGCCATCACTAAGGAGTATGTTTAAAGAGAAAATATTCCACTAGTTAGTAATTATTTACAGGAAGTTCATCAAAAACTCTTAGTGGAATGTGTTTAGATATCATGAAAATGATAAAGGGTGATATGAGAGGGTTTAGTTGGACAGATGTGGGAAAGTATAGCTTTTGGAATTTGAAGAAGAAGGTGATAGAATAGTCAGTTCTGGCATTTTTATATTTCAACAAAATATTCCAAGTTGATTTTTATGATAGTCGGGCAATGGTTGATAGTGTTTTAAGTGAGGAAGGTAGGCGCATTGTTTACTTTAGAAAGAAATTGGATAAAGCTAATAAAAATTACTCAATTTATGATAAATTATTCTATGTTATTTTTAAAGCATTGAAGAAGTTGAGGGACTGTGTGTTACCTAAGGATTTTGTTTTTTATGCCATCAAGCCTTATAATTCATAAACAACAAAGATAAGTTAAATCAAAACCATATGAAATGCATTGTGTTCCTTGAAAATTATTCATTTGTTTTAAAATATAGAAGTGGGATTTGTTATACATATTTCACCCCCGCGCCAAATATTGGATCGGCCACGACCCCACATAAGAGGAACCTGAGAGAACTCATTCAAATTCTACAAATTGGTTGCAGAAGGACTCAACCATGGAGTGGCGGAGGCCAAGAGAGACTAAAGGACCCTGTGCAAAAGAAATGACTCTGTCGGGTTGTTTCCATGTCTTAAATTTGTTCTCCAAGTTACAGGCAGACTCAACTATGAGATAGCAGGGTCAGACAAGAAGGGGCGATGCCGTGGAGGAACCAGAAACAAGAAGGGGAAGAAACGGTGAAGTTTCGAGGTCCTCGAGCTTGAAACTATTCAGAAAAGGGTCCAGAAACGATTAAGTATGGAGGAGGCAGCGGAAGAGGCCATGTGTCCTAATGGCACTTCTCCAAAGGTGAATCCAAAAAAAGGGAAGCCCAAAATAGCGTCAGGATTCCACGCGTCCAAAATCCCAAAAATTTGCAGGGTCGTTGAAAATTCTTGCAACTAAAAAAGAAGGTGTCAGATGTCAGCTTGGCGCAAAACCAAAAGGAGCCACGTGTCCAGGCGGAGCTTCGGGGCTGCGGGATTTTTTTGAGTTTTGCATTTTTTTGTGCAAAGGGCAAAAGGATAAATTGCAGACCCGTAGGACCGATTTTTGTTCCAAGCTGGCTGCCACGAGTCCCATATCTTCAAAGGGGGCCCATTTTTGAAAATTGTTTTCCCACCCATTAGTACGAACCCAGTACAAACTTCGAAGGGGCATATCTTTCGACTCAGGGCTCAAATTATTGCGAATCTGACACCATTGGAAAGATCTCGGCCTCACCTACGCTATGGAGGTCTAAAACTTTAATTTTGAGAAGGTTAGGTAAAGGAGAATGGAGGAAACATCTTCGGGATTTCAATGTAGGATCCATCTGTCTCAACAACCATATCGTATTCGATCTATTTCCATTTTTTCCTCTTCTTTCAAGGCACCGAATCAAAGATTGAAGCAGTAAAGATGAATTTGGGGGCAGATTTTATCAGAAGCATTAACGACAGTGGTTGAGCTTCAACCTACTTTTCCCGCTTCCCTCTCTTTTTCTTCTCTCTGATTGAATCTATAAATACGGGGGTAGGACTCATTGTAAAGGGTTGGACATTCTTTGTTTTACAGGCTCCCTTCTCCTTCTAGCAAAGGGATTTGTGGGGTTCAAGCCTTCCATAAAAAATTGTAATGTGTTTCTGCCTTTTGGCTACTTTGTAATGAACTGTATCAATCCACAGAGCAATAAAACATGTATGTGATCAATCTTAGATCCTTTCTTGTCTCTTTTGCTTCCATTTGGTTTTCCATTATAGATCTGGCTATCTATGCATTGTTTATTGTATGCATTTTTTTGGTTTGTGTCTATTGGAAAAATAAGTGTTCATCATTCCTTTGGTGCATCACCTGGTAGTTTAGTTATTATACTCTTTTATCCATGTCTCCTTGGAAATTTTTAGATTAGGTATAGAAATAGATCCTCTGTAAATCCTTATGTATGCACCTAAACAGAGGGATAAGGAACCATCCTTTAATTTGGAGAGCTTTTCCATTTTTGCAAGGTCCCACACCTTAGGAAAAGTTCAATGTTATGCAATCACACCAAATGACCCTACCTTAGAAAAGTATATTTCCATAACTCATTTGGGGGTGCTGTGATTTTGCACTAACAGGAATTACAATAAGGTTATTGACATAATAAGGAGGTGTATTTTTTTTGCAACAGATTAGAGTAGAAGTATTCGGGTTTGACTCTATGATAGTGTTATATGAAGAGTTTATGGATCTTAATAAAAGCTTGGAAACATGCAAGAACCCAAATGACATGGATATAACTTCTTGGTTGTATTATTTCATAGAAGAATATTTGTTACTTAGAGGGAAATTATTTTGCATACCTCATGGTTTGATGAAAGGGAATTTGATAGGAGAGAAGTATAATGCAGGTTTATTTTTTCACTTTGAAGTGAAAAAAACATTTATGCAACTATGTGAGAGTTAATATTGGCCAAGAACGAAGTGTGTTTTTGAAGAATGTTTTCATAAATTTGTAGGGTTTTCCAACATGCCTAAGGAAAAAATTAGAATATAAATTTGTATCCTCTATTAGCAATACTAAAATTACCATGGGAATATGTGAGCATTGATTTCGTTCTCAGGTCTCCAAGAACATAGAAAGGTGATGACTCTATGTATGTTGTTGTGGATATATTTTCAAATATTTCATAGTTTATAGCTTGCATAAATAATAATGATGTCACCTCATGTTCTAACTTAGCTCTTTGAGTGGTAAGGTTACATGGTTTTCCTAAGAAAATTGTTTTGGTTAGAGATACAAAATTTGGACATTTTTGGAAAAAATTGTAGAGAAAGTTGGGTACAAAATTGATTTTCATTTCAGCCTTGCATCCCCAAATAGATGGACAAATAGAGATTGTGAAGGGAAGCTTCGAGAAATCATTGAGATACTTGGTTGGGAACAATCCAAGCAATGGGGTACTGCTCTAGCACAAGATGAGTTCTTTACAAATTAGTGAATAAAAGTAGAACCAATATTCCTTTTTAGAATGTGTTTGGCTACATCCTTATAACTTGTTGATGAGTTTAAAAATCACATATCATGTGGAAAGATGAATTTTCGTAGAATTTTTTTAGCAAATGCATGAGATGCATCAGAAAGTGAAGGAGAACACAGTGAGATACATGTCACATGTTAATATTAAGAGGAGAGAACAAGAATTTTAAGTAGAAGAGATAGTTTTGGTTTGTTTTTAGAAGGATATGATCCAAAGATGATTGTATAAAAAATTAAAGTGGAAGATAATTGGACCTTATAAGTTTCTAAGAAATGTTACAGTGAATTTGTGTGAAATTCATATCCCAAAAGGGATTGATCTCTCTGATATTCAATGTTGTAAATTTGTACCCATGCTATGAGAAACAAACAAGTGATAAAAATGCAAGTTCATTTTCTTCAATGGTGAATTGGAAACACTAGTCAAATGAAAAGGTAAGAGAAAAAATAGAGAATGTGATGGATTCTAGGGTCATCAAGAAAACTAAAGGAAATGAGAAGAGTATTAGATGAAGTGAAAGGACAGAGAAACTGGAGAGGCAATTTCGATGAGTACCTATATGATTTTTAAACACGAGAGATCAATAGAAGAGCTCACATAATGTTCATGAACAAGATTCATGGTTCATTTCACTTACCTAACATGTATGATGCATGAGCTGTTAGGAAATAAGGGATAAAATATGTGGAATAATCCCTCACAGAATAGCAATAGTAGAAACTAATATGCAGAAAGTATTACAGATCTCAAATAAAAGTGTAGAATAAAAATAACACAACACAAAGAGACAATATTTAATGTGGTTCGCCTAATTTGGGCTACGGCCACCAAGAATCACTTGCTCTATTTTATTACAAGCCACCGCTCTCTCAATACAATACCTAGATCAATGCTCAACAAACTCTATAGAATTCACGCCCGAATTCAAAACACATATTGCAATGTTACATAATTCCTACCATATGCGCAAAACCATATAAGTAAACAACTGCTTAAGAAGTTTTACAAAACCATGAATATCAAAACCATGGGTCAAAACCATGCCATAAACCTATGGGTAAAAAATCTGCCCATATGAGAAAAGCACATTTCCCGATATATCGGGCACATTTCAGGGCCAAAAACAATTTCTTGGGGGCTACGCCCCCGGACCCCCACTCGGGGCCCGACCCCGAACCCTAGAAAGACAACTGTGGAAAGTGTACAACAATCTTAGTGTACAGTCTTCAACACTTTCTCACATGAAAATAGGCTCCACAACCTAACAATCTCCCACTTGGAGACTAGTTTTCCTCTAAGCAAGCTTCTCAACCCTTCACTAGTTTCCGTGAAGACCAACCAAAGATAAACACAAATTCATTTTTTCCCTTGTGACCACCTTGTCATCATGTCTACAGGATTCTGACTGGTATGAATCTTCTCCAGCTTCAACTTCTCTTCCTCCAAAGTTTGTCCTGATGAAATGGTACCTTAACTATATATGCTTCATCCTAGAGTGGAAAGAAGATTTCTTAGATAGGTGTATAGCACTCTGACTATCACTATGTAGCTTTCCTTCCTCCTGCTTATGCCCTAACTCCTCACAAAATTGTTATAGCCAAATCATTTCTTTGCTTTCCTTTGTGGCAGCAACATACTCAGCCTCTATGGTTGACAAAGCCACCAGCTTTTATAGTCGTGAAATCCAACTTACTGTTGTCCCACCTATAGTGTAAACATAACCTATCATGCTCCTCCTGTTGTCTACATCTCCAGCCATGTCTGAATCTACATAACCACACAAAGTGGTGTCTGATCCACTGTAGCACAAAATTGTACCCATGGTCCCTCTCAAATACCAAAGGATCCACTTTACTGCCTATCAGTGATCTCTACCTGGATCACTCATAAATCTACTCACCGCTCCCACTGCATGGGCAATATCAAGCCTAGTGCACACCATGGCATACATCAAACTGCCAACCGCTGATGAGTAAGGTACCTTGGACATATGGTTTCTCTCATGCTCTATCTTAGGACACTGCTCCTTTGATAACTTGAAATGACCTGCCAAAGGAGTCCCAACCGGTTTAGCGTCATGCATATTAAACATCTCCAAGACCTTCTTAATGTAATCTTCCTAAGATAAAGTTAGCTTCCACTCCTTCCTATCCCGAGCTATCCTCATACCAAGGATTTTTTTGGCTTCCCCCAAATCCTTCATAGCAAAGGATTCACTTAGCTGCTTCTTGAGTACTTTTATTTCCTGCATGTTTTTACCTGCAACCAACATGTCATCCACATACAAACATAGGATAATATAACTGTCATCCTCAAATTTCTTTGTATACACACAATGGTCAGAATGACATCTAATATAACCTTGCTCCATCATGAAGCTATCAAATTTCTTATACCATTGACGTGGAGCTTGTTTTAAGCCATACAAGCTCTTCTTCAGTTTGCACACCATCTCCTCTTTACCTTTGACTTCATAGCCCTCTAGCTGCTGCATATATAGATCCTCCTCCAAATCACCATGGAGAAATGCAGTCTTTACATCAAGTTGTTCTAAGTGCAAGTCTTCTGCTGCAACTATTCCAAGAATAGTTCTAATAGAAGTCATTTTTACTACAAGAGAAAAAATCTCATCAAAATCTATACCTTTTTTTGTGCAAACCCCTTGACCACCAACCAGGCCTTGTATCTTTTCTTTCCTCCTTCTTCTTTCTTTGATCTGAACACCCACTTGTTCTGTAATGCTCTTTTGCCTTAGGGTAGCTTCACCAAATCCCATGTCTGGTTCTCCATGAGAGCTTGATGCTCCTCATCCATGGCTTGCTCCCACTTCTTCCTGGAATCTACCTGCATTGCTTCATCAAAGCTCTTTGGCTCTCCACTATCAATGAGTAATAAATAATAAAGAGAAGGAGAAAAACATTCAGGTTTTCTTCTTACCCTAGAAGACCTCCTCATATAGGAGTTTGGGGTTCCTGTTGAGGAGGTTCTTGAACTGATTCATGTGTCACTTTCTCATCCGAAAGATCCTCTACCGCTGCATATTCTTTCTTGTATTCTTCCATGTTTTCCTGTAATTACTGCTTATACATAACTTTATCATTAAAGACCACATCCCTAGATCGAATTATTTTCTTGTCCTTAATACTCCAATATTTATATCCAAATTCATCACCACCATAACCAATGAAAGTACATTTTTCTGATTTAGCCTCTAGCTTGGTCCTATCATCCTTGTCTATATGAACAAACACCTCACATCCAAAGACTCTAAGAAATGAATAATCAACTTTCTTACCATACCAAACCTCCTCAGGTATGCCTCCATCCAAGGAACTTGAGGGTCCTCTGTTTATCAAGTACACATCTGTGCTCACCACTTCTTCCCAAAAAGAAAGAGGCAGTCCTACATGTAACCTCATGCTCCTAGCACATTCCATTATTGTTATGTTCATCCTTTCTGACACCCCATTCTATTGCAGAGTTCCTAGAACTGTCTTTTTCCTACGGATTCCATTCTTAGAACAATAATCATCAAATTCATTGTTGCAATACTCACCTCCATTATCTGACCTGAGACATTTTAGCTTAAGACTTATTTCATTCTCTACCAAGGCTTTCCATTTAACAAAAGTGTCAAATACATCAGATTTGTTTAGAATACAATAAACCCAGACTTTCCTTGTTGCATCATCAATAAAAGTAACATAATAACTTGAACCCCCAAGAGATGATACCTGAGCCATCCCCCACACATCAGAATGACACCAGCTCTAACTTACTCTCTTTCTTTGTAGGTCCAACCTTGAGAAACATTACTCGCTTTTGTTTCCCATATATGAAATCCTCACATAACTCCAAACATGTTTCTGTATATCCAGGAAAATCCTTCTTTATGATCTCCATGCCCGTATGGCTCATATGACCGAGCCTATAGTGTCACAATTTTGTATCTACTTCTAAAGCCATAAGATTACAAACATTAGTGCTATAAGTGGTTAAATATAAGGTTCCAACCTTCTTACCTCTTGCCACCACAAGAGAACCCTTGGTAACCTTCCAAGAGTTCCGTTGTAAATATCACAGTACAACCATCACTTCCCAACTTGTCAGCCAATATCAAATTTCATTTTAAAGTAGGCACATGTCTGACATCCTTCAATAGCCATGTATTCCCATTCTGCATCTTAACACAAACAGATCCTTTTCCAACTATACTGCAAGGCTCATCATCACCAAGAAAAACATTCCCAAAATCACCTTGAACATAATTATAGACACCTATAATTACACCCAAACAATTTAAATACTTAAATTACGCTAATTATCCCCTTTCTCACAAATCAACGACATATCGTCAAAAACACTCATTTTCCCTCATATCATCATTAATTAATTACACTAAGCTAATTAATTAAGTTGCCTATCCAACAAATAACCTAATTAACGACCTTCCGTTAATAAATCGCCTATTCTATCTAGATTAATTAATTAGTCTTCCCCTTAATTTAACTAGTAAATCAATGTTTAATTGATTTAATCCCCTTCTAATAGCCTAAATCGTACTAATATTCCTTTAATTAGCTTCTATAAGCTTACATCTACCTATTACTTAATCACCTTTGATTAATTAAAATACCCCTCAACTCCCATGACTTGCTAAGCATAAATTAAACCCTTCTAAAGTAAGGTTACCTTTAATAAAGCAATCTTATACATTCCTAATCATGTTTTACCTTTATCCCACATTCATGAGAATGTGTTGAATCCTTTATCCTTTGGGCTATATAAAGAGCCCTCCACCTACCTTTTTACTTACACCTAAACTCCTTAGAGGGTAAATGCAAAGCATATAACAAAGAGACTAAGAGCTTGCACCTTACCCTTTTGAGAGTTCATTATCTTGAAGAGTTAAGTCTCTTTCTTAAAGTGTTTGGGTCATATGGGAGGTGTCAAAAGGGTCTTGTAGCCCAACTTTGATTAGCCCCCATTCCTAGGTTCTTGGAACATTAAGGACAACTATTTTGATAGCCATGGAGCTTACTTAGGTCTATTCATTTATTTGTTGTTAGAGAATAGAGGAGTTTAGATATTTAGCATTATTAGTTTCAAAGTTTGTATTGGTGAATGATAGCATCTAACCCTTGTTTGATTCTTATCATGATGGTGTTTATGTTTTGTTTTAGCTAAATTGTAGAACTATTTTAGGTGGTAGTTCTTGTTTCATTTGATTTAGCATTAAGCAAAGTATACATGCACACAATAATCAACAAAATAATGCCTATGTGGAGTAGCATGGAAAGAAGCCCCCGAATCTAAAACCCAAGATTTAGCAATATTGGGCAAAGAAAGAATCAAAGCCTCCTGACATACATTACCCATTGCCACATTTGCCTCCTTGTTTTCTTGATGTTGTTTCTTCTTGTCCTGAAGCTCCTAACAGTCCTTTGCATGCCTAGACTTTCCACAGTGCCAGCATACTATCTTACTTTTAGATTTTGACATTTCCTGATCTTTCAATTTTTCACGACTTGCTCAATTCTTTTGTCTCCCTCTAGTTTCCATTGTCAAAGCATTCCCTGAAGTAGAAGATTCCCCAGAGATTTTTCTTCACATTTCCTCACTTAGAATCACCCCTACAACATCCTCTGATCAGGGGATCATTTTTGAAAAAAATTCCCTAAACATCCCTAAATGGTGTCACTGCAGAAGATCATCTCGAGAGCTTTCCAACGACTGTGAGAACGCAAAAAACGGACATCGAGAGCTCTAGATATGTTCCAACGGCTTGCCAACACTCGTCGAATTCGCTCGATTTGCCTATCGGGAGACAACAAGTGGATTATATGCTATTTACCGAGTTAATTATTTCTATGCCACGTTATATGGGTCGAAATTATATTATCTTGGTAAGTCCACTTTCTAAATGGCACGCATATATGCCAAACCACATATATACATATTAATGTTTATACATTAGTATTACTAACCGCCAACATAGGCTATGACCACGTGGATGGGAGGATGAAGCGATTGTTGGGGGGCTAAGCCATGCAAATTTACCAAATCCACGTGGAGATGGGGGCGGTTATACCTCTTATGGCCCTTTGATTCACTTCAAACATATGCGTGTGAAGGCTATTTAAAGCCTTAAACCTTATCAAATCCGCCAAATGTGGGATTTTATCCCATTAAAATAGGTAAATCCGCCAAAAAATGATGGCCGCTGGGATTTGATCCCCTGACCTCACCGCTCCAAGACCAATCCTCCAACCAACTCGCCTAGAGGCTTGGGCGCATTATAAAATGGGTCGCTTCCACTTATACAAGGGAGACAGGTCTGTGTAAAGCAGCTTAAGGACCAGTTTTCAGAGAACGCCATTTTTGAAGGCCTTGCACTCAGATTGGGCACTCGGAGTAAAAAGATGAAATGAAGGAAATTCTGAGACGATTCCAACGATGTAAGATTTGATCTTTTTTTGTTGAGTTTTAACCTATGTTTTTGGAAGCTTTGAATGCAGTTTTTAATAGGGATCTACAAGACAGCTAGTTGGAAAACACGAATTTCAATGCACTTCTGGTCCGAATTGTGACTTGGTGTAAACATGAAAAGTGTTCAAAATTCAGAGATGATCTCAGATATATGATTTTTTTTCATAGAATGTTTTTAAATCTCCATTTGTAGGTGTTTTTCTAACACAGTTGCAGGGAGATCACATTGTGAAAACACTGTAGGAGCCACGGATCGTTCTTGGGACAGTTTCTGCTATTTTTCAGAGTTCTTGGGACATTGATCAGCTCATTTGTAGGTTGTGATTCATTATTGGTTGTTTGTAAGAGTTATTGTACTTACATTTCAATATTATTAATGGATCGGTTCAATCTGAACCCGGGGACGTAGGAATTTCTGAACCCCGTAAACAATCTTGTTTGTTATCTGAATGTTTTTAGTTTTCTGATTATTTATTTGCTACACAAGTTTTCCACACTTCTATGGATGCATAATAATCATAATTTAATCAATTTGTGGAGTTTAGAATACTTAAAATTGGTTAAGAAAATCACGATCTTTGGAAACTTTTAAAAGTGAAAAAAATACAACACACATTTTTCAGATCAAGTTTGGTATCAGAGCAGTTAGATTGCCGGATTAGCTTCTAATTGTGTTTGGAAATTTGGCTTCAGTTTCAATATTGATTTCAGTCTTCAGTGTGCAGACATTTTGGGGCTTGTTAATCTTCTTTTGTAGTGTGCAGTTTTGGAAGTACAGGTTGTGTTTGCAGGAACCGGGAATCATGGGCAAGTCATCCAAACAGGAGCAACTGGATGAGCTTGAAGCCATAAACCGCCAACTCCAAGAAGAAAACTCTTTCTTGAGAGATAATTTTTATTCCTTGGAAGAGGAAATAGTGCGGTTAAAATCTGAGCCACAATCCTCTATAACCAAGAAAGAGGAGTATGTCAACAAGATGCTTGAAGAGAGCAAGAAGTTGATGGGCTTTGTTAAAGAGTTGCAGGAAGAAATACGGACCAAGGATGCCCTCTTGGAAAAGCTGCAACAAGGTGAACATAAGAAGGAAATGCCTTCCAAATCAGATGCAGGTACTATGACAGAATGCACTGTAAGTTGTTCACATTTTAATTCTTCCTCTCATTCAGTTTCAGATATTCCTTTGGGTCAGTTTGAAAAAAACACTAAGGGAATTGGGTCTAAGCTAATGGTTAAGATGGGATTTAATGGAAAGGGCCTTGGTAAAAATGGACAAGGTGATGCTAACCCAGTACAGGTAGAGGATCAGCCTCGGTTTGCAGGTTTGGGTTATTCTAGTGGGAAAATGGAAATTGGAGAAAGTTCCAAAGCAGCTGAAGGAAGACAAGCTTCCAACAGCCAAGGATCTACACCACTAGAATTGCAGGATTCTGCCATCAGGAGGAACAATGAAAGGTGTAAGAAAATAGGTAAAAGAGGTAATCAGATTCCACCTCCTTCCACTTACACTAAAAATAGCACTAAGGGAAAATCAAATCCTAAAACTTCTAATACACTCTTTCAGTTGGAACAATATAGCTTTGGTAGGCAGAAATATGCTTTCCCTTGCACATTTTGTGAAGGTACTAATCATTCTGTTGCATATTGTTGGAAGAGGAAAATTTTGATTAAGAAGTTAATGCCTTTTGTGAATGATAAGGCAGGTGCTAAAGACCAATCTCACCAAGGAAAGGTGAGAAATGGCAAGAATGTTACCTCTCCTAAACAGGGGAATCATTCTCGTAGACAGAGTTCTGAGAATGGTAAAATGGGTAAGACTCCTAAAAACAGGGAAGTTAAATTTTGTTCCCATTGTAATAGGAATGGTCATGATGTTAAGGTTTGTTGGTTTGTTTCTAAACAACAAAATTGGAAAGTTGTTAAAAAGAACAATATTGTAAAACCAACAGTGCTAAACCTAACTAAAACTCATTGTGGTACTGAGAAGGTAAAACAACCAAAATGGAAAAACCCAAGTGATTGGTTTGGAAAAACACTCCTCAACTTTATATTTGCACTACAGTAAATTGTTGATAGTAGGCAAGCAAAAAAAAAATTCAGAGCTATATTTTAGGGATTCCTGTTGATTGATAAGGATTTGTTCCTAAGTTGATATTTAAGCTTTGAAAATGAATGGAAACAGCTGAAGAGAAGATTTGAGTGATAGGTTCATCATACTCATGTTTTGGTTTCTCAGATTGGTTGGTAGTTCCATTGTTGAAAACACTATGCAGGGATAGGCATCAGTAGCATGTCTAAATTTGAAACTTGCAGTTGTAATCAACATAATCACAAAGTGTCAGTTGAACACTAGCTTCCGTTATAGATGGGTGTTATTATCTGACTTATTATTTGTGATGGCGATACAGTGTTTTGGCATATTCATGTTGATTCAGTTGTTGACTATAGCTATTTTTGGGTGTTGATAGTCTATTATATTCTGATAGTGAATACTTGCAGTTGTTACAGTTTCAGATGGGCAGTGGGCACTAGCCTAATTGTGGGCAGTTTAGATGTCTTGTATACTGATCTGTGTTATGGAATTGTAATTTTTGGTAATCAGCCGTATCACAAAGTGACAGTTGAACACTAGCTTTCCGTAATAGAATGGGTGTTATTATCTGGTCAGTTATTTGTGATGGCATTACAGTGGGGTATGACAGTTCACAGTTGTGCGTAGAGTTGACAGGGTTGCAGCGTTTCAGTTGAACACTAGCTTAATTGGGTGTTATTATCTGATCGGTTATGTGACTAGCTAATCAACTATTTGCATTTATTTAACCTATAATGTTATTTTGGGTTCTTGTATGTGTTTGTGCAATGCAGGAAGAGATAGCATGTTTTTGTGGGTTGATACACAACTTTTTGTGGACAAAAAGCCTTTCTCAGTGGGGAGGTGTGATCAGGGGATCATTTTTGAAAAATTTCCCTAAACATCCCTAAATGGTGTCAGTGCAGAAGATCATCTCGAGAGCTTTCCAACGACTATGAGAACGCGAAAAACAGACATCGGGAGCTCTAGATATGTTCGGTCAAAGTTCAGACATCGACTGAAAGTCAAACTATGGTCAACTGGTCAATATTGGACCAATTCTCACTGTGACACGTGGCTTGCCAACACTCGTCCACAAGAATTCGCTCGATTTGCCTATCGGGAGACAACAAGTGGATTATATGCTATTTATCGAGTTAATTATTTCTATGCCACATTGTATGGGTCGAAATTATATTATCTTGGTAAGTCCACTTTCCAAATGGCACGCATATATGTCAAACCACATATATATATATTATATGGGCCAACCATACATTAGTATTACTAACCGCCAACATAGGCTTATGCTATTGCCATGTGGATGGGAAGGATGAAGCGGTTGTTGGGGGGGCTAGGCCCATGCCATGCGTGGCTTACCAAATCCACGTGGAGATGGGGGTTTATACCTCTTATGGCCCTTTGACCCACTTCAAACATGGCATGCGTGTGAAGGCTATTTAAAGCCTTAAACCTTATCAAATCCGCCACCATGTGGGATTTTATCCCATTAAAATAGGTAACATCCGCCAAAAAATGATGGCAATGCTGGGATTTGAACCCAAACCTCACCGCTCCAAGACCAATCCTCCAACCAACTCGCCTAGAGGCTTGGGCGCATTATAAAATGGGTCGCTTCCACTTATACAAGGGAGACAGGTCTGTGTAAAGCAGCTTAAGGACCAGTTTTCTGAAAACGCCATTTTTGAAGGCCTTGCACTCAGATTGGGCACTCGGAGTAAAAAGATGAAATGAAGGAAATTCTGAGAAGATTCCAACGATGTAAGATTTGATCTTTTTTGTTGAGTTTTATCCTATTTTTGGAAGCTTTGAATGCAGTTTTTAACAGGGATCTACAAGACAGCTAGTTGGAAAACACGAATTTCAATGCACTTCTGGTCCGAATTGTGACTTGGTGTAAACATGAAAAGTGTTCAGAATTCAGAGATGATCTCAGATATATGATTTTTTTTCATAGAATGTTTTTAAATCTCCATTTGTAGGTGTTTTTCTAACACAGTTGCAGGGAGATCACATTGTGAAAACACTGTAGGAGCCACGGATCGTTCTTGGGACAGTTTCTGCTATTTTTCAGAGTTCTTGGGACATTGATCAGCTCATTTGCAGGTTGTGATTCATTATTGGTTGTTTGTAAGAGTTATTGTACTTACATTTCAATATTATTAATGGATCGGTTCAATCTGAACCAGGGATGTAGGAATTTCCGAACCCCGTAAACAATCTTGTTTGTTATCTGAATGTTTTTCAGTGTTCTGATTATTTATTTGCTACACAAGTTTTCCAAACTTCTATGGATGCATAATAATCAGAATTTAATCAATTTGTGGAGTTTAGAATACTTAAAATTGGTTAAGAAAATCACGATCTTTGGAAACTTTTAAAAGTGAAAAAAATACAACATCACGTTTTCAGATCATCATACTTTGCATACTTATTCTTTGAGGAGATTTGGAACCGAGTTCAAGGATCTTTTTTGCCAAATACCATAACTATTCCAACCATCTTAGGTAAATTCAATGATTAATAAAGCAATAACTATTTCATCAAATTCTATTGTAATTTAGAGTGAGAATGATTTACAACATATATTTTCTATTAATCATTCATAAATGATTTATTATAAACCATTCTTTTCAAACCCTTGACAAATTAAAAAAAAAATATTAAAAATCATATTATTGGAGAGGAGAAATGGGTGTTTTCATCACAATTCCCACAATGCACCATCATTCTTTTGTAATATCTTTCCTTGGAAACATTAAATAGGTCCACTATTGCTAGATGTCAAGACACATTGAAGACTATTGTCCCAAATTTAGCCTTACTGGTCCAAGAAATCCCATTATACATCTAATGCTCACAGGGTTTGTTCACTCATTCTCAGACAATGGAATATAAAGTTTTATGATCTAAATAATATTCCATCTAGCATCTTCTAAAGTACTTATTATGAAATCTACTTGTTACAATTTATCAACCCTTGATCTTCAATGTTATCATAATTGTGACATATGACTCCCTAGTGTCAAGCTAAAAATTTCTCTGCGATTTTCACTTTAAAATTAATGACTCAGGCTCTGATACTAATTGTTAGGAAATAAGGGATAAAATATGCGGAACAATCCCTCACAGAATCGCAACAGTAGAAACTAATATGCAGAAAATATTACAGATCTCAAATAAAAGTGCAGAATAAAATAACACAACACAAAGAGACAGTATTTAACGTGGTTCACCCAATTTGGGCTACGTCCACCAAGAATCACTTGCTCAGATTTTATTACAAGCCACCGCTCTCTCAATACAATACCCAGATCTGTTTGGAGCTATGCTCAACAAACTCTACAGAATTCACACCCGAATTCAAACACATCTGCAATGTTACATAATCTACCATATGCACAAAACCACATAAGTAGACAACTGCTTAAGCAGTTTACCAAAACCGTGGGTATCAAAACCATGGGCCAAAACCGTTCCATAAACCTATGGGTCAAAAATATTGCCCATATGAGAAAAGCACGTTTCCCAATATATTGGCATGTTTTAAGGTAAAATAATTTCTCAGGGGTTGCACCCCCGAGCCCCTACTATCAAGGGCTACCGCCCCCAGACCCCCACTCGGGGCCCAGCCCTAGCCCTGAACCCCAGCAAGGATTACTATGGAAAGTGTATAAATACTCTTAATGTATAGTCTTCAACACTTTCACACATGAAAATAGGCTCCACAACCTAACAATCTCCCACTTGGAGACTAGTTTTCCTCTGAGCAAGCTTCTCAACCCTTCACTAGTTTCCGTGAAGACCAACCAAAGCTGAACATAGCTTCAGTTTTTCCCTTGTGACCACCTTGGTCATCATGTCTGCAGGATTTTGACTGGTATGAATCTTCTCCAGCTTCAACTTATCTTCCTCCAAAGTTGTCCTGATGAAATGGTACCTTAACTGTATATGCTTTGTCCTAGAGTGGAAAGAAGAGTTCTTAGCTAGGTGTATAGCACTCTGACTATCACTATGCAGCTTTCCTTCCTCCTGCTTATGCCCCAACTCCTCAAGCAATTGTTATAACCAAATCATTTCTTTGCTTGCCTCTGTGGCAGCAACATACTCAGCCTCTGTGGTTGAAAAAGCCACCAGCTTCTGTAGTCATGAAATCCAGCTTACTGCTGTCCCACCTACAGTGTAAACATAACCTGTTGTGCTCCTCCTGTTGTCTACATCTCTAGCCATATCTGAATCTACATAACCACACAAAGTGGTGTCTGATCCACTGTAGCACAAAACTGTCCCCATGGTCCCTCTCAAATACCGAAGGATCCACTTTACTACCTATGAGTAATCTCTTCCTGGATCACTCATAAATCTACTCACCATTCCCCCACTACATGGGAAATATTAGGCCTGGTGCACACCATGGCATACATCAAACTGCAACTATTGATGAGTAAGGTACCTTGGACATCTGGTTTCTCTCCTACTCTGTCTTGGGACACTACTCCTTTGATAACTTGAAATGGCCTGCCAAAGGAGTCCCAACCGGTTTAGCATCCTGCATATTAAACCTCTCCAAGACCTTCTTAATGTACTCTTCCTGAGATAAAGTTAGCTTTCATTCCTTCCTATCCCGAGATATCCTCATACCAAGGATTTGTTTGGTTGCCCCCAAATCCTTCATAGCAAAGGATTCACTTAGCTGCTTCTTGAGTACTTTTATTTCCTGCATGTTTTTACTTGCAACCAACATGTCATCCACATACAAACACAGGATAATATAACTTCCATCCTCAAATTTATTTGTATACACACAATGGTCAGAATGACATCTAATATAACCTTGCTCCATCATGAAGCTATCAAATTTCTTATACCATTGACGTGGAGCTTGTTTCAAGCCATACAAGCTCTTCTTCAGTTTGCACACCATCTCCTCTTTACCTTTGACCTCATAGCCCTCTAGGCTGCTGCATATATAGTCCTCCTCCAAATCACCATGGAGAAATGCAGTCTTTACATCAAGTTGTTCTAAGTGCAAGTCTTCTGCTGCAACTATTCCAAGAATAGTTCTAATAGAAGTCATTTTTACTACAGGAGAAAAAATCTCATCAAAATCTATACCTTTTTTCTGTGCAAACCCCTTGACCACCAACCAGGCCTTGTATCTTTTCTTTCCTCCTTCTTCCTCTTTGAATCTGAACACCCACTTGTTCTATAATGCTCTTTTGCCTTCGGGTAGCTTCACCAAATCCCATGTCTGGTTCTCCATGAGAGCCTTATGCTCCTCATCCATGGCTTGCTCCCACTTCTTCCTGGCATCTACCTGCATTGCTTCATCAAAGCTCTCTGGCTCTCCACTATCAGTGAGTAATAAATAATAAAGAGAAGGAGAAAAATGTTCAGGTTCTCTTCTTACCCTAGAAGACCTCCTCAATATAGGAGTTTGGGGTTCTTGTTGAGGAGGTTCCTGAATTGATTCATGTGTCACTTTCCCATCTGGAAGATCCTCTACCGTGCATATTCTTTCTTGGATTCTTCCATGTTTTCCTACAACTGTTGCTTATACATGACTTTCTCATTAAAGACCACATCCCTAGATCGAATGATTTTCTTGTCCTTAATACTCCAACATTTATATCCAAAGTCATCACCACCATAACCAATGAAAGTACATTTTTCTGATTTAGCCTCTAGCTTGGTCCTATCATCCTTGTCTATATGGACAAACACCTCACATCCAAAGACTCTAAGAAATGAATAATCAACTTTCTTACCATACCAAGCCTCCTCAGGTATGCCTCCATCCAAGGCACTTGAGGGTCCTCTGTTTATCAAGTACATAGCTGTGCTCACCACTTCTACCCAAAAAAGAAAGAGGCAGTCCTGCATGTAACCTCATGCTCCTAGCACATTCCATTATTGTTTTGTTCATCCTTTCTGATACCCCATTCTGCTGCGGAGTTCCTAGAACTGTCTTTTTCCTGTGGATTCCATTCTTAGAACAATAATCATCAAATTCATTGCTGCAATACTCCCCTCCATTATCTGACCTGAGACATTTTAGCTTAAGACCTGTTTCATTCTCTACCAAGGCTTTCCATTTAACAAAAGTGTCAAATACATCAGATTTGTTTCTAATACAATAAACCCAAACTTTCCTTGTTGCATCATCAATAAAAGTAACATAATAACTTGAACCCCCAAGAGATGATACCTGAGCTAGCCCCCACACATCAGAATGCACCAGCTCTAACTTACTCTCTTTCTTTGTAGGTCCAACCTTGAGAAACCTTACTCACTTTTGTTTCCCATATATGCAGTCCTCACAGAACTCCAAACTTGTTTCTGTATATCCGAGGAAAATCCTTCTTTATGATCTCCATGCCCTTATGGCTCATATGACCGAGCCTATAGTGCCACAATGTTGTATCTACTTCTGAAGCCACAAGATTACAAACATTAGTGCTATCAGTGGTTAAATACAAGGTTCCAACCTTCTTACCTCTTGCCACCACAAGAGCACCCTTGGTAACCTTCCAAGAGTCCGCTGTAAATATCACAGTACAACCATCACTTCCCAACTACCCTATTGATATCAAATTTCATCTTAATGTAGGCACATGTTTGACATCCTTCAATAGCCATGTATTCCCATTCTGCATCTTAACCTGAACATAACCTTTTCCAACTATACTGCAAGGCTCATCATCACCAAGAAAAACATGCCCAAAATCCCCTTGAACATAATCAACAAAATAATGCCTATGTGGAGTAGCATGGAAAGAAGCCCCTGAATCTAAAACCCAAGATTCAGTAATATTGTGCAAAGAAAGAATCAAAGCATCTTGACATACATTACCCGTTGCCACATTTTCCTCCTTGTTTTCTTCCTTTTGTTTCTTCTTGTCCCGAAGCTCCCAACAGTCCTTCTTTGCATGCCCAGACTTTCCACAGTGCCAGCATACTATCTTGCTTTTGGATTTTGACCTTGCCTGATCTTTCGATTTTCCACGGTTTCCTCTATTCTTCTGTCTCCCTCTAGTTTCCACTGTCAAAGCATTCCCTGAAGTAGAAGATTCCCAGAGCTTTTTCTTCGCATTTCCTCACTTAGAATCACCCCTACAACATTCTCAAACTTCAACTTTGAGTTAGCTAGGAACCAAGTTACTTACCGCCATTACCAAGCTATTCCAACTCTCAGGTAAAGAGTAGAAAATTAATAAAGCCCTGACTTATTCATCAAATTCTATTATAACCGAAGCTAGCATATTTACAACCGTATTAAAATCATTTAAATGATCTACTACTGAACCATTCTCAGACATCTTCATATTAAACAAATTTTTTCATTAAAAATATCTTATTAGAGGTAGAGGGTTTTTCATACAACTTCCCTAATGCATCCATCAGTTCTTTTGTAGTCTTTTCCTTTGAAACATTAAATAATACCGAAGATGTAAGACACAACCAGATTGTCTCAAGTTTCTTCCTTTCCAGCAAATTCCATTCCACATCTGTCATGATCGAGGGTTTGTTCACCTTCTCAGACAACGGAATATAAAGATCCTTCTGATAAAGGTAATCTTCCATCTGCATCTTCCAAAGACTAAAATTCTGCCCATTGAATTTATCAACCCTAGATCTTCCATCATCTGCCATAGCTCCCACTCAAGCTAAAACTTTCCCTGCAATTCAACACTTCAGCAAACCAAACCAGGCTCTAATACCAATTGTTAGGAAATAAGGGATAAAATATGCGGAATAATCCCTCACAGAATCGCAACAGTAGAAACTAATATGCAGAAAATATTACAGATCTCAAATAAAAGTGCAGAATAAAATAACACAACACAAAGAGACAGTATTTAACGTGGTTCACCCAATTTGGGCTACGTCCACCAAGAATCACTTGCTTAGATTTTATTACAAGCCACCGCTCTCTCAATACAATACCCAGATCTGTTTGGAGCTATGCTCAACAAACTCTATAGAATTCACACCCGAATTCAAAACACATCTGCAATGTTACATAATTCCTACCATATGCACAAAACCACATAAGTAGACAACTGCTTAAGCATTTTTACAAAACCGTGGGTATCAAAACCATGGGCCAAAACCGTCCCATAAACCTATGGGTCAAAATTACTGCCCATATGAGAAAAGTACATTTCCCGGTATATTAGGCACGTTTCAAGGCCAAAAAAAATTCTCAGGGGCAAGGCTACTGCCCCCGGAACCCTTCTCGGGGCCCAGTCTAGCCCCAAACCTCGGCGAGACAACTGTGGAAAGTGTACAATACTCTTAGTGTACAGTCTTCAACACTTTCTCACATGAAAACAAGCTCCACAACTTAACATGAGCATCTAGGTCCATAAGCAATCTTGCATCACCCAAACAAAAAGTATGGCTTATGTGAATGTCTTTGTGGAGATGATTTGTCATGTGATATCAATGTGCACGTGAAGATGGTAAAATAGGACCAAAAGTACCCTTTAGAGTCTAATAACTCGAAAAATGTTTAAGGAAGATGTTTGAGTCATCTACCAAGGTCACAATGAAATTTTCTTTAGCAGATGGTGAAACCATCAATTTCCACAGAAAACAACTACCAAACCACCAAATTTCATTACGCAACTATCAAACTATACAAAGTGGTTGTTTCACTCACATCCTTTTTGCATGCAAAGTATCATCTTAAAGCAAAATATTTGTTTGTTTTCAAAATTTCCAAGGATCTTGAGAAGATGGAGGTATTAAGAATTGTCAAGGGATGTTAGACATATTTTCTAGATCAAAAGAAGAGAGTTTCAGTTGGAAAAGGAGAGTTAGAGCTTAATAGCAAACAAGTAGTAAGAGATAGTTCAGTAGAACATAGGGATCTTGCAATAAAGGGTTGAGTCCAAGTCCATAATAAAGTATAATTGTAGATTCCATTTGAGGGATTGTTATAAGTTCATCTTCATGTTGTTTCAATAAACTAAATGTATATGTTGATGTGAATCTCTATATCAATTCACTTGTTTCAATAAAGAGTGCTTTTAATTTTCTTTATTGAATGTGTATTCCTAAGCCTATGTTTAGTATATCTATTGTGTCTAGGTAGAGAGGAAATGTTAGCATTGCAACCTTTCCTTATAGATGAATAATCCAAACTTTTATACCTATGTTGGATGTGTTGTAAGTTTGCATTGTTCATTCCCATATGAATTGTATAGCCTCGCAGAATTAGTGGGGTTTAGAGCATTACCCCAACTAAGAGGTGTCAAGGGCCAACAACCTCCTCTGCAAGGTTTCCTGAGAAAAAATCCTTATAGAATTTTTTTTTGAATAATGGAAGCACATTTTGGTCAGTACATGGTTTAAAACTCATTCTATTATAAGGATGGTTTCATGGCCCATAGTTTTATACTCATTGTATTGTAATATCACTTTTTACATTAGGCTAAAGAAAAAATTTGAGCTATGTTATTGTATTATAAGACAATGGAGTTAATGTAATACATGTTGTGGTGGTTATCCTCAATGTTTTATCAAAAAAAGTTTTCCAAGCTGAAAATGGTGTAGATTATGTCACTTTTCATTTCTATTATAGCATATATTCTATTAGCATCGCTTTTTTTACATAAGTTTATTGGATCATGCTCTTCAATAAATATTACATGTGCAATACAAATTTTAAATAGATCAATATTAAATATGTAATACAAATATCACATAAATCCTCATTATATATAAAGTACAAATTTTATATTTAAATCTATTTTATCATATACAATAAAAATCTAACAAAGTAGTCAGAAAGTCTTTACTTACATTGGACTCTTTCCGTTTTTTGCTCAATAATCATTTTTTTATAGATTTAGAGCTATGAATTGGGATCTTGAAGGAGCACTTGCATTACCCTAAGCCACCGTTACCCCCTCTCAAGGCTATCTAACATTATCAACATTGTAGTGCTAAATTATCTCAATTTAGGTAAAACCGAGAAAATTGAGGAAAAAATTGTGATAACTATGTAGATTGTGGGATGTATGATTTTATTATTTGGTACAAGAAAAATAAACTATCAATTGCATGCAACTGATGAAATGGAGATATTGAAGAGGATGCATCGAAGAACTTAAACTTGAAGGATTGAATTATTGGAGCTAGGAAAATGTTTGTGGGAACGTATGTGAAAGTTTTCATTCTTTTGAGAACACACATATGAACCATGTGTCATTTACGTTAATCATTAAAAGGAGAAGAGGGTGTGGTGCACAAATCATTGAGGAAACACACTTTGGAGATATCTCAGAAAGCAAGGCCCTATTAATCAACACTACAATATTGGTAGTTATTTTTTCCAATTTCAACCCTTTTATTTTGTGTGTAGTTAGAGCACATGGTAATTTTAAAGGAATCAATTGTGCATGCCGAAGGAGCCTATTTGATTTAGAAGACCTCCAAAACTAAAAATTACAAGAGCAACAACAACGTCATGGTAGAGATGCTTATCTAGTGGGAGAGTGAATGTTTTACAAATCCAAGCTCTTGTTCCTAATACATAGAGAGGTCAAGTTCCTTCTTCGGACAAACACAACAACCTACCCTAAAGGGGAAAACCTCAATTCAGTTACATGGGACATCACACCAAGTTTGATGTTTCCTCTACTCGAGATCTAGCTCCCTACCATTTCATCATTCAATGGTCTTTGCTAATTTCGTGGTGAGTTGGACATCACGTTGGATTCGTCCCACCCTAATAGACATGTTCTCACAAGAATACTCTGAAACGTTTCCTTAAAATTAGAAAAATGTTTGTAAAAGATTGTGGCACTCAAAATCCCCATTCTAACATGCAAAGGGCCATCGTGTGGATGATGGGAGAATACATGGATATATATTGGAATGTTATTTATAACTCAAGTGGTTAGCAATTAGTTTGAAGCTTAAAGAACGAAACGTTAAGGTGGAAATGAAGTGTAAGTCCCTCAATATGGCATCAATAAACTTAAAAATAGTCTTTTTAACATTTTATTAACAATGTATAAATAACACTATTTTGCATTTTTGAATGACAATATTGGAAAATTAAATTTTATTAGTGGTCATTAAATTCAATCCCTTCTCAAAGACGATGCAATGCAAGCGTGCGGGGAAGTATATGAAAAAATAAATGTGACATTTAGCAAAATATATCTAAGCATCTATCTAGATATGATATATATATATATATATATATATATATATATATATATATATATATATATATATATATATATATATATATATCACAATACACACATCGGGGTGTGAAAAGTTTTCCACATTTTCATGGGATATCGAATCAACAATCAACTAGCACCACCCATGACCACTACAACCAATGTTTGTTCATCGTCCTCCACTAAAAATTATTGTCAGTGCCACTCAAGGACATTACCAGATGTCAAAAGTGATCAGGTAGTTCCCCCGCTCTCTGCTAAGAAGTAAATAATTCTTTGTAATTTTGGCTCCTCAAAAGCATGACAAAAACCTTTATATTGTTTACCTTGTTTTCATCATCCGTCCACGTTAGCTCTTTTTCCTTCAACTCCCTCAATATTCCATATTTTTCATGGGAGGAAACACTAAGAAGAAGGTTTGCACAGCTAAACCCCGACTTCAACTTGTGATTACATCAATCTCCAATCATATCCATTATGCAATAATTGACAAAGATCAAATCTGGAAAACAACAACAAATTGTGTTCCACTAATTACATGTATAAATATTGAGGCAAAATGAAACTTGTAATGCAATCCAATAATTCACTCTTGGGTGTCATCTTCTTCACTTCTCTCCCTCGTGTATTAATAGACTTCACTCCTTTACTTAAAATTCACTCTTTACAAAACATTAGAGAACTTGAAAAACATTAACGTAAACGTGGATTAATTTACCCTTTAAATGCAAAGTTTGAAAACACTCCATTGACATGTGTAATGTGGTTTGGGTAGAGAGAAAACATGTAAGAGGCAATGTGGATCCAAAACTCTCGAAAATATATCAGAATTGTCAATAAGTATTAAATGTTTTAAGCCTTCACTTTTATTTTCCTTTACATTTGCTTATACCTCTTTTGGCCATACTCATAAATTAGTTTCGTGTGGCTTTTTTGTTTTCATTTTTTTTGGCTTTTCAAAAGACAATTTGAGATGCCACTAAAACCTAAAGATGCTCTTCCACCACATGTAGACACTGCCATGCATTTCACATCACAAACAAATGTTGGGTCTGGACGGTGACGAAAATTCCTTGTTCTAAATTTCCCATTTTGGTAGAGGTTGAGAGGATGCCAACAAAGGTTGTGGAGTATGGCTTTAGACTTGTCGATTAAATTTTCCTATAAGTTTCCAAGGTCTTTTCAACATACCCATCTTTTGCATATCCTGCAATCATTACAGTCTACAAGACCACATATCTTTCATGTATTTTATCGAACAATTCACATGCTTCCACATGTGTAGACATATCTACCAAGGAACTTACAATTTAACCATCCGTTGAAATACGCTTCTTCATAATGCTTTAGTGGATGTGCATTGTGCCAGATTTTATGTCTCATGTACATCACCATTGAGGATACATTCCAAACATGAAAGCACGACATCAACGTCAATATTCTTTGTCTTGTTTTCATCATTCGTCCACATCACCTTTCTTCCTACATCTCCCTCAAGATTACATCCTCTATGTGGGAGTAAATGTTGAGAAGAAGCTTTATACAGCCTAAACCTAACTTCAACATGTGATTACATCAAACTCCAACCTTATCCACTCTACAATAATTAACAAACTTCAAATCCAAAAAACAACAGCAAATTGTGCTCCACTATTTGCATCTATAAATATTGAGGCAAAATGAAACGTGCAATCTAGTAATTCTCTCTCCAGCGTCGTCTTCTTAACTTCTCTTCCCCATGCATTAATGGACTTTACTCATTTTCTCAAAAATTGTTCTTTACAAAATGTTATAGAAAGCCAAACATTAATGTGAACATGGATTAATTAATTTCCCTTTGACTGCAATGTTCGAGAACACTCCATTAACATGTAACATAGTTTGGGTAGAGAGGAAAACATGCAAGAGATTGTGTGAAGCCATTACTCTCGAAAATATATCAGGGTTATTAATAATTATTTAAGATTTTAAGCCTTCACTTTTATTTGCTTTAATATTTTCTTAAACCTCCTTTGGCCATACTCAAAAAGCAATTTCCTATGGATGTTTAATGATTTTTTTTAGCTTTTAGATGAAACTTTGGGGTATCACTAAAACCCAAAGACGCACTGCCATATATAGGTATCACCATGCATTCAACAGTACAAACAAATATTGAGTCTTAACAGAGAGGAAAACGACTTGTTCTAATCTCCACTTTTGACAAAGGCTAAAAGGGTGTTGGCAAAGGTTGAGTCTTCCTTTACACCTACGTATTGCATTTGCCTCAAAGTTTCCAAGATCTTTTCAACAAACCCATTTTTTACATATCCCTTCATCATTGCAGTCCACGAACCCATTTTTTACATATCCCTTGATAATTGCAGTCCAAGAGACCACATATATTTCATGCATTTTGTCAAACATTTCACACGCTTCCTCATTTCCAAACTTATCTTCCAAGGCACATGCAATTTATGTATCTGTCAAAATTCCCTTCTTCATAATGCTTCGACGGTCCACAGGGACAGATTCTTTGTATCATGTTCATCGTCGTTGAGGATCCATTCCAAACATGACACACTCGACAATCTATTGAAGGACATATTACGTTGTTGGTTTTTGACAATTTACAAATAAAGACACGGATGAGGCTATTTTGATCAACAACCTACAGCAGTAAACAAATCCTCACCCTCCATTATAATGGTTGTTGTCAACTGCAAGGACCTCAAATGGCTTCAGCGTAAAAATAAAGTGTTAACTGCCTGAAATTTGAGGTGAAGCATGCAAACATTGCATTGTTTTTCTCGAACTCCTTTCACCTTATAAAACGATGTCTGGTTCACCTTGAAACATTTTTACTACTTGTGTGGCTATAGGGCCACAAATACGAGCCGAGGAAAGGAAAAATGTAGGTGAACATTTTACCTACAGTTGAAAAGCAAACAATCAATCATGGCAGACAGTCAATTTCCTATTGATCCAAGGAAGAAAAATAATGTTCTTAATAAAAGAAATCAATCTAGAGATGTGGTGGTAAGCTTCACAATGCTAAAGCAATTCAATTTAACTGATTATGTTCTAGTTTAGTTGTTCATATCAACAATGTGGAAAGTGTTGCAAATCCATGCTATCAAGTGGGGTTTGTTCTAATGATGGGAGTGAACAACGCATGTGTTGGGATACTCGAGAATATTCATGGGGATGGATCACACACACTCGCGGCTTGATTGTGGCTGCCATTGTTACTCTATGTGAATTTTCTCCTCACACATCTCCATCAAACAAGAGGAAAACAACATATTCGATGCTGACATCTCACTAGTCACATCTAGGTATTGTAGCATAGTAAACCCTTCTACCTTATACAATTCGTATTAGTTCTTGCCTAAGACAAGTTACTATACGTTTCACCCTTTCAAATGAGAAGAGTTTTTTTAACAAATGATAACCATTTATTTTTCTGCCGAGTTTACCAAGGTTCATATTTTTAATGTTGAGATATTAATTTATCAATTTTCTAATAATTTAAATTTTAAATTTTTGTTTTTATTTAGTTTTTTATTGATTATTTTTTATGGATTAGACAATTTTTAGATATTATTATGATATAACATTTTTTGTATTTTTGTAGCCATAAATTTAAAAATATACACATGTATTAATGATTATGAGATGTGAGACTACAATTGATTTATATTAAGGTAACATTTTTTAAAAGTCTAAAATTGACAAATTCTCCTTTACAAAAAAAACAATTGACCACAATATTAATAAGTCCATTAATTAAAATATGTACATATAAGCTAGAGTCACTTCAAATTCATGACCATCATTAATAACTTTTTTGGATATTTATCTATGTTAATGACAATCTATTACATTTTAAATTTGTTGTCTTTACATTTCCATGCACACCATCTAATGTTAAAGATTATAACTTATAATAATTGCCAACAATTCAATGCAAGTAATTGTGGGATCCTCACCTTTGATAACATGCTTTGCTCTTACTCAATTCTTAAGAACATAGAACTTGTCAAATGTAGTTTTATTTACATATTTTGCTTTTGTGCATCTTCGAAATGTGAATCTTCATTTACTATAGCCCTACATTTACAATTTACAAAAGCTTATTCAACCTTTTACATACATTCAAAACAACAAACTATATTAGTATTTATGTCAAATGTGACAAGTTACTTCAATAAAATAATTATAAAAACCTTGTATTAAAGGCAATTAACTATATTGGTTGTCTTTTCAATATCACATTTCCGTGCAATCCACTTGAAGTTGAAGTATCAAGAATTCTTTTATATACACGTGTACCTTTCTTCCAACTAATTTACAATTCTATTAAGGCAGGAACTTGCCGCATTACAGCTCTTATTATTAAATTTGATATTTATGCCGAAGGCAAAATGCCTTCTTAGAATAGGTCTTTCCCTTCTGACAACATCCAACGGTGCATAATATTTACATGAACGACCATTTCAACCGATGAACAATTTTGGCGTACGTGTGACAGATTACATGTCATTCACGTTTACGTTGCCATTTGACTCAACTTCTATTGCATAAAGATTTCATCGATTTATTTGGTGTGTGGCCAATAGCAGCAGAGGGGTTCAACGAATTCCTAAACCCAAAGTGTTTCTCAATCCCACCCAGATCGATGCCATTCTCGCAGAGGTGTCCATTCGTAAGCTAAGAAGACTCGCCGAGGAAAGCGAAAAGAATAAAAATTGTATCACCTACTCAAATGCATCTTCTGTTGTGGCATTCCTCTTTGCAAATCACGGCCCTCATGCATTGAATGGATCGCAACACTCCGTAGATATTTGCGAAGAGGTTGTGGCGTTGGTGGCCATGATTTTTCCCTTATCTTCTGAAGCACTGGTATTACTCGTTTTGTCCAATGGTGTGGATTTTCTTGTAGGGATTCTTCACCAAGGCAATCTGTACGCAAAGAGTAATGATGTTGTAATTCTTCAAGACATGGTTTCGAAGAATACGTTTAGGGACAACAGTAGGAACGGATGGATTGATAGAGGGAATGGTGCAGGTATTGAAAGTGCATGTATTCCCCCTATGGGAAAGAACTTTGCGGACATTCACGGGACTATGTCAAATTTGACGGTTGTGGTGATGGTTTATCTTTTCTTTGCTATTTTTGTAGACTTGTTATTTTTAACAATTTTGCTTTTCCAATTTTACAGGCTTGAGTGGGTTTGCTATTTTTAAGTTTTGTTTTTTGGTAAGTTTTGTTTTTTTTTTTGACATGCAATAGCCTTTAAATATTGGTCACGACGCATCCAATGCTAAATACATAGTCAGGTATTTAATTGACTTTAATTTGGAGCTCTTCAAAAAGCATTAACAGAATCCTCAACAATAGAAGTAGAGTACGTATTTATAGTGTATTTAGATTGAAATTTGTGTGATATGGGACAATTGTTATAGAATTTTGTTTTTCATGCATGAATTTATTTTGATCCACTATAATTGTAGTAGACTGGTGTATTTATGGACCTCAAAAGCTACAGGTTTTTAAAGGAGAGCATATTGAGCTCAGGTTTGGATGTATAGTTATGTACCATGGCATGTACACGTTCTTGTGTTATGGTTATTTGTGGACATTAATTTCAATTTCAAATTCAAATTATCTATGTTACCTCTGTTCATGAATGACTATAATGCAAGATCTTGAGGTTATACTGGATACATACATAAAACATTGGCAGGGATTCCAAGAGTCTAGAGGAGTTATATAAGGCAAAGCGCTAGAAAGCTATATCATTAAACCAAATGTTCCATTCATGGTAGAGGTATTGGAGAAATTTGGTAGAAGTAGTAGTTATGTCAATGATGGCTTTGATTATCAAACACAAGGTATTATATGATTTTTATGGCATTTTCATATATTGATTTCATACAAGTTGGTTGGTTTGGTTTTGGTAGGTGTAAGATATTAATTACGACTTTTAAATCGATGAGGTGAAGTTTGATTGATTTTGAATTTAACAATGTTGTTTTTGGTTTTAGGATGTAAAATATTTACAGAAACGATCATGTATCTCCCTGCAAATCATACTCTTTATATTTTGTTTAAATATTATTTTATTTTGCATAATTGAAAGAAGACTACTAAAATGTTATGTTTAAAAATTGTTTCACAAGAATGACGTGAAGTTGCACATCTTGTCCCTCTTCAAAACTTGTAGTCGG
This sequence comes from Taxus chinensis, assembly GCA_019776745.2. Lineage (NCBI taxonomy): Eukaryota > Viridiplantae > Streptophyta > Pinopsida > Cupressales > Taxaceae > Taxus > Taxus chinensis. The sequence continues at coordinate 10,050 of JAHRHJ020000202.1, read as the reverse complement.
ATGGTTTGTAGTAGGAGAGGGGCTCTTATAACATTGTTTTCTATTCATAGCTAATTTTTGAACATTGTTCATTGGGATTTGTAATTCATGTATGCCTAGAGATTCTCTAGATTCTTTCCAAGAAAGACCAGGTTGCTCTCCATTCATAGATTTCTCTTGACCTTGAGGTGTTTCACAAATATGATTTTTGGAAGCATCCTTCCACTAGGTGGCCTCGTTCTTTTGATTATGTTGCACCACTTGAAAATAAAGTTGTATGGATATGGATACAAATGTGAATACGATGCACTGGTGACAAAATAATCAGGTTTAATTTTTTTGTATCTGAGCATTGGAGAGCTATTTGTCCTACTAAGTATTTCTAAAAGTGGTCATTGCGGTACGCATTACAAGATAGCCCCTCAATATTTTGGCGTTCACATTGTACATTTTCATGTATTCACATTTAGTTTAAATAAAATAGTCCGCATAATGCTACCAATCATGATATAAGATTTGCAAAAAAAATGCCCACAAAACACTACCACTAAGGATATAAAATCTAACATGTATGGAAGTCTTCATGTATTCATGTTAAGTTCAAACAACCTACTCCGCAAAACGCAACCACTAGTGATATAAGATATTGCAAATGTATATTTACGAATTTGCAACAAATTAGAAATGTAGAAATAGAACCTTTAAATGTAATGCTTCATCTATATATACACTTACAAAATCAATCACACCCATTATCAACATCAACTACAAAAGTAATAATTATCCCTCTAAAACAAATAACATATATTGTTCGGCGTTCACATTGCATTGTACACATGTGATTGCTAGTGGAACATTTTTTAGAATTCAACAGAGGGTGAAGAGGTTGTGATGGAGGCGTTGAACACATGCGCCTTTCACAAGTTGTTGATAATGCATGTTGGATGTGGTGAAAGAACGAGGGATAAAGCTTTTAAATTACTCAAGCTTTTCAACACATACACACATGATTGGGAATGTGTGGGCACTCTCCATTTAACTTATGTGAAGCTTAAGTAACCTAGTGATACCTGAAATTCTTATGTCTAGTAATTATTTTCTTAATTATATCGAAGGTGTTTTCCCAATTGGAAGTAACCCAAGGAACTTTGACAATGACAAATATTGAAATGTTGAAATATTTTTAGTTGTTGAGGTACATTTGAATTAGAATCATCCATGTGGTGTAGTTCCAAGGTCTATCTCCCAACCACCCGTTCACCATCACCTCTTCCGCCCGCATTTGGTCTCGATGCCTACTTTTGTTTTTGTTTTCCCTCTTTGAGGTCATGTTTCTAGAGCTAACTGACAATTTTAAGGTGTTCACTAACTAAGCCCTCTAAAACTACGTCCCCGTCACAGATGACTAAGTGACCCCTCTAGAATGACATCCTCTATGTTGTTTTTACCGACGCCCCTCCAAAACGACATCCTCTACATTCTTTTTACTGACGCCCCTATCGGAGTTCATTCCTCTTGCAATGCATTCTTAAATTGTTTTTGATTAAGTAGACACATGTTACTACTTGTTTAATTATATCAACTCGAAAAGATTCTCTCTTATTTTCTCTTCGATACAGAATATGTTCTAATAAGCCCTATGTACATGTCAAAATATCTTCCCAAATTTGTCACCTCTGAAACAAAATTTAATTTAAGTAAAACGATCTATCAAATTTAGTAGATTAAATTCCATATTAAAAAGTATAGGCTTTAACCCTAAAACATATTGGATTTTTGGCATTTTTTATTTTGGCCACTTTAAGCATAAATTACACTCATGTGGGTGATGTGAGCGAGATCGAAACAATACAATGGAGCACATATATCAGATGTTATTTGGTGGGAAAAATATAAGCCATGGAATAAGTGCGGGACATGCAAGGTTTTAATTCCTACCTTTTTATTTCCAACTTTGTGTTCAAGTATTTGCACTATCTAGCAAATTAAATGTCGTGTACTCAAAAAACTTACGTCATAAAAAATTAAAATAACAAAATAGATAATCTCAATTGATGGATAAAAAATTCCTTTCGTTCATATGTCCATTCGTTGTAGGGGCTCAATTATCGATGAGTGTTCCAGCATCGCCTACTTTTCCTGAAATTGCTCAAGCTGTAGATCAAGAATTTCGCGTTTGTTACCTGTCCAAGTTAATGTACCAAACTAAACACAAAACCCTGAAAAACCTCAATGAAATTGATACCTGATGAAGATGTAGACGGATGAGGAAGTTGATGTAGACAAGACGGGCGCACACAAGCAATTTGCACAATAGATCCGAATAACCTGTCTGCAGAGAAATCGGCGTCGACTGGGTCTAATCGGCGGCGACTGATGTGATCGGCGTCGACTGGGATTGATCGGCGTCGACTGAACAAGATCTGTGCCAACTGAAGACAGACTGAACAATCGGGGACTGTGCGATAGGATTTGAGGATTGGAAGGTGAATGTGGTTTGTTGGATGTACCGAAGTTGGCGAGACACTGGAACAGGGTCACCAGATGATAGATGGTGATGCGATGCTGATATGACCGGGACAGAGTAACGGTGCTCCTCTCAGGGATTTGACTCGGACAGGATCTGCCCTAATTTGATACAATTGATGCTAAGAAGATCTCTCTTTCTCTCAACCTGTATCTTTCGCTCTTCTGTTCGCTTTTTTTTTCGCTCGTTCGTAATCTCTTCCGTAGTCTTTTTGGGGGCCTAGAACTGAGTTCTGGGCTTGCTTTTATAATCGGCGCCGCTCCTATAAAATCGGCGCCGACCATATGGGTCGGCGCCAATCGCGGAGAAGACTCCCGAGATGGCCAAATTGATCGATTCGAGATAGAAAAGACTTATCCGACTACGGGGAAATATCCCGCTTAGGGAAGATTAAAAATGGATGCAATGCATGGGTAGAATAAATTTGGGGTGGATAAGTGATTAAGATGCATGGGAAGAAGCGTAATTAAATATTTAATTATTTAATTACTCATGGGCAAGATATGATGGGATGAGTTAAATTTAGAGTAAGTGGTTAAATCACAGATTGGATAATATCCCAAGGGGATAGTTGGTGACGTAAACGTGCCCCAGGTTACCTAGGCAAGTAAACGGATGGGAAGGACACTAAATTGAGTAACCAATTTTAGGTGTCTACATTTTGCCCCTTTTTGTCAAGTAACTTGCGATAAGCAAGGTTATGAGACAAAAACAAAGGGATGGAAAAAGAGAAGAAATTGTGGTGATGTGATCCCCCTCAAACTAGGGATGGGATGAATGATAGAACAGACGGTCCCGAGTTTGAAAGAGGTAGATGAAAAATGCAGGATGCCCCAGTCGGATGCCTGGAGTAGATCTGATCATTGAGGATGCATTAAAATAAACACCAGGGGCAGCAACCTAAGGAACTCACATTGGTAGGGAAAACTAGCCGGTCTCCTCATGAGACGACGTTAGTGCCTACAGACCCGCGAGTGTAAGGAGAACTACAAAATAGTCAGCATCGAAAGAGAGACACATTGGTAGGGAAAACTAGCCGGTCCCAAAAATCAGACGACGTTAGTGCCTACAGACCCGTTTAACTCTAAGCTGCCGAGAGATACGAGTGTCCTATGCAAAGGGAACAAACCCGAAATAGACAATGACATCTAAAAGATGTGCCAAAAGGCAAGATTCAGCATACAACAATGATCAGATAGACCAAAAAGCCAAGTATCAAGACTATGGCAAAAAAAAGAGATGGAAAATCGGCGGCGAATAAAATAATCGGCGCCGACCAAAACAAGCGGCGTCGACCCAAAAAATCGGCGCCGACCAATCCAGACGCATATAAATATGCGAACGGAAAACGTAAACGATTTATTTTCAACGTGACGATTGATTCAGACAGAGATAGATTTGAGATTTGAACGCAATGGAAGCCTCTGGGAGCGGACAGAAGCGCAGGAGGACACGACCTGGGGTAAGTGATCATTTTCGACCCCTTCGTTATATTTTTTTTTTTTGTTTGATTGTTTTGAATGGATATGAGGCCAGGGTCTGGTTTACGTCCGGCCAGGCAGTCGGCGCCGATTGGTATAATCGGCGTCGACTAGTTTTGGATCGGCGTCGATTGGTAACAATCGGCGCCGACTAAAATGAACGACGCCGATTTTATCAAATCGATGCCGACTGATGGAAGTTCATTGATTTTTATGATTTGGGAAGATGTGATTTATGAAAATAAGAGACTAATTATGCTTTTGATGTCGTGGATGCAGGCACGAGAGACCCTTCACATGAGGGATGCCATCCCGAAGCTATTGGAGACGATCCTGCCTGATGTGACAGATGCAGACTGGCAGCATTTAGAGCTGGCCGGGCTCGGGGGCTTTAGATATTATAGACGAGTGCCACGGGATGTGGAGCTTATGCGAGCATTAGTGCGACGGTGGGACAGCCACACGTGCACATTTTGGTTTAGGACGGGTGAGATGACTATCACCCATGAGGATGTATACAGGATCCTCCGATTACCGATTACGGGGGACCCGATTGAGATCACACCCCGAGAGCAGCAGCAGAGGGCCCTGGTGCGGTTATACAGAGACAGAGCAGATGATTCGGAGATAGTATCTGGGGTAGTGAGGATATCCTCACAGTACAGACAGGATAGCCCTCGGAGCAGGCGGATAGCCCTGATTCAGATGGCTTTATCTTATTTTGCCCTGCCGGACTCAGGAGGTGGGAGATTCCCATTGCTACTGCTAGGCTGCGTGTGCGACATCTTGCAGTACAGACAGATTTTTGCTTTCGCTGATGCCCTAATAGCTCAGATTTACTATGAGCTATGGATGTACACTACTGGCCGGAGGACAGGGATCGATGTCAGCTTTGTACTCCATTGCTGGGCGTATGAGCACATAGCAGTGATTAGGCCATCCGGGCTTCCGTGGATGCCAGCAGCAGTGGGGGGTGTGGACTATGGATTTCGGAGATGGCGGGCTGACATGGCCGCCGGAGACACAGGTAGATCAGCTGAGTGGTACTCGGGAGCGTTTTAGGACGCTTACACCAGATCAGGTTATCTGGAGACCATATCGGGCATTTCCGATATGGGTTGGTCAGGATGCCCACTTGGTAGCATTGAGACGGAGCCGGGTGGTCAGAGGTCGCAGACCAGACATGTGGGAGCGAGTCCCATTCATGCGGATACTGAGGCAGTTTGGTCTTGTACAGACAGTACCGGCCACATATACGCCATATAGGCGTGATGGCCGAGAGACAGATTTGCCGATTTTGATCCCGGCAGACCCACTGAGAGAGGCTCCACCCTCCGCAGACAGTGATGATGACGCGGGGGGTGGATGAGGGCTACGCAGCGTGGTATGACACAGAGCTTCCACGAAATCTCCCGCCCTCGATAGATGCTGGGTGAGGAGGACATAGCTGCGACACTAGACAGACTAGAGGGAGAGCATGCCACACTGATACAGACACATCAGGTAGCTCTAGAGGAGATCAGGGCCTTGACAGAGGAGAGGGATTCCCTGATTGCGGAGAGAGACACCGCTCGCCAGGAGCGGGATACAGCGATCCAGCAGAGGGACCGCTATTTTCGGCATAGGGAGGCCCTCAGGGCCAAGTATGGGGAGACAGGTGCCACATCAGAGTCTGGCACACAGGGTACGGACCTTAGGAGGGGCACCACCAGCAGCGCCAGCAGCCCCAGCGGCGCCAGTAGCATCATTACGAGCACCGGGTACTGTGAGCCTGAGCACGTACCAGTCTCTCCTCGCTGAGGTGAGATATTATGAGGATGCCCTAGCGCAGCATGCCCCAGATGTGCCTCGGTATGGGGCGAGGAGGAGAGCAGGGACGGCTACAGCGAGCGGAAGCCTCAGGCGGAGGGAGCACTGGGAGAGATCGAGGTGGGCCGAGACCTCCAGCAGCAGGTGCATCGAGCTCGGTAGGCGGCGGCCAGGAGAGACAGCCGGGTGGAGAGGAGGGTGGAGGAGATAGTGTCCTCCACGCTTCGGATTTTACTATATAGAGATTTGATAGACTTTTGTATTTGTATAGTGATATAGCCTCGATTGGAAGGGCATTGTATAGATGGCTCGATTGGAAGCCACCCATTTTTGTAAAAAACACACATGTATATATATAGATTGATCACGTTACTTGGCATATAATTGTACTCATGTTTTTTTTTTTTTTTTTTTGATATACATGGATAGATGGATATAGAAAAATAGATATGTTTAGAGAGATATAGACGGATGGATGATAGAAATAGATGTGATTAGATAGATAGATGTGATTGGATAGAACTTTGATAGACGGACACGATGTAACTGGGATGTACATGTGTTTTGATGTTTGGATTAGATATGGATAGATATAATGTAGCTTGGATGTGCATTTTGATGGATAGATTTAGATATAGATAGATATAACGTACCTTAGATGTACGTATTTTTCGATATTTTGATGGATAGATAAATGTATTTGATACATGGATGTAATTGTAACGAGAAATGAATAAAGATAGATGTTTTGATAGATGATAGAAGATAAATTGTGATTGAACTAACATGTGAAATGTCAATTTAACAGGATGCAAGACAGAGAAATGGAGAGTACTCCTTGCAAGAGCCCAAGATGAAAGCGGGAACAACCGTGACTTAGAAGAGAAGACACTCGGAAAAAGAAGGGAAATGATAAGTCGGACCTCCATACCGACCATAGATAAAATCCCGATAAGAAACCGAAAGACCAAGCATTCAAGGCCCTATATAAGATTAAAATAAACCTGACACTTACTAGTCGCAAACCAGATCTAGGATAGAAACGGAAAGAAAAGAAAGTAAGTATCTTGTCGGAACCTACAAGGGACAGAATACATGTCCATAAGTGGGAAAATAAGATTCTCCCATATGATTGAAAAAAAGGTCTGAAATCTCAGCTTCATGATTTTGACAGAAAAGCAAACTGATCAATGCGGGAAGTTTGCTTGATATGGAAAGACTGATCGATGCGGGAAGTCTTTCAGTGATGCTAAAAAGTGTATAAACTGACTGGGAAGGCTGATTGATTACAAGAAGCCTTGAGTATTTCTTTGAGAAACAGCCGTCCTTCAAGGGAGCGGTCTGTATTTTGAATTTGAATGATAGCCATCCTTCGAGGGTATGGTCTATTTTCTTTTTGATTCACTTGACAATGTATGGATAGCTGTCCTTCGAGGGATCAGTCTATCTTTTGGATAGCATCTTTTTTTTTTTTTTTTTTTTGAAACTCTTTGGAAGAAGCTGAGTTTAGACCTAGATAGATCAGATGGAGGGGAAAGAGAACATAGAAGAACATGCACTCATGACCCGAGTAGATCCGATGAAGATAAGTACTTGGGACAAATGAAGTGGTGATTAAGGTATTCCTACCATGAGGAGGAACATATCCAAAAGAAACGTGCAATGAGTAGAGCCGCGATACTCATATTTAAGGTAAACGAGGCAATAGGCGGAGAACCACACAATTTCAAATCACCACGAAAGTAGATGACTGGTTATTAGGATGGATGAAAGATTGAGTTGCGACTAGATTTGTGTAAGAGAGATTTTAACAATAGAAGGGCCGTAAATGCAAGGCATTAAGAGGTTCCGCCTCAGGGATACCATCTATGGAAGACAAACGATAAGCCCCAGACCCATATTTATGAGTGATAATGTAGGGGCCCATCCAGTTGGGGGCAAACTTACCACGTTGACTCCTTTCGAGTGTAGTGACATTTTGATTTTCCTTAAGAACAAGGTCACCAATTTTGAAGTCACGGTGTTGCACATGCTTGTTATAAGCACGCTTGACACGCTCGAGATAGATTTGATGATGCTCAAGGGCGTTAAGACGCCGCTCATCTAATAATTCAAGTTGTGTTAGACGATTTTGACGATAGTCCTCATCGGAGACAAATTCTCTGAGAGAAACACGGAGAGATGGGGATTTGGACCTCCAAAGGAAGGACGGCCTCAGACCCATAGACGAGAGAGAAGGGGTGGAGTAGCACCAGTAGGAGTACGAATGCTAGTCCGATAAGCCCAGAGAGCGAAAGGGATATGTAGATGCCAATCCCTACCAGCTCGACTAGTTACCTTTACGAGGATATGACGCAAAGTTTTATTGGAAGCTTCGGCTTGACCATTAGCTTGAGGATAGTATGGAGAAGAAAAACTGAGCTTGATATTGAAAGCTTTGCAGAGATTTTGCAAATCGACGTTCTTGAAGGATTTACCATTATCTGTGATGAGCTTGTGTGGAACGCCAAAGCGACAAATGATGTGTTGATAGACGAAATCAACTATGGGTTTAGAAAGAGGGATAGCTTCTACCCACTTAGTAAAGTACTCAGTGGCAGTAATGATAGAATGATGACGCTGTGAAGAACGGGGACTGATGAGACCAATAAGATCAAGACCCCACTGCGAAAAAGGCCACAAATCTGCCGCAGGTTGCAAAGCCTGACTAGGGATGTGCGTGAGATTGGAATGTTGCTGACACTTGACGCACTTCTTAGTGTATTCACAACAATCTTGATTAAGAGAAGGCCAATAATATCCCCAAACGTAAGATGCGCTTGGCTACAGCTAAGCCACTAAAATGTCCACCACAAATACCGTCATGGACCTCCTAGATGGCTTTAGATGATTCATGGGTTTTGAGGCATCGAAGCAAAATACCATCAAAGCCGCGTTTGTAAAGAATCCCACCTAGGATAGTATAGCGATTGGCGCGTTGGACAAAAGATCTTCTACCATTGGAAGTCAGATCTGGAGGAAGGACCGAATGAGATAGATAATCCAACTATCTGCTGATACCACTCATCCTGAGTATGGGTTGTGACAACATTAATTGACGTGAATTGCCCAAGATGAGATGGTTGATCTAATCGTTGCACAGCCACATAAAGACGCGAGTCTTCGGTAACAGGCGGGATAAGGGAGGCTAAAGAGGCCATGGTATCCGCAAATCGATTTGCAGTACGAGGAATGGATTGGATAGTGAAGCTATCGAAAGATTGGAGTTGGGCAAGAACGATGTCACAATATTTTTGAAGGATGTCATTCTTGCATTGATAGACACCCGTGACCTGGTTAACGATGAGTTCAGAATCACCAAAGATGTCATTATGACGAGCGCCGAGATTAATGGCATTTTGAAGGACCTAAGACAAGAGCTTCGTACTCAGCCATATTATTGGGTGCACTCAAAGTTTAATTTGTGTGCGACTGGGATAGGCGTTCCCCAAGGAGGAATCATCACGAAACCCGCACCTCCCCCTTGCTGGCATTTGGATCCATCAAAGAAGAGTTTTACTTTAAATGGAGATAGACCAAAATCAATTTGTTGGATGAATTCATCGGGGAATTGGGCAAGGGAGTCTTGAGTGTCCGGAAGAGGAGCACTAGCTAGCTGATCTGCAATAACTTGACCCTTGATAGCCTTTTGCGGAATAAACTCGAGGTCAAACTCAGTCATGAGCATGAGCCAACGAGTGATGCGATCATTATGATAAGTTTGATGGATTGTCATAGGGATGACACTGTGACCATGTAAGTTTTATGATAAGGAGATATGACGAAGCTTAAAGAAGTTGACAAAAGAAGAGAGCGCAACATAGTTTTAAGCTTCGGAGTAACGTGGTCTCATACTCATGGAGGGTGCGACGATTGTAATAGACAGCTTTGTTTCTTTACCAAAGTGTCCCTGCGAGATCAGGCTCCCAGAGCATGGTCAGTCACAGAGATATAAAATAGAAAGGCTCCCCCTCGTGGGAGGGGTTGTAAGCACAGGTGGGAGAAAGAAGATAAGCTTGAGATCATCAAAGTCCTTTTGGAAATGCTCATCCCATTAGAAATGAACATTCTTACAGCGAAGATGGTGAAAAGGTTGACAACGGTTCCGACAATTGGGAGATAAAACGACGCATGATGAAGACGTCCTTGAGAGACTGCGGAGTGCTTTAAGTTTTAGAAGGGGGAGGCATTCACGGATAGCTTTTATTTTTCGGG
>JAHRHJ020000201.1:2500-94975 GCA_019776745.2 Taxus chinensis | reverse complement strand
GGCTTGTAGTAAAGGGATTTGTACAGAAAATAGTTATTGATTTTGGTGAAATATTCTCTCCTATTATTAAGATGACTTCTATTCGTATTGTATTGAGTTTAGTTGTAGTAGAAGATTTGCATTTAGAGAAACTAGATGTGAAGATGGATTTCCTTCATGGTGATTTGGATGAAGAAATTCATATGCAGTAGCCTCTTGGGTATGAATTCAAGGGTAGGAGAAATTAGTGTGTAGGTTACAAAAGAGCCTATATGGGCTCAAACAAGCTCTAAGGAAATGGTATATGAAGGTTGGCAGTTTTATGCATGAGCATGGTTATATGAGATGCAAATATGATCATTGTGTTTTTCAAGAAGCTTGAAAATAGAAGCTATATTATTTTGTTATTACATGTAGATGATATGATTATTGCAAGATCTAGTATGAAAGAAATTGTTGAGCTTAAATAAAAGTTAGCTCGTACATTTAGAATGAAGGATTTAGGAGTTGCAAAAGAAAATCCTTGGTATGTTAATTCACATAGACAGGAAGAACAAGAAATTGTATTTGTCTCAGGAACATTATATCAATAAGGGTGTTAGAAAGATTTAATTTACAGAATGCAAAACCTATAAGTACACCTATGGTTAGACACTTCAGATTAAGAAAAGATCAGTGTCCTACATCACATGAGGAGGTCGAGATACATGGCACATGTTCCATATGTTTTAGTAATTGGAAGTCTTTATGTATGTTATGGTTTGTACCAGACCAGACATTGCATATGCAGTGGGAGTTGTGAGTGGATTTATAGCCAATCCAGGTAAAGAGCATTGGAAAGCAATCCACTGGATACTTAGATATTTGAGAGGGACATCCTACATGCAGTTTATGCTATGGAGGGTCATATACTTCTTTATACAACTATGTTGACTCAGATATGGCTAGAGATTTGGATGGTAGGAGAAGCACCATTGGATATGTATTCATTGTAGGTGACATGACAGTTAGCTACATTTCGAGATTACATAAGGTTGTGGCCTTGTCTACTACAGAGGCCGAATACGTTGCAGCTACAGAGGCTATCAAAGAGATGATATGGATGAGTCAGGTCCATGGAAGAGTTGGGAAAGGAGCAAGAGGATTGAAAAATGTACAGTGACATTCAAAGAGTGCATTCATATTGCAAAAGAACTCAACATTTCATTCAGATAACAAAACACATTCAGTTGAGATATCGCTTCATATGGCACAGGTGTTGGAGGATGGGCAACTTAAATCTAGAGAAAATTCATATAAATGAGAACCCTGTGGATATGCTAACAAAGTTTTTTGTAAAGGAGAAGCTGGAGATTCACTCCACTTCTTTTGGTCTTCAATTTTGAGACTTGAAGAGGGAGAAACAAAGCCAAGGAAAGGATCCAAGGATGGATGCTGTATGGTACAGTGCAAAAATTTATCTTCAAGTGAGAGATTGTTGAGTTGTGGAGCTCAATTAATTCAGTTTAGCATGCAATGTGAAACATGTTTTGCAACTTGCAGGTAAACATCATCAGTTAACCAGCATCGTCGGTTCAGGCTAGTAGGAACCGGACATCGGTTAGGGTAACTGACATCGGTTACTTGCGCATGAAAGTGTTTTATATTAAATGTAGGAATTAGATCCAAACTTTGATTATTAAAGGTGATATCTAGGGTTATAGATGCATGAGTTAAGTTGCCCTAATGTCTATAAATGCTATATAAACATAGAAAACTAGGGTTTAGAAGGCAAGAATTGGGAACTTGAATTGTAAGAGAGGAATTCTTGGAGAGAAGCAAAGAGAATCTTGAGAGAGGAAAATTACTGTACATTCGTGTGAGGTGTGGAATATTGTAGATCTTCATTGTATATCCTCTGTCAAAGCAAAGGATTAATAGATTGGCTTATTTCTTGGTGGACATAGCCCACACTGGGTGAACCACATTATATCTTGTGTTGATTTATGTTCTTGTTGGTTGTATATTGCTTGTATGCTCAATATCTGATTCTAGATGCATGTACAATAAGATATGATGTATAATCCCCAACAACTAAAGTGCTAACCCCATCCTTGGATTGAATTCTATGTTATTAGGGGTTCCTCTTGAGCTACCTAGACTGGTCATTACTTGTGGGTGATCATGGTTTGCTCAACCCAATCTTGTTAAGTTGATCAGTAGGGGCTAGTGTAGGAATATTTATAAGGGCTACCTAATCCAACTCTACCTGGGATTTCTTTGCCTCTTATACAATTTAAGTTACCAATATTCCAATGGAAGATTATTAGGTGGCCTCATCATCTGAAGAAGACAAATCATATGCCACTAAGGAAGGTCCTTCAACTGGATTTGAAATGACTTCCTAGACCTGTGAGATATTAAGGTCTTGTTCACTGGTCTATTGGTCTTGGAATAAGGGGTGGGAGAGATAGGATGCTTGAAGGTTTGTTTGGTGGTTCCATATAACCAGAAGTGCCCCTCTCCTGGGTCAAATTCCCTTCTAATTAAATTGGACCTCTAGGTGGAGGAATTTCACCCTGTGGTCTTTATGTTTTCTTACATGAGGTTGTCATTTAATTAGCAGCTACGTAACCCAATCAGATTTGATCTTGTCATAAAACATTATTACAAATCTTTGTCTTTCCCTGCAACATGACAAGTTCCAACCTTTAACCACCATAAATCATGCATCAAATCTCTAAAAACATGAATGGGTACCCTGTCAAACCCATTCCCTAATTTCCTTTTTCTTGGAATAGGAGAAGGATAAGAGCCCCATACTTCATCAATTTGGGTGGTTGAGTCGTATGTAACTGCACATCAATGACCAAGATGACTATTTTTCCTCTTTTTAAGATTGGGCCACCAAATTCCATCAATATTTGAATAAAATGATGCCAATTTTGTAAGGGCTTGAGAAGACCTTTCCAATGATACCAATTTTCTCATATTTGAAGTATTAAAGCGATGGGAGTTATGGAGGAAGCATTGAATTTTTGACATGTTGATGGAGCATAGGATCGTGACATGCGACACCATTTGATTGGCCTCAGAGAGTATGCTCTACATACACGTTACTTTCTTTGACTTGTGCCACGTGTTTTTCCTACATTGGTTGTGGGGTCGAAGCTTTCCTTATGTGTTTACTTCCCTGACCTTTTAGATGTGTTATGTGGCTTTGCGCGTAGGTATGTTCCATTATGAAGGATGTGAGCCAATAAGAAAATGCCACATAAAGAAGCATAATGTTAGATTGCTCTTTTACTTGTACTAACCACCGTGAAACATGATCCACCACAGAAAATCCTCTAGGTGTCCTTCGCATTGTGACTTCTGACTGGGTGGACTTCATTGTTGGGCTCTACAAAAATGCTGGGAGTAGGCAAATCTCTGTAAAATTGCTAGACCACCCGGTTTGACCCAAATCATGGATTTTATCAAAATTATGCTTCATTCTAGTGATAAAGATCTACCAAAGTTCCATCCACCCTAAAGTGTGACTAAATTTTTAATTCACCATGTGGCAACTTTCTGTGTTACACCACCTATCTTGCTGCACTCCGCTGACCGTTCAACCCTTGCCCTAACCCGAAATGCTATCAACCTTGGTTGATTCCGTGGACGTCATGATTTTTAGGCACATCTTCCTTGAAGTTCACCAGAATGGCAACAGTGTTTCCTACTATGATCACCTCGATTATGTGCCATGTTTCCTTTCCTCCCCAACATCAACCACGTGTCCCATTGACCTTTCAAGCTTGCCCGGACCCCGATGCATATAGTATGAAAAGGTTGTTAGAAAAAAAATTCATGGACTCAAGGTCCACAAAATTGCATTGGCTATGGAAAGTGCCAGAATGCTTCCACGTGTCCTTTAAACATTTTTTGAATTGTTGGGCAGTGTAGACCTTTGACGGGTGTTTGATTATGTCCCATGCTTGTATAAATAACTAAGAATCCATTTTAGGAAAGAGTTATCCAAATTAATCTGAAAGGGGGTTGATTTGGGATAACATGTACCAAAATGGCTTTGACATAATGAATTTAGATTTCATTAGATAACCATAACAATGGGTAGTTTTAGAAAATAAATGGCTTTAATAATATTTTTGGGTTTATTGAAATACTAGTTCCAGGTGTCAAACATTTTGAGTTCTAATTCAAACAAGCCTTTTTTATGGGTTTAAATGTTTCACACAAAATATATCATGAAAAAAATTAAAACATTGATTCCCATAAAATTACTCCCAAGGAAATGTTTGAGATTCACTTATAAGGCGTTTCTTGAAGGACCAATGTCTTCTTGTAAATAGAAAGTATTTCGCTTGTTTTAAGCACATATCCCAAGCCATAGCTCCAGTGGACTACAGGAAAACTTTATTGTCATAGCCAATCTTGATTTTAATAAGAATGTTTCTTAGATATATTAACCTCATTGGTGCTTTCCAAATAAAATTAGGATTATTATAGACTAAAGAGGAAATTTTGTAATGGTAGAGAGTGGCGAAATCTTGAAGAATCAAATAACCTACCAGAGAAAGCTACAACAACATTCAAGGTGAGGAGAAATGATTTTCCATCAAAAGGCCATGCCTCAGTCGATTTCAGTGATTTGAGGGAGGACCTGGTTTTAAAATGAGTTGTTGTTAGAAAATCAAGGAGCATGTCATTCAAAGTTTGATGCACTATGTGGCCCATACATCATCATTTTGTGCAAGGAGCTAACTCTTTTGAGATTCATTCATCTTAATGGATGAAGTTCACTGGAGAAATCCAAGTAAATGGGATATACAAAAAACCCTTCCATTCAAGTTTGCTACTTCCATTTTGTATATATTAAGTAGTTGAAATTTTTCCAGCCTAGTGGTTGAATGCAACATAGATAAAAGTAACGATAACTTTATTCTCGTGTGATTTGGGATGCTCTTCATATGTTTAGGGAGATCAAGAATCTTCTAGAAATTTTCAACAGTTAGCAGGATTCATAATAGAGTCAAGAAATGATCCTTCAAGTGACTTCATGAATGGGGATAATTCTTCAAAGCTAAAATCAGAATTTCTTGATTCTCACTCATAGTAGACTCCATGCCCAATGGATGCTTTAGGCTACTAATGTCCTTCATCTACTAGGATGATGGCCCCAAAAGTCACCAAACCTGTTATCCAAATAACTCTCCTAGTTATTTGACTCAACTTACATACACGTTATGGTTGTGCATCAGTTTGTCTTTATTACCATTACACAAACCTTAATTCTCTCCTTGGCACATTCACTTGGTCACTATTTCCTCAAACTCCCTTATGCCGTTCATCTTCTATCCATTTCCATTTCCCCTTTGCCTATTTGTTCTACTCAACTACTTGCATGCTATATCGTACACACCTTATCCTTGCCTTCCAAGAAAGGCTATTTCAGTCTCATACGCTCCTTTGCACCCCCTTTTCTAATTCCAGTCTGGCCCTCTCATGTGCCCTACACATTACCTTGTTTATACTTGTCTACCTTGTACCATGCACCTTCTCCACTCATCAGTCTTGCCGCCATTTCCCCTTTACGTGCATTACACTTTCGCGTGCTACTTCCTCTCACACCTCATTACTTTCCATGTGCCTATGCATTGCTTCTATGACCATTACTGTGCCACGTATTTAATGTACAAACTTGACTGTGTTACGCACACCAATCAAAGCGCACCAACAGGGCATCATATCCTTGTAACAAATCAATGAGTGACACAAGGTAGAAATGACAACACAATATTTGTACAATTGGTTGATCCTTTCAGCCAATCCATGCGAGTGCGACATGTCTTACATGCACAGAGTGACTCTGTAGAACTTCTGAAAACCATATATTTTTGCATAGATATCTTAGATTCCCGCATGCCTAGTCTCAATCGAAATCTGTTAACATAGGCTACAGTGTTAAACATTCAAAATCAATTTTTTGGCAGATCTGGTAGGTGAGAAATGGAAAAAACATCATTCTGGTCATTAATGCAGAAGATCTGGTTGACTCCAACCACCCTATTTGATATGATCTTGCCTCTTTCCTTCTCTACATGCTACCGAAAAAGATTAGGGAAGCACATTTGACATATTTTCAGGTGGATTTGTAGGCATTGAATGCTTCTTATTGGTGGTTACATTTCAAATTCGAGTTTCCCTCCTTTTCTCTTCTTCCATGAATTCATCTATAAATGTAAGATAGTTATGCTCATTGTTCATTGTTGGACATTTTTGGATCCTTACACACTTTTCTAAGGAATTCATATTTTCTATATTTTAGTCACAAACGTTTAGATCTGGCTCTATGCATGTGGATATCTTACCTACTTTCACCATTGTAACATGATTGTGCATTTTTTGAAGTAATGGAAGCATCGTTTTGTGATTATTCTCTTGTCTAAGTGTCTATTAGTATTCATTCTTCTCTCCTTTCTTTTAGATTTCTGTGCATCATTTTTTTTCATTCTACATCCCTTGCAGTCCTTTTTAATGTGTTGCATTCCATGAAACTGATCTGTAAAAATGTTTTAGTTTATGGTACACGTGCCTATTCCCTTTCACACATGCGCCCTTTATTTTCACTCAAAACATGGATAGTGTCCATTCCTCTTTTTTTAGTGCTATCACCTTTTAGTGTATTTTCCCTTTCATGTTATCCTTCTATCCTTGGTCCCTTGGAATTGTTATCTCAACCTTCCCTTTTAGCAATTGTAATAGTAGTAGCAATAGAAATAGATAGAGGTACTGACCTTCTCTGAATATTTGTCTCAAGCGTACAAGGTCCAACAACTTGGAGATGGATCCATTGATTTCTCAAACGAATCGATCCTTCAAGAACCAAGACATAGGTGAATGTTTGATGACCAACAAATTCTATGGCTATCATTAAATCATGTAGAAGATAAATCATAAATAAAAGGATAAGCTGTAAAAAATGTAATCTACTCATACAAGAAACTATAACAAAAAACAAAAGAAGAGGGTTAGCAGACCGAAAGTGGGCCCTACCTTGGGTGATAATCTTTTCTAAGGCCCATGCCTACAAAAATTTAGCATAAATCATATTCTATTCAATAACATGAAGATTAGAAATGGAACATAAAATAAAATTTCTACCTATACATTGATCCACTTCTATAGCCTTAGCATTATTTTTATATTCTCCACTCAGAAGATACATGAAGAGACTGCCATCTCACTAATAGTTACAATTTGATTAAGTACAAGATTACAACCAAGCAATCCATAGATTCCTATGCATGAAACAGATATGTTAAAAGGTGTCCCCATACAATGACATAACTTAACATACTGATTAATTCAAACAACCAGTTATCAAATTAAATCAACTAGTTCCTTGTTGGAGTTGCATAGCATAATCAAGTATTGGTGTTGAATCCTCTTTGCATTCTCATAACTTCCTCCTTAGCAACACATGTAAACTCAAGTGAAGCTTCCATGTTGCTCAAGCTTTCCAAGATTATGGTCTTGTATATATGTGTGGCTTCCTTTGGTTGTGGGTGCTTTCCTTTGGATGAGTCCTAGTTACTGCATGTTAGTGGATACATATAACACTCTTTGGAAATCAAGGAAAATATTCATTCAAATAATTATTTAATCATCACATTGTATTCAGAAGAATAAATGCATCCATAATCCATAAAATAAAGTAAACTTAGTAGTAATTATATTAATTATATAAGTACCATAAGTTTAGGATATAATAGATATATTTAGCATTATATGGTAATAATATGTTCAGGGGGGTACATATGGATTAAAAAAATACAATAGATGAGGCATTTGAAATAGTAAACAAAAGGGCTCATCACACCCCAAGATTGAGCTTCTTAAATGTCCCCATTCAATAATTCTTGCATTCTTCCTTTTCTACCTTTGGGTTAGCCTGAATAATGTTGCATTAGGTGTTGGGATACCTTATGGTTCTACGAAGAAATAACCTGAATTTCATTTTTACCTTTCAATTATATTGTTCTGCAAGTCCTCATCTAGCTCTATGTTTCTAGAATAGTGGGGAATAGGATAGTGAAAAATGGGTGGATAAAAACCAATGGGAAAAAATAAATTTCCACATCCCTTGGAGACTTCAACATATGCATTTATCCTTCTAAAATATCGGATAATGTTATTATTATAATGCGTCTCTTTTCTCCTCATTTTTTGTGGCATTTCCTCACACCTTGACCTGCAGGCCAGTATTATTTATGCACTATTAAACTTAATGTAATCTCATGCCTTTTCATGGGCCTCTGTTCTCAGCATGCAAACACTTTGTTTTATTTTCTACTCTGCCATAAATTTTCCATATTCCTTAATAATTTCTTTACTATTTCCTGCCTCTTCTCTTATCATCAAAGGTTATACCTTGCACAAGTTTCTGTAATCTACCATCTCCTTCTCCATGTATATCTCATTGTGAAAGTAGGAACATAGTGCAAAAATTTGTACATCCCCAATGTAACTTGTGTAGATATCCAATCGTTGTCATACTCTAGAGAATAGTTATGCATATATAATTCACACAACAAAAATTGAATTTCATGTTTCATTTTTAACTTTCCTTGAGTGAAAAAAAACCTAGGCATATCATTTTCCTACATATTCCCTATGTTTCATTCCCTTATTTATTTCCTTCTTTGGTTCTTGAATTAGTAGTTAGTTCCTATTAGTAACTATTGCAATATGAAACAGGTTATGTACCTTATAAAATAAGATAATATTGTGATTGTGCAATTGTTTAAAAACATTGTGACTATTTTTCCTCCATGATAGGAGCGCCCATGTGGGACACTAGCTCATGTATTCTTGTCTGTTTTAGGTGCTTCTATCCATGCTAATGCCTAGTTTTTTTCTATCCCTGTTATATAATTGATTTATGTTAGGTTGTTTGTTTTTTTGTTTCTATAATTGTGTTATGTGACTGTTGGGAGGGTGAAAAGGTTCACCCAATTTTTTCTCCCACTATTTTAGGTTGTGTGAGATGAAAAAATGTGAGCAAAGTGAAAATGATGAAGGTAGAAAATAATGTGCACATCTGATATAGGAATCTTGCAAGTGAATATGGATTATAAGGGGAAATTTCTAGAAAAAAATTCTTATTGAAAAAAAAAATTCCTACTGAAATAGTAACTAGTAAAGGCATATATGGAAACAACAATCAAGGACTCAACAATTATTTGGTTACATATATGTGACACCACTCAATATTTCACAAGACAATTTGATCCATCAAGGATTTTGTAAATAAGGTAACAAGAAAACATATGGCATAGCCCATAAAGATTTTTAAAAAAATTATAATAAAATTATATAACCATGATTGGAAGGAATCCTACAAGGAAAATTCTACACATGAAGCAATTGTTAGCATGTTAGGAAAGATGAATAATATGGGACAGTGTAATATCTTAATATAGGAATAATGATTGTGAAATAATACAAAATAGAACCTAATAAGAAGTAGGAAAAAGGTATATGCCCCCATGAGCCTCAGTGGGACTGGTAATGGACTGGGCCAAGAATCATACATCATGTAATAACCCGTAATTGACCTTCATTTTCCTTCAAGATACCATGTGAACGTGCATTTGTGTATGAAAAATGATAAATTATACTATGAACTATAATAACATTGATAAGACGAAGGTGTTATGTAGAGTAATATAAGCAAATAAGTATTGAATCCAATCAAGATTTAATCTAATGTTTTTGGATATATGATTTGCAAATATTTGAAAGAAAACTAGCTAGAGACGGTAGGAATAAGGAATCCCCCTGATGTAGTGTGTGCAAAGTGAGTTCCATGTGAAGAAACCCTCAACAGTACAAATATGAACCAAGAACAAGAGTGCGTCATCGGGTGGTGTAGGTGAAATTAGAATGCCCTCAAGTGTGAATACCAAAATGGATCTTATGAAATCAGAGTAGCTTGGCAAGGGCCCATGATTAGACTGATGTAAAGGAACTACACATGTGGGTACGTGATCCAGGGTCATAATGGTCATGGTAGAGTGCATGGTGTTAAGTATATGAGATAGGCCTAGAATCAAGAATTTGGAGAAATAGAGTGTGAAATATGTCTAGATGGAGTATGTGAAGCATGTGACCAATGTGAAGAGTTTCCCCCATGAGGTCGCCTATGGGGATCTATAGATGTGACGAAGCTTGTGAGTGATAGGCATGTGTGAAGGAAAATGAGATTAATGTGTAAAGGTGTACTGGTGGGGGGAGAAAGGGATCCAGATACTATAGGACGTGTTAAGGCTAAGGAGGCATCATGAATAGGATAATATGAGCTAGGAGTAAGATAAACTAAATATGGGATAACTAGAGGATCCAAGGAAAAAAGTGTTTGTGATATGCAAATGTAAAAATATGAGCACACATGAATATGAGGCAAGAACCTAGTGTCACGTGAAAGTGTAGGTACCATAGTATGTGGAGTAGGAGTGTTTCATGCAAGCGAACAATCTATAATAGGTGTAACATTGATAAATATAAGAGCTACCAAGGAATGATATCAACATAGTGAGGTGAAAACACTAATATTCCAAGATACCAACAACACGAGTGTGTGTCCATTAGGAGAAAATAGAATAGATGTAGCTTTGGGCTCATAGGAAATAGTAGAAGGAGTAAGTATAAACATAAATATCATGATGTGTAACATATGTAGTGCTACTTGATGTTTATCAATATCAATGGAAAGATATATGTGCAATTGCTACTTGGTCATCAGTAGGAATGGAAAACAATATGCTTAAGTTGGAATGACCTTGACAGTCACCCCAATGCACTTATCACTTATTGTTGCACTACATTTCAGACTCTATGTAGTTCTTATATATGTGTGATTGGAATAGTGTCCCTTGAGATAGGATTCCCTAGTGTCAGTCATAGAAATAAATAGTGGGCTACAACTACTTTTGACAAAATACAAATGTGTGGTATCGAATTAAAAATAAAACCTCTTATGTAATCAACTATGCAATGTCAAAATGTAATCCTTGGTGTAGTATATAGAAAATATTAGCTTCTTGTAATATTATGTGTTTTTTTAAATTCTTTCCCCCCTTAAAAAGGTTAAGTAATACATGTATATATATGATTCATTTGCTTAAGTTTTGTCATTAACAAGTGAAATGTCGACCAAGAGTGATAAAAGAAAATAAGAAAAAAGTAGCATTCGAAAGGTCAGAAAAAGAGGTAAAGAGGACACAAGCACCTAGAGTGGACAATAACACCTAGGTGTTATTTTCCCTAATGGAAGGTGTTGTACAGGGTGCTTAAAAGGTCAGTCAATGAAACTAGAGTTGAGTAGGTTGTCATCTGGTATGTAAAACAATAATTTTTAAATAAAAAACAACAAGCATTAAAGATGAAAAGGATAAAAAACATGTCAAAGAAAAGTAAAAGGGGTGTTAATAAGTAATTCTCTAGATTAGGAATTATGCATACAAATTTAGAATTTAGAGAATAGATGTACATAGAAAGTGTTTCATTTTACTTACTACAATAATAAGGAGCTATATTACAACATATGCCCAACTAGAATCTTGTGATTTTTTTTCACTAAGATTTGTAATCATCAGACATTTCCATTATTTTTCAATGATTGTACTTTTCTGCTTCTTTGTTAGTTTTTACTAAAGAAATAAAACATGAAAGACAAAACATAGGAAATCATTTCTTGCATTATTGATTATTGTTGTATTGACGAGGCTAAACATTCACTTTCATTGAACATTATCCCTTGTCATGCCCAACTTTCCTTGTTTCCAATACACACTTTGTTAGGAAAGATATTAGTGCTTCACAATAATAGTTTTATATGAAATATAATAGTTTGTATAATGGTTTTAATGACTTACGCAGATAGGTTGTGGGAGAGATTTATAGGGTGAATAGTTGACAACACTCCTTGCTTATAGGAGCATCTTTGACTATAGATATGCATCATGTTGTCTATGAATAAATGAAGAACATTTTGTTGTGTAAATTTCTCTTGCTTAGGAATTGTGCATATAAAGGAAGTATTTAGAGGCTAGATGTACATAGCAAGTGTTTCATTTAGTGACTAAAATAATCAGGAGCTATATTACAACATATGCCCAGCTAGAATCTTGTTATTTTGTTTCATTAAGATTTGTAATCATAAAAAATTTCCATTATTTTTCAACCATTGTACTTTATTTCTTCTTTGTTATTTGTTACTAAAGGAATAAAACATGAAACACAAAACATAGGAAATCATTTCTTACATTATTGATTATTGTTGTATTGATGCGGCTAACCATTCACTTTCATTGAAAATTATCCCTTATCATGTCAACTTTTTGGTATTTCCTATACACACTTTGTTAGGAAAGATATCAGTGCTTCACATTAATAGTTTTGTATGAAATATAATAGTTTTTATAATGGTTTTAATGACTCACATACATAGGTTATGGGAGAGATTTACAGGATGAATAGCTGACAAAACTTCTTGTTTATACGAGCATCATTTTCTATAAATATGTATCATGTTGTCTATGAATCAATGAAGAACAGTTTTTTGTGTAAATTTATCATACCTAAAATTTGGTATCAGATCAATTTGATCTAGAGCACTGTTATGGAATAAGTAATGTGAAGGGACAGCCCTTTATTTTCAAGCCTTGTTAAATGCATTCTATTTTCCTAGTTGAATTCTCTCACAAGGAACTTTTCATTTATGATTATGTTTATGATTTACATATGTATCTTATTTTATAAGGATTGCAGCTTCTAGTGTGCTCGACGTCTGGCTACATGATTGTTTTCGTGAAAATGTGCAATAAGGAAATTGAAAATTTATGAGTATCAAAACTATACCCCTATGTCAAAATTTTCATGTCTTATCAGTCCCAGGCAACGACAAGTCTATCCACTTACTCTAGTAACCTCCTGATTGCTGTTAATTTCATTCCCATGTGTAATTAAGGAAAGTCAAATAGACCTCCCTTAGGTGATTTTAGAAGTCCATCAAAAGATGCTATCTTCTGGAAGTACTGGGAAGGGTTTATCACTGGCCTTCCCAAGACTAGATCTACCTTCCTGAAGCAGAACAGAAGGGTAATAATTAAACATCTAGGTGAATTGAATACCTTATAACATAATGAAAATTATTTTAGAAGGTTTTGTGAATGTTTGAAATACTTGGAGCAGCCCGAATAAAAACAGGGTTTACAAGCCTAGGTAGTGCACATGCCAAAACAACCGTTGAGCCTCAGAAGATGATTCTAGGAGATATGGATGGAGTAAGAAGTAAAACAAAACATCACCGGAAATAGGATTCCAATACCTACATGACGGTGAAAATAATATTTTTTACAACACCTTGGCACATAGGGATTTGCATGCAGTGTTTCTAAGGCATAATTGAATCTACATATCCAAAATATGATTTTTCATGTATTATATGGTTTATTAAAGACATTATAATCCCACCATTGGATTCAAAATGAAATTTCCCATCATGATCATATAAAATTTTACCAATAAAATTCTAATGAGAACTCAAGTTAGTCATCATTCCAAGTTGCCCTCTCAAAGATAATTCAAGAGTTAGTCAATTTTTGGGAGGAAATGCGTTAGCACCAGGAGCTTGTAAATATTTCATGACCATGATATCCCTGAGGTTAAGTACACCAACCTTGGAAAAATTCACCCATCCCCCATGTGACATGCAGACTTGACAGTTTAGCCACTAGGTGTATTTTTAAAACATTTATTCCCTGTCGTCTGATCAAGTGCCACGTGTCAGATCCCGGACCATCGTGGAATTTTATGTCCCTCATGTCCCTAAGTTCAAGGACATAAAAAATGGAAAAATTTACCTAGCCCCTATGGGGAGTCTTATGGTCATCCATGTGACCCGCTTCTAGCCCCCTCGGTGCTTTAAAGTTGATTCTGGAGCACTCATTCCCTGTCATCGCATCACCGCCATATGTCACCATATTTCTCATTGTGGAAACTCATGTCCCTCACATCCGTGAGGTTAGGGACATCAAGGAAAAAATAATTCACCCAAATCCAACTCAAATATTTGAAAAATTTTCTAACTGTTAGTTGCTTCTCGCTACTTCTTGTGGCTTCTCACTACCAAAAGAAAATTTACAAAGAACTCCTCACTCCACCATTGCCAAAGCTTGAACCAGCTCCATTAAAAAACATTATCCTTCAATCCATGATGGAACAAAGGTATTATAAGAATAATTCATCGAGATTATAAAAACAAATGGAGAACAAAGAGGAAAAATAGTGCAAATCCCCATTTCTGTAAAATGAAGATTTGAAGATATATTGCAAACTAGTGCACAGATTGGCAAAACATATATTTCTGAGTTCTTATTTGTTGAAGGCTATTAAAATATCATATTCAAACTTCAGATTTGTAGCAAGGAATTCTCACAGCTAAGAAATCAAACTTTTGGCCTAACGAAGAAATAACCTAATTTCCCGTCAAACCGCTGGGCAAAACGAAGTAGAATTTCTCATGAAGCATCAGAAAAAGAAACATGTCACAATGAAATTTATTTCGTCACAAACAGAGGAGAAAAACAAACCTGAAATTTTGTGAGGTCCATTAATGGTTTTCTCATCCAGAAGCACTGTTAGGTCCGAAATTTGAAATTTTTAAAATCTCCTGGACTCTTAAGAAGTGCTGTGTCTAAAATTTTAGAGGGGAGATATCAAGAAAAAAACCATATCAAAAACCTTATTTCTAAGTCAATGATACCTCCAGAATCTTAGTTTTCTAAAAATAGCAGGTCTTCGACATAGGGACTACTATTTCGGGAAAGTCATTAGAGGTGCACAAAGACATTAGACATTAGACAAAGACAAAGACATTAGAGGTGCATGACAACTGATAATTCATTAGAACAGAAATTTTTGACACTTAATAAAAATAGTAATTTGTCCCACAGATACCTATTAAAATAGAAAGTCACAAGGAAAGAGCATTTTTCACACAAAGGGAGATTCATAACTTCACTGCATTTGGAGTTTTCCATCAATGAGAATCAACGAAATTCATTGGGAAAAATATTCTCCTTTTCTCTCTCTTCCCTTTCCCCCAAATTTATCTCTCTTTAAATGTTCTAATTCTTCATTGGGTTTTGCACTTTTTGGTATTCCTTTAAGTCACTTAAAAGTGACTTTAGAAACATAATGTAAATTAATTCTCCTTGATTCGATAAAAGGGACTTAAATATTTTGTACAAATATGAATAGTCTAAAGTGAGAAATAAGGCATATGGTGGGTCATGAGGAAGATGATAAGTCACATCTCACTTTAAAAATTATAACACCATTCCCATTTCAAAGGGTTGGCAATTGATCTTGTAAACTCAAGAGTATATTGTACTTCAAGAGAACAAAGGATATAGCCATTTTCTTCCATTTCCTCCCTTCTTAATTCCCCCATTTTTCTCCACTATGTACAATGTTTTTTGAGAAATTAATACAAAGAAGAAGGATTTTCTAGCTTTCTTTGACTAAAATATTTCTTGGTACTTTGTGTTCATAAAAATTTCATTTGGTCTTAATGATGTTTACAAAGTTTTTTCTTCTCGTAAATGCATGTGATGATACTTCTAACTAGTGTGTGCAAGAATCATTTTTTTTTATACCTGTAACATTAGCTCTCCTACGTCCTTTCCCACTCCCCTTTTCTTCTCTTCATAGAAAGTTCTCTCTTGCAGGTATCTACCAACTTTTTCACAGGGTCAGTAGAGTGTCCTTGTTGGATCCCCGGTTGAAAGGCCACCACATAAATCCACCTTTTCATGTGCATGCATATACGGTAGCTACACCAGTTAAGTAGATGAACTTAGATTCCCAGAGCATTTGGCAAGAATTCCACAAGTTTGTCCACCCGAAAAATTTTCTCGCTAACAAATTTGGGCTCCCACGGTGGGGTAGATTTAGCAACATCTACACCCAAAATACGACCACAAGGTCCCAAAATACAAAAAAAAAAAAAATATTAAAAGTGACTTTAGAAACATAATGTAAATTAAGTTGCACAATGATTTTATAAAAGGGACTTAAATATTTTGATAGGAATACAAATAGTCTAAAGTTAGAAATAAGGCATGTGGAGGATCATGAGGAAGACGATAAGTCACCTCTCATTCTATAAATTGCAATGTCATTCCCATTTCAAAGGGTTGGCGATTGATCTTGTAAACTTAAGAGTGCATTGTAATTAGAGAGAAGCAAAGGAGATAGCCATTTTTCTTCTACTTTCCTCACCCTTTCTCAAATTCTTCCATTTCTCACACTAGGTACAAATTTTGTTTGAGAACATCAATACAATAAGAAGGAGTTTCTATAGCTTTCGTTGACCAAGGGATTTCGTGATACTTTGTGTTCATCAAATTATCATTTGGTCTTAATGATGCCATTCGCAAAGTTGTTTCCTCTATAATTTAATGCATGTGGTGAAATTTCTAACTAGTGTATGTGCATGAATATGATTTTCCTACCTATGCAGCATTATTTCTCTTATGTCTTTTCTCACTCCCCTTTCACGCTCTTCAGACAGAGTCTTCTCTCTGGCAAGATATCTGCTAGCTTTGCCGCAGGGTCAGTTTAGTGTCCCTTGTTAGATCCCCGGTCGAAAGGCCACCACAATAAATCCACATTTTCTTGTGCATGCATATACGGATATCTACACCGGTTAAGTAAAGAGACTTAGATTCCCAGAGCGTTGGCGAGAAATCCACAAGTTTGTCCACCCGACAAATTTTTCTCTCGCCAACAATAATATTAGTTTACCGTAAGCATCAACAGTCTAGCACATATATTGTCTCTAATCATTTATAAATTAATATATGTGTAGGACATATTTGTAGACTTAAATAAAATAAGTAGTTTAATCAATATCCCCTAGGGAGGAATTATACTAGTATAGATATCTTAGAATATATTTATTCTGACAATATGTCAACTAGGATATCATTTTACGCATGGGTTATACAGCCTTAAAAGGTAAGATATTATTATTTTCCATGGTGACTTCTTCAAGAAAAAAGAAAAAGTTTATCAGATTGTTCAGAATAATCAAATGATTCATTCAACTTCTAACATTTTATGTGAACAGTACAAATGAGATGTCAAGAATAAATCATAGTTTCTTGGTCACACTGTTAACATCTAACCCCTTGCGTGTACATCTGTATGAATGTTTCCATTTCTTAGCAGTAAAATAGATTATTTCTGATCAAAAACATTTATAATCACATATTATTGGAAAGACTCGAGCATTAATGTTGGAGATATAAATACGTTGAAATCATTGTGAATTTGGGTGAAAATTATAGTAGATGGACACAATCTACATAAAACGTTTCTATAAGGTGAGACATTTTCAACTCCCCAAAAAACTAGACCAGGATATATTAGCTTTAGTCAATTTTAAGTAGATCTCACCAAATAGTCAATGGGGATCCTAATAAAAGATGAAAATTTTCTTATGATAGATCTAGTCGATTAATTTAATGGTTCTGAGTCAGGTCCTTGAAGTGGTATTAGATAATCATGAATGTGTCTTTTGTGCCCTATATATGTAAACGTTTGACCCATATGTTCCAGTTGGTTCAATAGCTCAATTAAATTAAATCCCTTAGTCATTGTCAAATTTCATAAAATTCAAGGGAATTCCTTACATTCAACCATTCAGGAAAATTCAGGTGTTCATGTCCTAGGTCCCTGATTTCGATGTAGAGTCTTCTAATTTGTCAAATTCCAAAGTCTCAATTTCTATATAACTCATTAGTCAGTTGTAAAAAGAGTCTATAAGTAGCTTAGACTATACTCTATGCTTTATGGATTCACTTTTGGGATCTTACAACTGACCTCATAACATCTCAAGATTAATCAGAATGAAGACAAAGTAGTTTAGCGACACTCAAATCATATTTTCCTTTAGTAATCAAGCATCATTTTCATTCCCTGGCCAGAGGCAAGGGGGGAAATGTAGACACTTAAATTTGGCATTTAATAACCTCTTAATAAGTCGTCAATGATTGGTGCAATCCTTAAACCAGTGAATTGTGGCACCTTTTTTTGGTCATGAATTGTTTATCCTTCAGTATTATTTCAAGACATTGCTCTCTTGATTACTCTACTCAGTCACTCACAAAACAAATGGTACATTAGATGCGGGAAAACATAGTCTGTGTTAGAGCATAGATTAGTCTTAGTGATACTATGACTTGTGCATCCTCATTGGAAGATGGTTCGATTGTGACCAAACGTTCACTTTTAATGGTGACCATGTGTCAGGAAGACTACTTGAACACCTTTTTTTATCCATAATTAGTTATATCCTTAGTCTTGATTTCAAGACTTGTTCTCTCGATTACTCTACTCAGTCACTCACAAAGAAACTTCACATTTTAGGGGAAACATGAGTCTTTTAGTTCATAATTATCATGACATAGTTTTGTATCCTCATAAACCCTTCTTGGATTAAACCACCAAATAGGGTCAAAACTACCATTGGCAGTGGTAGTTTCCTATGACTAGTTTGAGTTTCAGTCCCAGCCTTTCGACAACAATGATTGTATTTTTTAAAATTGATACTTATTATGGGATCAACTGTGAAATCTTCCTCATGGGTCAAGTCTTATAAATGTGGCCATCTATACCTACCAAACTCTCTTACTATGAGTGATTCAGATGCACTCATGTTACTCACTATACTACACCCTGATATACAAGCACTCCTAAAGAGAAAAAGCATCATCAATAAGTCAATTCAAATATAGGTCTTAAACTTCCCTAAAGCAATTTTACAACACATGTAAGGAGAAACACCTACACAAGTTTGAAGCACTATCAAGAGTCACAGGTTCCTAGAGTCAATGTTCCCAAACCAAAGACCATCAAACTGTCAAATTAAACACTAAGCAAGTTTTAATACCATAGTTTCAAAAATGATCATGTGAACAAATTAGGATAATATTAGTACTTCACATGTATGTATGTATGTATGTATGTAATATCACATCTTTTATAGTGGTTAGAACTACATGCGGTTAATTAAGCATCTTTTATGAGTAGTTGCCATTTATAGATGGTCTACATAGTGCACTTCAACAAAAACACTAACATTGTTTACAAGGAGAATGTCACCCTATAAATATGGGGTATCATGTTGGTCTTTCCAGTTGATTACAGAGAACATTGTTGTGTCACACATTTTATGAGACATAATACACTTACTTGTCCAAGGTATATTATAGTTAGTTGGTAAGGTCATTCAAAACATTACATTAAATCCTAGCATTTCTTCCCAGACGAAATGACCAGATCTTAGGAATTTCGAAGTTCCCAATAGAGTTTGATGGCTCGGTCATGTAAAGTTAGATAGTTTATTCACTAGTACTATTTTACACTCCTAGTTAACTAAATGGTTGAAGCATTATGCAATATATTAAATAGACTTGTTCATCATTTTAGATTGAGCAGCCTATATATAAGGATAAATATCGTATGCTTCAATCTTAAAGAATGAAACAAATAAAAACAAACTAGATCCTTCTTCGTATCTCCTTACAACCTTTGATGAGATATGTAAAATCTTGTGAATGAAGCATTGAGAAATGTTGAATCTCTTAAATTGAAATTTGTTTGTGGATAGCTCCATATGGTTGTTCAACTTGTACCCAGACAGTAGTATTTCAGTTGCGAGATCACAATGTGACTAAATGAGTGATTCACATTGTAGATTCGTGATACACATTAGACAAGTTGTAACATGTATGTGAGATTGAGTGATAATCCAAATACAATGATGATGTAAATCTTTGTCTCCATATAAAGATGATAATTGGAGAGGAATGACTTATTTGCAGGCTGAGGGATAGAGAATTTCAAATCCTTGATTTGTGTGAGTTAACTTGTCTGATCTGAAGTTAACTAAAGTCATGATTGAATTTCTTTAATTGAGTTTTCACATCTATTTGAGGAGTTGAATCATTGATTTGAGATTACATGGATGAGATATTTTTGAGTTGGCAAATTTTGCAACCATATTTTTGAATATTTAAAATAAAAAATTAAAAATGTGTCTTTTATTTTATTCACCCAAAAAAGTGACGTGACTTTTAGCTTTTGCATTGATTTGTTCCTATTTGTTAGAATGCCATGCTTATATAGGAGAGATATAGTAAATAGTGAAGTCAAATTGCATGATTTGAAATTAATCTAAATCTGTCCTGGGTTGCACCCATGTGTAATGAGTGTATCATTAATTGATTTATTCCCACTCTAGTTAACTTGAGATGTTAATATAGTGAAGTGAAAGTGGTCTTAAAAAACTAAGGTGTAAATGGATTAAATGTGTAGGATTTATTTAATAATTTAAAATATACATTATTTTTTAGCCTATTTTATAAGTGTCGGGTAAGATTCGGGAATCTATGTAAAAAATAAAATATGAGTTTGTATTTGATTTCATGATTTACATTAGACATTATCTAACATAAAAAAAGTCATTCTCTAACAAAGTATTCCAAGTATGAAAAAATTCTAGTGATGTGACAATTGTAATCCTCATAATCATTATATCATCATAATCCATTAATCACATCTCGATTATCCATATTTTCAAACAATTTGTATTCCTTTGAATTCTTCCACATTTTACATAATTGCGCAAACTTCATTCACTACCTCATATTTTGGAATTTTTGATCCAAGATATAAAAAAATATTCCTCTTTCCAAATTACAAGGAAAAATAAGAAAATTAGACATCCAATATTTTACAATATTTGTAGCGAATTTGTTTCCAACATTTTTTATAACAATTGAAATCTATGCAATTTATTTAAGGTTTATTTCTATTGATAAGAAATTTTTATATAATGATAGGCCCTATTGTTGTCCTCATTGTAATGTTGAAAAAAATGTCCTCCTCAGAAACCAAAATAAATTAAGCTAAAAATCTATTACTAGATTATGATGGTAACCTTGTGAGCATTTCATCAAACAGTTTTCATGCAACCTATTTTCATGAAAATCCATCAGATAAATTGAGTGCAAGTCATCTTGGTTGTGAGGTTTCATTCTTTTATATCTCTACATTAAGGTTTGATGAATTACAATGTATTTTTGATATTTCATATTTGTATAGATGCTGCTCTAGAACCTTGGATCAAATTTGGCTTTGCCTTAATAAGAAATCCATTTTCTAACTTCTTGGCAATCTCCTTTGTCACCTACTAAAATTGGTATAACTAAGTTCTCTGACTATGTTGGATTGATCTAAACTCTCAAATTTCAAAATTTATTGAGCAGATTTATTTTATTATTTTTGTTTTATGTGCCTTAGGTTGTCATGATTGTGCCTGTCAAGATGATATTAGGAAGTTGCATATAGTTTGAAAACTAAGCTTTAAATTTTTATGGAGAATAACCTAAGATAAAATATATCTTTGTCAAATCCATTTGGAAGCATGTCTTAATGTATTTTGATGATTGATTATTTGACCGAAGTTTTTTTTTAATTGTTTTGTTTTCATTTTTCAATTTCATATTTGGATTTTATTTTCTTTGTATGTTAATTATCTATCATTACTTATTGAATTTATGTTGCATGGTTTTATGCTATAAACAATGCATTTAGGCATTTAGGGCTATCAATTTTGTATGATTAAATTCACATGTATGTTTCTGTTTAATTCTCTTTTTTTATAACTTGATTGAAAAATATTATATTTTCCATAGTTTATGTTTCACAAAATATAAAATAGACATCTTCAACTAGATAATTCTATTTTAAATTAACTCCATTAAGTTTTTTGAAATATTTTATAACTTTATGTTGTACCTATTTCATTTACATGTTCAACTAAATAGTTTTACTTTGAAATCAGTCCATTGAGTTCCGTGTGTTTGTTGAACTATTTATCTAACAATATGTTGAACTTATTTCATTGACCTTCTCTATTTGATCTTGAAATGTACAAGTTTTATTGTTATTCAAATTTGACTGTAAGAGGTACTTCCACAACCCCTTGAAGGAATCGAAGCTAAATTTTATTTCAATGTATTAATATCAACCAAAGAAGGTGATAAATTAAATATTCCTGTAAAAAGTTAATTAAGAACTATATGTTATTTTATTGCACTCATGTTGTTGGTTTGGTTATTTCTAGGATATTCATATTGAACAAGTAAAAAGAAAAGAAACAAAACATCCAAACCTTATTCCACGTCCATTATCGATGTTTCTTTGGAAGTTATCTAGAAGAAGAGAACTATAAGAAAAAGGTTAGAGTTTCAAAGGTTAGAGTTTCTTGCCTAAAAGCTTGATTTAAGGCATGGCCTCATCTCTCATAATTTTTTTCAAAATTTTATGAACTTATAGTGCCATTATATATTAATGAAACCCTTATTACTGACACAATATTTGACTTTAAATTTACAGATGAATTAAGGAAGGAATAAAACGAGAAGAAAGCAAAAAATGAAGAAATTGTTTCAAAGAATCATAAGGCATACACCAAGATGCCTAAGGCTTAAATTTCATAACATCCTAAGCTCACTAGATGAGGTGAAAAATGTTGAAGTAGAAGTAACATTTTTTAGTTTGCATTGATTTTTGGAGTAAGCATTAGCACACTTTTAGTGCCCACTAATCTTTGACACTGTTTTGTCTTGGTATCAATACTATTGGACTGATATTAAGACATTTTGATTATGATACCTTGAACAATAGATAATAGATTTCACTGATATTTGGACTATTGACATTATGATGTTTATGTTTTATTATGATGCACTAGATAGTGATGTTAGACAATTCGATATATGTTGATTTTCATGATGTGGATTTTATACCGACACGTTATGTTTTGGGATGTTTTGAGTAGAATTATAATCTCATAAACTTTAGGGTTAGATTTTGATATATTAATAGATAATAGAATTGCTAATGTGGAATTATGATTATTGATTTTAAATGTATATTGTCTAAATGTTGTTAATATAAGCAAAAGGCCATAGAGGTATTTTGTTGTGTGCATGAATTTTATCACATACATCGAAGGGGATAGGGGAACAA
The DNA here is from genome assembly GCA_019776745.2 of Taxus chinensis. Taxonomy (NCBI): domain Eukaryota; kingdom Viridiplantae; phylum Streptophyta; class Pinopsida; order Cupressales; family Taxaceae; genus Taxus; species Taxus chinensis. The sequence continues at coordinate 71,842 of JAHRHJ020000201.1, read as the reverse complement.
CCACATAAGGATGTCAAGTATTGAGAAACGAGGCCAAATTTGACAACTTGTGTAATATTGTTTATTTTGGTGTTTTACATGTCTTGTTTGGAGGTCTCCCATTGGGGGTGACTTCACATGTGAGGCCACGAGGTTAATTGTGTTCCCTTTCTTTAATTTTGCATGTGATATATTCATTTTTATGTATTTAAAATTTAAAATTCTTGTCACTTTATTATCATGTGTAAATATGTCTTAATTAAGCTAAACTTCTTCTTATTGGTTTAACTAAATTAGGGATGTGAAAAATAGTTATGATGAGGTTTGCTAGTCCTTGTTGTAAGTAAAATTTATGTTGATTTGTGAGTGTTTTACTGCACCCCAACTTAAAAATTTGGATTTTGACTTGGGGGAATTTTTGGAGGCTTGTGGGACAAGCAAGGCTTGTTCCATGCCTCTTACTTTTGCCTAAAAATCCTACCTATGGGCTGGGAATCTTGATTTTTACTTGTTTATCCCTTTTTCAGTGTCAAATGTAGAAAATTATTGCACTTCCTTCCACCCCATTTTATTTTTTCCCTTGAAAGCGTGGTGAGCAAGTTTGTGAGCCATGTGGGTTGTCATAGTCCTTTCTAGTGCATTGATTTTCTTGTTCTTGGTGTGGTGACTTGAGTGTGGGGATGGGGGAATGATGAAGTGGAATCCTACATGGAGCCACCTCACCATCCTCACATTCCATTTCTATTTATTGATTATTTTTAGTTAGAATGGGGGTTACTTGGTCCTTTTGCTTCTTTTTAACCTTTGGATTTGGAGCTTGTTAGAGTGCTTTTGGGATTGCTTGGCTTGGGATTTGTAGATGATTTTGAAGTTTTCTTGGATCTTGATGGAGAGGTAGTCTCTCCACCTTATTTATGCTATTTTATACTTATTTTTATATGAAATGTTGTGCTTGTTAAAATTGTTTAAGTCTTTTGAATTTGCTAGTGTTTTGGTTGGGTAATAGTGTAAATTAAACAACAGGGGTGGAAGCCTGATAATATTTATTAAACTCGATCAACCAATTTATAGTAGCTGGATTGTAATAACTATAGGTATTTTATAGTCATGTCTAGACAAAAAAAAGGTTGCACAGGTACAACCAAAATTACAATAGCTTCCATAATACATCCGAGAAGCACAAAAATACAATCAAACAATTATATTGTTAAAACAATATAACAACATCCGTGATGTTTTGAATAAAATAAATAATATGGTTAATAAAACCAAATAACAACATTATTTAATCAATGACATTAATTAAATAATAAATTATTTAATGCATAATTAAATAGGAGAATAATAATATTTTATCCTAACAATCCCCGTCTTAATTTTGCATTACCTCAAGGGATGAGGAGAGGAATTCCCTAAACAACTTGAACTTGTCATGTGCAAGTGACTTCATGAAGATATCTGATCATTGTTCAAATGTTGGACAAAATTAAAGCTGGATGTTGTGCTTCAACACATGTTCATGTATGAAATGAACATGTACCTCAATGTGCTTTGTTCTTTCATAAAACACTGGATTGGGAACAAGTTTAAGAACACCTTCATTGTCAACATACATGGTGGTCAGTTTTCCATATGGTATTCTAAGTCCTTCTATTATGTGATGTAGCCAAATTACTTCATAGACAGCTTCTCCTACAGAATGCTACTTGACTTCTGTGGAAGATCGAGAAACGAAATGTTCTTTCTTGCTTCCCCATGATATTGGTCTGGATCCCATAAAGAATACAAATCATGAAGTGTATTTTATATCATCAATGCTACCTACATGATTTGAATTTGAATATCTAGTCAAGAAGAAGTTTTTGTTCTTCTTGTATTCTAGACCAAGATCCACTGATCCTTTGAGATATCTCGAAATGTGCCTTACTTCTTTCCAATGAAAAGCTTTGGGTTCCTGCATGAACCTGGATAGACAACTCACTACAAAGCTGATATCTAGTCTAGTGTAGGTCAAGTAAATAAGACTCCCAATCAACTATCGATAAAGATTGGCACTTACCTTAGGAGATGGATCTGAATGAGATAATTGTAACCTATTCTCCATGGGTGTAATAATTGGTGTGAAATCCATCATCCTGAATTTCTCAAGCGTAGTCTTGGTATATTTCATCTGAGAAACAAAAATGTGATTCTCTTTCTTCCATACTTCCAATCCAAGACAATAATGCATCATCCTGAGATAGGTCATGTCAAACGATCGATTAAGATCTCTCTTCGTTGCATCGATCATCCTCACTAAACTGCCAATGTTGACTAGATCGTCGACATAGAAAATGACAATCACAATCTCCCCCCTTATTTTTTGAGGTAAATATTGGGATCGTATGGATTTCTAACAAATCCATGTTGTACAAGATGCTCATCAATCTTGATGTACCATGCCTGGGGTGCCTTTTTGAGACCATACAGAGATTTCCTAAGTCTACATACCTTTGCTTCTTGACCACCTACTACATATCCCTCAGGTTGTGTCATGTAGACTTCTTCTTGTAAACATCCATTTAGGAAGGCATTTTTTACGTCCATTTGGTGGACTTTCCATCCAAACTGAGTAGCTATAGCAAAGTTCATACTGATTGTTTTGATCTTAGCTATGGTAACAAATGTCTCCTCATAGTCAATGCCTTATTTTTATGCATACCCCTTTGGTACAAGTCTCAATTTATACTTGTCCACTGTCCCATCTCCTTTGTACTTTGTTTTAAATATCCATCTGCATCCAATGGGTTTCTTCCCTAGTGGAAAATTGACAAGTTGCCAAATTTTATTCTTCATCACTGATTGATATTCAGAATCCATGGCATATTTCCATGCTTTTGACTGTAGGTCTTCCTGGAATGTAGAGGGTTCATCAGATTCAATAACTCTACTCATTAAAGAAAAGTTAACTTCTTCTCTTGCTTTACTGCAAGTCCGTGGTCCAGGGGTGGATGTATCCAGTGTAGCATCCATTCTTGTATCTTTTAATGTACTTGTACACCATTTAGGAATATTCTGAACTATTCCTGTGGGTTGTGGTTCCATCTGATCAACACCATCATCCCCATCATTAATTTCATCCTCAGAGGGGACATCAGCTTCAATTTTTACAACTGGTGAAAAATATACTTCTTGTGAGTCCAGAGGAGTCTCTTCTTCCTTCTTCTGAAAAAATTAGGCCATTCATGTTGGTGTAGACTTTTATGGTCTTAGGATCCATCAATATATACCCAAGAGTCTCTTCATTGTACCCAATGAAGATGAGTTTCTGTGACTTCATGTCTAGTTTATTTGTGTTCTATTTGGGTATGTGTATGCTTGCTTTTCATCTGAATAGTTTGAGGTGTGCAATAGATGGTTTCCATTTTGACCATGCTTCTTGTGGTGTTACTCCATCAAGAGAAAAAATGGGTGCTCTGTTCAACAAATATACTGTTGTCTTTACTGCTTCTACTCAAAATATCTTTGCAAGTCCGGAATCATCGATCATGCATCACACCATTTCCATGATAGTACAATTTCTTCTTTCAACAACACCATTTTGTTGTGGTGTTTGTGGAGGAGGAATTTTTTGACAAATCCCGTGAGTTTATAGGTAGTCTTTGAACTCATTACTGGTGAATTACCCCCCTCGATCAGAGCAAAGAGTTCTTATGTGATGACCAGTTTCGCTCTTAACTGCTACTTTGAACTTTTTGAAGGTTTCAAATGCTTCAATTTTCTTGCGAAGATACAAAATCCACATTTTTCTTGAATAATCATCAACACAAAGCATGAGGTACTAGAACTCAGAATGACTTGGCTACATCGGACCGCAAAGATCGGTATGAACCAGGTAAAGTTTTCCATGAGCTTGAAATGTACTCCTATTGAACAAAGCTCTGTGTTTTTTACCTGCTAGGCAGTGAGGAAACTTGTTTGTATCCTTCTGAAGAGATGGTAGCCCATGTACCATATTACACTAGTGAATTTTTTCAAGATATTTGAAACTTACATGACCAAATCTCCAATGCCACAATTGTTCTGAGGTGGATTTCTTAGCCACAAGTGCTTGATCATCTCTTGTGAAAAAATCAAGTTGAAACATGCGTCCCACATTTGAGGCTTTTGCAATTATTTTCAAGCCTCGTGATTTATCTCAAATCAAACACAATTTCTTGTCGGATTGACTATCAAAGTCAATTTTTAGGTTGTGATCTAGGAGTTGACTGACTAAAAGAAGATTCTTTGTCAACCCAGGGACATATAGGACATCTGATAATCTGCATTTGCATGAACCAAGGGGTAGAGAAATGTTTCCAATCCCCTGAACTGTATATGAAGAATCATCTCCCAACGAAACATGATTTTTCGATGGCGTGTCCCTCATTGAAATAAACCAGTCTCTGTGGCCGGTCATGTGTTGAGTGGCTCCCGAATCAACATACCAAACATCACTAGATGACATGGATGGTTCACTTGATCAAGCAGTGAACAAGTAGTCTTCATTGTCTGATTGTTCTTGTTGCTCAGCAATATTACCTTGCTGGTGGGGTCTTCTTTTCCAGTTCCCCTTTTTCTGCCCTTGATTGTGGTTAGAATGTCCCTTGTTAGATTTTTGTGGAGGTCCAGAGTTGCTTGATGAACCTTTCTTGTTAGTATTATACCAACAATCTTGTAGGTTATGTCCAGAGTTGCAGATTGGACATTGCTTCTTCTATTGATTGTCCCCTTGATGCTGATGTTGATTTTGGGACTTTTGATAGGAATTAGGTTTTCATTTACCTTTTCCTTTCCATTTTTGATGAGAAGATAGTTCCTGCTCCTCTTCATCATCCTTATTATGCATATCTTCCTCTTGTTGCAGTAGTTTTACCAGTTTGTCAAAACTAACTGTCGTATCTGAAAAATTTAGTGTTGTGACAAAAATACGGTAAGAAGAAGGGAGTGCTCTCAGAACAATGGGAATGAGAGACATCATCTTTGACCTCTTCTCCTAGGGCTAGAAGTGAAGCCCTCAATTCTGTAACTCTTCTTAGGAAAGCTTCAATTTTCTCATTCTGTTTGAAACTTCAATGTATGTAACTGACTCTACAAATTCAAGTATAACATTCTTGTTCTTGGCCTCATATACTGTGCTCAACTTATCCCACGCTTCTTTCTTTGATTTTTGGCATCTCGAATGTGGGGTTGCACATCATCGGAAACTCCAAACAAGATGATGAGTTTGGCCTTTCTGATCTACTTTATCAAACTACCATTGTTTTGTTGTATTAGTAGTTGATCTGGTTAGAGTACCATTCACAGAAGGCCAGATTTCTTCAAACTCAAGATGTGTCTTGATTTTTGTCTTCCATGCAGCATAGTTGTTTCCTCTGAGCAATTGTGAATCCGGAAGAAAAAATTTGGGGGCATTGGTGCCCATTTTGTAGAGATCACTGACAGGGTTTGGCTCTTATCACTCCAGGTATAAGGTCTCCCAATCTATATACCGTCAGTCCGATATACCAAAACTTTCTATATACACGCCCTTCTGATATACCTGGTCGGTACGTGGAAGAAGCTCTCCCTTTCTATATACCCAGCGGTACGTGAAAGAGGCGTTAACGTACGTGAAAGAATTCAATACGTGGTACCAAGACAGTACTGATGGGGTCTGTGTGATTATTGACACCGGCTCAAAGAAATATCCTCATACACGTGTGTAACTTTCCTATATACTCAAATAATTTCTCGGTTTGGATTTATGTCGTGCAATCATTCACAGACAAATGGGATGGCTCATAGTGTGTGCACTGTGACCTTATTACTCCTCGTCAATTTATAGGGTCGATGCCCAGACGACATTGTTGCAGCTATATTAGGCATTAAGTGCAGTAGTAGTCGCAACGAATTTACCCGTAAGTGCTTCCCAGAGGCACCGTATATACCGAACGCTGCGAATGAGATCTAGGATCTCGTGAGTGTTACAGAACCAATTTTACTATTTTTTGTGATTACAATTCTGCCAGTTTCTAAGCAGTTACAAAGTTTTTTCAGTTGACTATGAAACCTGCAAATTAGTACAATATACAAATTACATTCAAAAATTTGAAAAATTTAATGGCAGGTAAATTTGTTTTGCGGGCCCTGGTGGTCTCCTGGAGCCCAAAAACCTATGCTAAAAATTGCAAAAAAATAGCTAAAAATGCAATTTTTAGGTATCTCCTTTTGCAAAAAATGTCCAAATGAAAAAATAGGATGAATGGGAGAAAAAAAAATTTTTACCCTAAATTAGGGATTTCTCCGCTAAATTTAGTTAGTTATAACTAAATTCAAAAAATCTGCTAAATTTAGCAGTTCCGCCAAAAATTCCGCCAAATGCAAAATGTGAAGTTGGGGGTGGGATTTGAACCATGCACCTCCCACTTCTAAGGCTTTCCCTCTATCCAACTTGGCCACTTAAGGGCGCTTGATGTAGAGATGAACAAACTTGTATTTAAAGTATGTGAAAAAATGGCTTACCTTAGAAAATGCGCCCTAGATGAAGGATCCACGTGGCAGCAGCTGGTGAGAGGCGTTTTTAGGTTATTTTTTAGCTAAAAATCCGGATCTGAAGCATCTACAGCACTTTATCTCCTTTGGCCGCCACTTTTACCTTATTTCTCACCATTTTTTTTCATTTTTTTGATTCTTCTTTGATCTTTGCTCAATGTATGATGCAGGTCACATTTTTTTGAGTTTGGGCTACCTTTTTTTTTCTTGCCACGCACTGTACAGCATGTATTTTTGCTGTATTTTTTCCTTGGACTGCGTTTTGAATGCCTGGACTGCGTTTTTTTTTCCTTTGGGCGCGTTTTGCAGTTGCTGGGCACGTTTTTTGACTGTATTTTCTCACAAAAACATTTTTTTTCTTTGTGCAGGCGCTGGGGGCAGCAAATGGCGCGGGCAAGCTCAAAAAAACATTTTTTTTGCTATGCAGGCCGTGGGGAATAGCAAGGGCGCGTTTTTTAGCTTATGGCTGCGTTTTTTTTATTGCTGGGCCGCATTTTTTAATGGAGCTTGCTTGTACAGGCCGTGGAAACAGAGAATGGCGTGGGCATGAGGAGAATGGCGCCTCTTTTGCTAAAAAAAAACGTTTCCTTCTCTTTTTTTTTATTTGATTCACTGCCGGTGCATATACACAGCAAAGCAATCCTCCAAAACAAGATATACCTCTAAATGCAGTAAAAACAAAACCCTGATTGGGAATTTTTTTTTTTTTAAAAAAATTCAATACCTGTAGCAATTTTTGCCTGGTGCTGAGTGCACCAGTGCAAAAAAAAATTTGCCTTCCAAGTACCTGGAAGGAACAGGCTGATGTGGGGGAGGCAGGGATGGGGCTGGGAGTTTGCACGAGGCTGCACAGGCTCTCAAATGCTGCAAACACGTCTCCAATCTCCTCTCTCTCTGCTACTCTCTCTTCCACACCTTCACAGGGCCAGAATTTCGCTCTGGTACCAAATGTTGATTGAAAAACAGGGATGGAAGCCTATGTAGATTTTATTGATCTCAATCAGTAAAAAAGTACATTGAATGGGCTGCAATATTTATAGATATTGCACAGCCAAATACATCCAGAAAATGAGTTGCACAGGTGCAACCACAAACTCAAAATAAATAAGCTTCCAATAACATCCGGGAAGCAAAATTACATAAAAACAAATATATTGTTTAAAACAATATAACAATGTGAATATGACAAATATGGTTGATTAACCATATAACTATTTATCAAATTAATTAAATAATAATCCTATGCATAATTAAATAATAGGATAATATAATTTATCCTAACAAATTATACTTACCTAATAAAGTTATTGGAATGTTAATTGTAACGGAGATGAAATCATGGTAATGATGTGTTGTGCGTTTACCAATCCTTGAGTCCCTTTTCTTGTGGTTGAGTCATTCCTAGTATTCGTTCATTGAGTAAGTGTGGAATTGACTTGTAGATGATGTTTTCAGGTGTCTATGTGAGTTAACAACTTATGAAAGTGTCGTATGTGTTGTTGACTTTCTTTACATGGAGTCCTTGCAGTGTTGTGTAGTGCGAAATGTAAGTAAAAAAAAATTATCCTGATATTTTAGTGTTATTCTTCTGTGTGTAAATTGTGGGCGCTACATTATGACTAATTTATGTTGTTCACATATCGTTAGCAAATAGAGTGTTGTATTTTGGTTTTAAAGGGGGACTTGCAAGCGATGGTCACTATAATCCTCATGTGGATATATTAAGGATTGAACTTTAGATGGAAAGGTTGGAATATTCTACTACTAATTTTTTTACCAACTCACCTATGTCCCTTCCACTCTACCCTTTTTAAAAAAAATACTACATAGCCGTAAGTCCCTGCTAATGAATTGAAAATATAATTGAACTTTTAAATTGAAGGGGTGAAAGAAAAAACATTATAGCATTTAGTGGGTTGATTGTTCATTATTGACATAACTGAAAATTTGATATTGTAATGATTTGTTTAAATTAAAAGAATGGTTAATTATTTTTCTTTTTAGTTATAGTTTTGTTGAAAATTTTTAGGACCTCCTTAAATTTATATATTTAAAACAAAATGTTCACTTTTTATACCAAGAGGCGTTCCTACATTGGCAGTCGGGGCTATAATGGTGTGAGTGGTTCATTTTTTGGACCGACATAAAATAAAATAAAAATAAAAATTATGAATCAACACAATGTTTAAAAAAGTAAAAAGAGTTATGAATCGATACAATGTTTAAAATATTTGGGAATAAATAACAAAGATCAATATTCAGAAAATAAAAATTTGGCTTAGAAAGTAGCCCGCTACCAAAGAAGCATATGTTAAAGAAGTAGCAAATAACCTCATTGTAGTAGGTGCTTCACTGTAGAGAAATTCCATCATACCAACGAAGGTGAGTAAGTCTGCAATTCCAAAAATAAAGTACAAAAATCCCAGCGAGAATACACTAATTGGAAGGGGAGGCGTGAACAACGATATTGAGTCCATGATTCCTTTCTCAATTGCAACATGTTTCCTCTTCACCTCCACCACACTAACTGGATATTGTTGACAAAACTAATCCAATTCCAATTCTTCGCAAGTGCGTAATTCCTGACTCGTGCCCTATAAATTTTCATTGCAAGGGGGATGAAAATAATGTCATAGATTGGAGTGATAACAATTAGAAGTATCAGAGGAATTATGCGTCGAGAAGCTGCTGGAATCTAGAAATGCTTTCCCATACTTCTATCCATCGTCACAGCTTGAGCTACAGAAAATGTCAGTAGTTGTGCTAAACGTGTGTTCATCATTATTGTGGACGCAAATATGGGTATCATTCGGACGATAATTTTTTCTTCTTCTACTTGGGTGTGTACAAACACAAGGATCATGGTCCTCACCATTTTCTGTTAATATGGCCTCTCTGTCTAAGAGTTTTTTATATTTCCATACACACAATGGTCACTTTTGAAGTTTCTCTCCTGAAAAGTGATATCAACCATAGACTATGAACTCACTCGTTTGAATTGCTTTGTATGTAGAAGCTTCTTAGTATGCAAATTTTATTCCTTTGTCATTAAGGTCATAATGATCCTCTGGCTTGTTTGGTGTCACTAGCTTTCCATTCTTGAATGCAGCTACAAATACATGTTGCAATCAGAATTTCTAGATGAAGTGTATGTGATTTTGCACGAATTATGTATATAATTTTAAATTTTAAATTAAAATAATGACTTAATATGGTGATTTAAATTTTATTATGAAAATTTCAAGATGGGTTACTTATTACCTCTATCATAGACAAGTGACATGCCTTTCTTTAGCTTACATGTTCGAGTCTCTTTTCAAAAAAGAGTTACCAATAAACCTGGATTAATATGTTTTTATTAATTTATTTTATAAAGTAAAGAATAAAAATAAATATATGAATATGACCAAATGTAATTATAATAAAGTATAAGATGGTAATAAAATTTGCTAGAATAAAAATTCAAATATATTTAGTTAATAAATTTTGGAATATATTAATAAAAAATATATATATATAATTTCTAGTATGGTGTATTTATTAATAATTATATTATAATATTTATGTTGAATAGTGATAACTAATATCAATTTATATATGTTAAATTGTAAAATATAAAATTAGCATATATATTTTTAGAAAATTCATGTAAAATATATCGAGAGGTATCATTCTCGAGGCACCTATTCCATTTATTTGTGGAATCAAAGATAGGCATCTTGCGAATGATACCTCTCAACTTCCTTTACATAAATTTTCTAAGATAAGTATGCTAGTATATTGATATAGACAAATAATATTGATATGCATAAATTTTAGGGAGAAAAAAAAGAGAATCCACTACCACTTTTAAATTGTTTATAAAAAATCAATTATAATAAAATTTTGAAAAAAAAATATTTAAATTTATTTATTTTATATATAAAAAATTGTGACATGCCCATTATAAAAAATATTAAACCCACATTAAAGTTTAATGAATTTAATCTGACTAAGCATGGTTTAGGTTCTCCCTAAGTATTATTTGATAATAAATAAACCATTAATTCCTACTATAGCTAAATATCCCCCATGGGATGTCAAGGGTAAAAGAGGCCAATATAATTAAATACCAAGGTTATTTAATTTCTACAAGGTTAAAACAATTAGCAAGGTCCCTCATTTAATATTGGGTTAGAATAATAAACACTTCCTTACCCCAAAAGTGACCCCTTAAAAATTCAACCCATGTATTTGAAAATTAAAACATTTAAATTAAAAGGTCAATTTCCACTCACCCACTCTCCACCTACTTTTTGTAGGGATGAATCTCATCCCTTGGATGGATTCATTTAGGACCCTTGATGAGGAAAAAGGCAACTAACCCTAAAGCATGCTTAAGAAAACTTCTTTCTCTCTTTCTTTTGGCTTCATTGTTTCTCTTTTGTTTTGCAGGTTGTTGGAGGAGGATGGAGAAGCCATTGGAGACCCTCTTAAGCTTTTGGGGTGGCATACAAGCTTCCATTATTTTCTTATTTGTTTATACCCTCATTTAGGGTTTTAAATGTATTTATATTATTTCATTTAGCTCAATAATTGGATTTTCCCAAATGGGCAAATGGGTTTTTTCCCATTTTATTGATTTAGTTAAGCTTTGATATATATTTTCATTTGGGTAAGGACAATATACATATATATGTATATATATATATATATATACATATATATATATTTTATATTAATATATATATATTATTGTTATATGGATATATATTATATATATATAAATATAATATATATTGTATATATATAGATATATTATTTTTAAATATAAAGATTATATATATGGTTCGGCCGCGGTATTTTAAGATCATGCACATGCCGTGAATAGGAAAATGGAAAAATCTTATAAGTTTTAATAGGTTGTGCTACTTGGAATGGTTAAAGGTTTAAATGGGGGGAGGGTCACCACCCCCACTCCCCCATCCATATTATTTTGGGGTGGGGGGTGGGGTCGCCGACCCTCCCCCCCACCCCACCTATTTTATTAAAACAAAACTACCAACATGGTATGTGGGTTTTCTAAGCCAACTGGGTTTTATTTTAATATTATTTTTTTAATATACAACATTTAATTTTAATAATATTTAATACTATATATATATATATATATATATATATATATATATATATATATTAATATTATTATTAATTTTTATACTTATTATATTTAGTATTTTATATAATAATATTATATATTATTAAATATATAATATATATTTAATATTAAATATTTCTATTTAAGATTAACTAAATAATATTACTATTATGAGGGTAAAAAATGGATAATCAAATTTTAAGTTAGGACTTATAATTTAATAACTCTATTATACATAGTTTTAAAAGTAACTTTACTAATAAAATTTAAAAATAATTTAGCATACATTAGTAAAAGATCTAAAGGTAAGAGAATAAGCAATTTCTTTTCCATTAGATTTAAGGAATAATTAGTAATAATTTTAAATTGAAAAGTAAAAGAATTTCAACTTAAATTATTTCCATTTGTAAACATACAATTTAGTTTAGAATTTTTTCAACAATACAAGAGAATGAACAATTATAACTTTTTTTTACATACTTTCCAAATAACAAATGAAAATTTAATTTCTTTCTTTTCAAGTTTCAAATACAAAAATGCACAATAGTTTCCAACCATTCTTCACAATGCCTATTTTAACAATATTTCCAATAAGTTTTAAAAAGAGAGTACAACTTTTCACAATTTTTTGAGAAAAACAATTTAACTTTTGAGGAATAAATCAACTTTATTTTCCTTTATAAAATTCTTTTCTATTTCAACAAAACTTCTATTTACAAAAAACTTTTACAAAAAATTTCTTTTCTTTCCAACATACAATACAACTTTAATATCCAATAATCAATACAACTTTTCTTCACAAAGATTAATACAATATCTTCCACTTAAAGTGGGAAAACTTACAAGAATGAAAGCTAAAAGGAATACAATATTACAAATATTCCACCCTAAGTGGGAATAACAAGGAGGTTTTCTCACAAGGAAAGTTTTCTTGAGGACACCAACAAAATGCTCCATGTTTCACATCACCAACAAGAGAGCTCCACCATGCTTCATTTGATCACAACAAAAAATGGGGGAGAGGAAACACTCTCCACCCAACCAAGAATTCCAATGAGGAGGAGAAGCCATCCTCCTCATTGGCCCCCGAGCCCCAACCACATTGCAATGAAAAATGGATTCAACTCATGGCAACAAAACAAGCTTCCACATCACAATACAAGATTTTACAACCATACCAAAACACAAACAATACAACTACAATCACAAGAAGGAAAGCAACAAAATACACAAGGCTTCAACATGCAAAAGCCAAAGGAGTAAGATCTATGGGGAGGTCACTTATGCCTCCCAATGGGAAATGGGTGCCCACCTAAAAACCCTCCAATAAACATCTCAAAACCCTACACACTCTTATGCCTCCCTCAAGTACCTCTTATGCCTCCCACATTCTCTTATACCTCCCTACAATCTCTTATGGCTCCCTCATAAAAATAGACCAAGTAAGAAATGCAAGCAATTTCTTGTCCAAGGTGGGGCACCCAACCCAACTCCCTCCAAAACATGAAATGAACTCTTATGCCTCCCCACATGTAAGATCCCCATAGTCCCCTCCTACACCACACTTAGGCAATCTACCCAAGCACCCAACAAGCATACCAAAACACTCAAAAACATGCACATATACACAATATAAAAGAAAATATTTTACAAGAGTATAGCTCCTACCTTTCCATGGTAGAGCTTGATCCAAGAGTCCCACACCAAGCTTCTTCAAGCCCAAACAATCACCAAGAAGCTCCAACAAATCCACAAGCACTCCAAAATCCTCTAACTCCCAAAAATGCAAGAGCACAAAGAAATGAAGTAACCCCCAAACAAGCAAAAGAACTTGAATAAATAGAAAAGGGAGAGAGGAGGGTGAGGTGGCTCCATGTAGGATGCCACATCACTCATCCTCAACTCCACCTCACAAGTCAAACCTCAACCCCAATGCACCATAAATTGGTGGGTGAGAGGAATGACAAGTTACTTACACACACAATCCAAGCCCACACCCCCTAAGGACAAACTTTAATTACATGAAGAAAAGTGCAATAAATTTTACCTTTTTGTCTTCCCAAAACACATAATGGGGTCTATTTTTTGACCCCCCAACCCATAGGTAGGGTTGGTATAGAAATTTAAGAGGTGTGGGACAAGTTTAACTTGTCCCACAAGCCTCCAAAATTGGCCCTTAAGGCCAAATTCGAATTTTCATGAAGGGGTAGAGTGTACAACACTCAAGATCACAAGCACTCAACTTACAACACATAATCCAAGAGCCATCAATTCTAATAAATGAATTCTTTTGACCCATTCTTAATTAATTTAGTAAACTAATTAATTTACTAATCTAGACATAAATCAAGTAATTAACAAAAGGAGAATACATCACTATAAAATCACATACTAAAATTAAATAAAGGAAACTAAATGAAAGAATAACACATAACCCCTTGGTCACAATTGGAGGTGATTCCCCCCCATGGGGACCCCCTAACAACAATTCAAACACACACACATAAAAATACATGTTTCCATGGTGACCCTTGTTGAATTCATCTAGCATTCTAATGTGGTTGGTCTCCAATCCCCCCGATGTTTGTTGTGACATGTTTACCTGCAAAACACATAACACCTCCTTCGGCCTCATGGCCGCATCAAAACATCCAAAATAAATATACAATATAACTCCACAATCATCTATATATGAATCAAAACATCATCTAGGCAAGTAACGATATCATTTACAATTTCTAACAACATCTCGATTCTACATTTCATCAATATCCATATGATCACAAGATTAGTTCAATTGTCTAAGGTCTACTCAATATGACGAAATATTGCATGTCCAAAATATATATATATATAACCATGTCAACAACATATCAACATCAATATAAAATGTCTCTAATAATCCACACACATCATATATGAATCGAAATCAATAATAGTCCAGTATCTCTAACATCTAACATCATGCTAAATCAAAAGCTACAATAATATCCATAAGTATAGTCGACAGTATCAAAATCAATAACAAAAGGTGTCAAAGGGAAGTGGGCACTACATCCCCCTCCCCTTAGACTCGACTTCCTCCTGGAAGTCACTGGAACAGGTGTGGAAACTGAACTCGTAGCAATGTAGCATCCTCCCATGTAGCCAAAGTCTCATCATATCTGTCCCACTGGACTCAAACCTGGTCAATCTCTCTACCTCAAAGGCCCAGGGTCCTATGCTCTAAAATGTAGAATGGGCTCCACCATCACCTGCCCCTGATCCTGCACCTATAAGGAGGTCCAATCTAGTACATGAGAAGGATCTACAATATATCTCCTAAGTACAGAAACATGAAACACATCATGGACACGAGACAAGCTAGGTGGCAATGCTAGACGATAGGCCAAAGGACCGATACACTCCAAGATCTCAAAGGGACCCAAAAATCTAGGAGCAAACTTAGAACCTTTTCTGTAATGGATAGGGCTCTTATGTGGTCTGACATAAAGAAACACCTTCATGCCCACCTCATAACTACGATCTGTCCTATGTTGATCCACATACTTCTTCTTCCTGTCCTGCGCCTCCTGCAATCTCTTCCTGATCATAACAACCTACTGCTCCATGTCCTGTAGTAAAGCTGGCCCAAGAGAAACCCTGTCCTCTAACCTATCCCAACTAAGAGGTGTCCTGCACTCTCTTCCATACAGTTCCTGAAAAGGAGCCATGCCTATCGAACTCTGAAAACTATTATTGTAGGAAAACTCCACCAAGTACAAATACTCCTCCCATCTCAACTGATGATCCATAACATACATCCTAAGCATGTCCTCCAGGATCTGATTCACCCACTCAGTCTTTCCATCTATCTCAGGGTGATATGTTGTGCTGAAATTGATCTTCATCCTGAGGGCATACTACATGGTAGTCCAGAAGTGGGAAGTGTACAAAGGATCGCGGTCACAAATGATCTTCCATGGAATCCCATGTAATCTGAAAATCTCATCAAGATATACCTGTGCCACTGCACTAGCTGTGTAGGTGGTCTTCACTAGAGAAAAATGAGCCACTTTCATCAATTTATCCACCGTGACCATGATGGCATCGTGGTGGTATCTCGATGTCGGTAACCCAACTATAAAGTCCATGGAAATGGTGTCCCATTTCCACTCTGGTATAGCATGAGGAAAGAGAAGGCTAGCTGGATGCTGATGCTCAAACTTCACCTTCTGACACTCTAAACAGCATGACACAAACTGAGCCATGTCTCTCTGAAGTCCCCTCCAATGGTACAACTGTCTCAAGGTGGTGTGCATCTTCTTCACCCCAGGATGGGCTGAATAAGGTGCATGATGAGCCTCTGTCAAAATGTCTTGTCTCAAGCCTCCATCTCTAGGAACATATATCTGACCTCTGTGTCTGAGAAGGCCATCTGTCCTCTAATGAAAATCCATCAAACTTCCCCTCAAGGGGTCTCTGAGACTCAATCTCTGCTCTGGCTGCAAGGTAGAAGCTGTCGTGAGGAAGCTGCTGTAAAATCCTGCTCCACAAATCTGTACCCACTGAAGTGGCCATAACCACATGTCTCCATCTACTCAAGGCATCTGTAACCACATTCTCCTTCCCCTTCACATGCTCTATCTCCATGTCATACTCACAAAGTAACTCCATCCAATGCCACTAACAAGCATTGAGATTGGGCTGCGTGAAGAGGTGGCGAAGACTCAAGTGATCAGTCCTGAGTGTAAATCTCCAACCAAGAAGGAAGTGTCTCCACCGCACTAAGGCATGCACAACTACTGCAAGCTCAAGGTCATGAGTCAGATAATTGAGCTCATAACCTTTGATTTTGTGAGACTCAAAAGCAACTACTCTGCCCTCCTACATCAACACACCTCCAAGTCCTACCAAAGAAGCATCTGTGCAAATGAAGAACTCACCCTGAGGATCTGGCACTACAAGAATAGGTGCTATCGTGAGGCATTCCTTCAGTGTCCTGAAGGCCTACTCACATCTATCTGACCATACAAACTTCTTCCCTTTTCCCTGAAGGGAAGTGATGGGGTGCATAACCTGAGAGAAGTCCTGTACAAATCTCTTGTAATATCTTGCCAAGCCCATGAAGCTGCGCACCTCAGTCACACTAGTGGGTGTTGGCCAATCCATAATAGCTCGAATCTTGGAAGGATCGACTGTGATACCTTCCCTAGAAATGATGTGGCCCAAATACTGCACCTTTATCTGAAAGAATGCACACTTCTCCAGGTTCCCGTAAAGATGCTTGCTCACGAAGACACTGAAGAACCTGGCGAAGGTCCTCCTCATGCTCCTCATGTGTACGTGAGTAAATTAGAATGTCATCAAGGAAAATGAGCATGAAGTGATCCAAAAATGTCCTGAACACCCCATTCATCAAGCTCATGAACACTGCGGGGGCATTCATCAAACCAAAAGGCACTACAGTGAACTCGTAGTGGCCATATCTCATACGGAAGGTGGTCTTATGAATATCTACCTCCATGATCCTCAGCTGATGATAACCTGACTTAAGATCTATCTTGGAGAAAATTATGGCCCCCTTCATCTGATCAAATAAATCATCAATGTGCACACAAGGAAGGGGGTAATTCGATTCTTGATCGTTACTTTGTTCAGTTGGTGGTAATCAATACACAACCACAGATCCATCCTTCTTCTTTACAAAAATCACCAGTGTACCCCAAGGGGACACACTAGGATGGATCAGGCCTTTCTCTAGAAGGCCCTCAAGCTGCAACTTGAGCTCACAGAGCTCAGGGGTAGTCATCTGATAAGGTTCTCGTGAGATAGGATCTGCACCAGGAACCAAATCTATGTGAAAATCTATCTCACGTGGGGGAGGTAACCCCAGTAGCTCCCCTAGAAAGACATCAGAAAACTCTCTCAAGATGGGATGGTCATCAAGGGATGGCCCACTAGACTCATCCTCCGATCTGTCACTAACCGTAACAGCATACATCTGAAAACCTCATCACACACACCTCTTAAGCTGCATAGCGGAGATGGTGTAAATAGAAATGAGCCTCCTAACTCCCGCTATCACTGACTCAAATCCTAGATCATCTGTACATGATATAGTCTTATGGTAACAATCCACTCTAGCTCTATGTGCAGACAACTAGTCCATGCCCAAGATGACTCCATACAAACCCAACGGAAGGATACAAAGATCTGAGGTAGTGGTGAAGGGTCCCAAATCCACTACACACTCCTTAACTAAGGAGTCTACAGAAATTTTGGCTCCAGAAGCCATTTCAACATCCCAACTAAGACCCTGCCTAACTACCACCAGCCTATAATGCTCTACTAAGGACATTGCAATAAAAGAATCAGATGAACCAGAATCAAACAAAATGGAGGTAGGAATACCACCAATGCTACCTGTCATCTCAATCACGGTACTCTGGTGCTAATCCTAGTGGTTCTCAACCATATCATAGATCTGATGACTATGCCCCATGTCACCAACAGTAGGCTCTAAAATCTACATCTTACCCTTGTTACTAGGGTTCTATGGGAACTCTCTCTAATGATGTCTAAGTAACTCCATACCATAACATCTGCCCATGATCCTCTCCAATGAGTATGCAGCTCTAACCGGTACTCTAGAGGTCTATGGGGATCATTTTTGAAAACATTCCCTAAACATCCTAAATGGTGTCAGTGCAGAAGATCATCTCGAGAGCTTTCCAACGACTGTGAGAACGCGACAAACGGACATCGGGAGCTCTAGATATGTTCGGTCAAAGTTCGGTCAACAGGAAAGTCAACTATGGTCAACTGGTCAATATTGGACCGAATCGCACTGTGACACGTGGCTTGCCAACACTCGTCGAATTTTCTCGATTTGCCTATCGGGAGACGACAAGTGGACTACAGGATTATTTCTATTCCACATTGCATGGGTCGAAATAATATTATTTTGGTAATGCCACTTTCCAAATGCCACATATGTGCATATATTAAATGTTTAAAACATTAGTATTATTCTCCACCGCCAATAATGTGAGAGCAAGTTTAATGGCTTATGGCCCATACGTGGACTGTCCCACGTGGCAGAAGGAGGATGAAGCGGTTTGGGGGGCGATTTTTCCAACGTGGTCTTTGACCACCATGCGCGTAGAAAAGGCTTTAAAGCCTAAGCATTATCAAATGCGCCCAAATGGGAATATTTAATCCCATAAAAACAATACCCACCGCTCCACATGGGATTTTTATCCCTTCACAAATCCATGCATCTTCAAATGGGGATTTAACCAATTAAAATATTAATGCGGCTAAAGTGGGGAATATTTAATCCCATTTCATAAGCTAAGGCCGCTTTGGAAATTTTATCCCACTTTGGAAGGAGAATCCGCCAAAATGATGGGGGGGATTTGATCCCCTGACCTCATGGATCTAAAGAAAATCCTCCAACCAACTCGCCCAGGGGCTTGGGCGCAACAATATAAAATGGGGCGCTTCATCTTATACTGGGGAGGTACAGGTCTGTGTAAAGAGCTTAAGGACCAGATTGCAGAGAACTCCATTTTTGAAGGCCGTGCACTCAGATTGGGATTTTTGGAGTAAAAAGATGAAATGTAGAGAATTCTGAGACGATTCCAACGATATAAGGTTTGATCTTTTTTGATGATTTTTAACCTGTTTTTGGAAGCTTTGAATGCAGATTTTAACAGGGATCTTCAAGACAGCCAGTTGGAAAACACGAATTTCAATGCACTTCTAGTCCGAATTGTGACTTGGTGTAAACATGAAAAGTGTTCAGAATTCAGATCTGATCTCAGAAATATGATTTTTTTTCATGGAATGTTTTTAAATCTCCATTTGTAGGTGTTTTTCTAACACAGTTGCAGGGAGATCACATTGTGAAAACACTGTAGGAGCCACGGATCGTTCTTGGGACAGTTTCTGCTATTTTTCAGAGTTCTTGGGACATTGATCAGCTCATTTGCAGGTTTTGATTCATTATTGGTTGTTTGTAAGGGTTATTGTACTTGCATTTCAATATTATTAATGGATCGGTTCAATCTGAACCCGGGGACGTAGGAATTCCAAACCCCGTAAACAATCTCTTTTGTTATCTGAGTATTTTCAGTTTTTCTGATTATTTATTTGCTACACAAGTTTTCCGCACTTCTATGGATGCAAAATAATCAGAATTTAATCAATTGTGGATTCAAGAATACTTAAAATTGGTTAAAAAAATCACGATCTTTAGAAACTTATAAAAGTGAGAAAAATACAACATCACGTTTTCAGATCAAGTTTGGTATCAGAGCAGTTAGATTGCCGGATTAGCTTCTAATTGTGTTTTTGGCTTCAGTTTTAGTATTGATTTCAGTTTTCAGTGTGCAGACATTTTGGGGCTTGTTAATCTTCTTTTGCAGTGTGCAGTTTTGGAAGTACAGGTTGTGTTTGCAGGAACAGGGAATCATGGGCAAGTCATCCAAACAAGAGCAACTGGATGAGCTTGAAGCCATAAACCGCCAACTCCAAGAAGAAAACTCTTTCTTGAGAGCTAATTTTTATTCCTTAGAAGAGGAAATCGTGCGGTTAAAATCTGAGCCACAATCCTCTATAACCAAGAAAGAGGAGTATGTCAACAAGATGCTTGAAGAGAGCAAGAAGTTGATGGGCTTTGTGAAAGAGTTGCAGGAAGAAATACGAACCAAGGATGCCCTCTTGGAAAAGCTGCAACAAGGTGAACACAAGAAGGAAATGCCTTCCAAATCAGATGCAGGTACTATGACAGAATGCACTGTAAGTTGTTCACATTTTAATTCTTCCTCTCATTCAGTTTCAGATATTCCTTTGGGTCAGTTTGAAAAACACACTAAGGGAATTGGGTCTAAACTAATGGTTAAGATGGGATTTAACGGAAAGGGCCTTGGTAAAAATGGACAAGGTGATGCTAACCCAATACAGGTAGAGGATCAGCCTCGGTTTGCAGGTTTGGGCTATTCTAGTGGGAAAATGGAAATTGGAGAAAGTTCCAAAGCAGCTGAAGGAAGACAAGCTTCCAACAGCCAAGGATCTACACCACTAGAATTGCAGGATTCCGCCATCAGGAGGAACAATGAAAGGTGTAAGAAAATAGGTAAAAGAGGTAATCAGATTCCACCTCCTTCCACTTACACTAAAAATAGCACTAAGGGAAAATCAAATCCTAAAACTTCTAATACACTCTTTCAGTTGGAACAATATAGCTTTGGTAGACAGAAATATGCTTTCCCTTGCACATTTTGTGAAGGTACTAATCATTCTGTTGCATATTGTTGGAAGAGGAAAAATTTGATTAAGAAGTTAATGCCTTTTGTGAATGATAAGGCAGGTGCTAAAGACCAATCTCACCAAGGAAAGGCGAGAAATGGCAAGAAGGTTACCTCTCCTAAACAGGGGAATCATTCTCGTAGACAGAGTTCTAAGAATGGTAAAATGGGTAAGACTCCTAAAAACAGGGAAGTTAAATTTGTTCCCATTGTAATAGGAATGGTCATGACGTTAAGGTTTGTTGGTTTGTTCCTAAACAACAAAATTGGAAAGTTGTTAAAAAGAACAGTATTGTAAAACCAACAGTGCTAAACCTAACTAAAACTCATTGTGGTACTGAGGAGGTAAAACAACCAAAACGGAAAAACCCAAGTGATTGGTTGGGAAAAACACTCCTCAACTTTATATTTGCACTACAGTAAATTGTTGATAGTAGGCAAGCAAATTGTTTTTCAGAGCTATATTTTAGGGATTCCTGTTGATTGATAAGGATTCATTCCTAAGTTGATATTTAAGCTTTGAAAATGAATGGAAACAGCTGAAGAGAAGATTTGAGTGATAGGTTCATCATACTCATGTTTTGTTTTCTCAGATTGGTTGGTAGTTCCATTGTTGAAAACACTATGCAGGGATAGGCATCAGTAGCATGTCTAAATTTGAAACTTGCAGTAGTAATCAGCATAATCACAAAGTGTTAGTTGAACACTAGCTTCTGTTATAGATGGGTGTTATTATCTGACTTATTATTTGTGATGGCGATACAGTGTTTTGGCATATTCATGTTGATTCAGTTATTGACTATAGCTTTTTTGGGCGTTGATAGTCTATTATATTCTGATAGTGAATACTTGCAGTTGTTACAGTTTCAGATGGGCAGTGGGCACTAGCCTAATTGTGGGCAGTTTAGATGTCTTGTATACTGATCCGTGTTATGGAATTGTAATTCTTGGTAATCGGCCGTATCACAAAGTGACAGTTGAACACTAGCTTTCCGTAATAGAATGGGTGTTATTATCTGGTCAGTTATTTGTGATGGCATTACAGTGGGGTATGACAGTTCACAGTTGTGCGTAGAGTTGACAGGGTTGCAGCGTTTCAGTTGAACACTAGCTTAATTGGGTGTTATTATCTGATCGGTTATGTGACTAGCTAATCAACTATTTGCGTTTATTTAACCTATAATGTTATTTTGGGTTCTTGTATGTGTTTGTGCAATGCAGGAAGAGATAGCATGTTTTTGTGGGTTGATACACAGCTTTTTGTGGACAAAAAGCCTTTCTCAGTGGGGAGGTGTGATCAGGGGATCATTTTTGAAAACGTTCCCTAAACATCCCTAAATGGTGTCAGTGCAGAAGATCATCTCGAGAGCTTTCCAACGACTGTGAGAACGCGACAAACGGACATCGGGAGCTCTAGATATGTTCGGTCAAAGTTCGGTCAACGGAAAGTCAACTCTGGTCAACTGGTCAATATTGCACCGAATCGCACTGTGACACGTGGCTTGCCAACATTCGTCGAATTTTCTCGATTTGCCTATCAGGAGACGACAAGTGGACTACAGGATTATTTCTATTCCACATTGTATGGGTCGAAATAATATTATTTTGGTAATTTGGTCCAAAGCCACATATGGCTATATTACCATGTTTAATTCATTAGTATTATTCCTGGATCCACCGCCAATAAGTGATTAATTATTTCAAGTTTAATGGCTTATGGCCCATACGTGGACTGTCCCATGGTGGCAGAATCCAGGATGAAACCGCTAGCGGTTGTTTGGGCGCAGTTTTAATAAACAACGTGGTCTTTGGACCACCATAGGCTATTATGTTAAGCCTAAGCAATATTATTGAAAGAATCCCATCTTGGTAGAAGGCTGGATTGGCGCTAACATGGGATTATTAATCATAAAATGCATTGCCACTTAAATGGGAATTTTAAAGCCCATAAAAACTTAATCACGCGCCCACAAGTGTGGGATTTTAATCCCATTTCAAATGCATAAGGCGCCTAAAATTGGGATTTTATCCCCCATAAGAAATGCATACATCCGCCAATATGGAGGCTGGGATTTGATCCCCTAACCTCCATGCTCCAAAAATAATCCTCCAACCAACTCGCCCAGGGGCTTGGGCAACTATAAAATGAGGCGCTTTGCATCTTATACTGGAAGGTACAGGTCTGTGTAAAAGCTTAAGGACCAGATTGCAGAGAACGCCATTTTTGCAAGCCGTGCACTCAGATTGGGATTTCGGAGTAAAAAGATGAAATGTAGAGAATTCTGAGACAATTCCAACGATGTAAGGTTTGATCTTTTTTGATGATTTTTAACCTGTTTTTGGAAGCTTTGAATGCAGATTTTAACAGGGATCTTCAAGACAGCCAGTTGGAAAACACGAATTTCAATGCACTTCTAGTCCGAATTGTGACTTGGTGTAAACATGAAAATTGTTCAGAATTCAGATCTGATCTCAGAAATATGATTTTTTTTCATGGAATGTTTTTAAATCTCCATTTGTAGGTGTTTTTCTAACACAGTTGCAGGGAGATCACATTGTGAAAACACTGTAGGAGCCACGGATCGTTCTTGGGACAGTTTCTGCTATTTTTCAGAGTTCTTGGGACATTGATCAGCTCATTTGCAGGTTTTGATTCATTATTGGTTGTTTGTAAGGTTATTGTACTTGCAATTCAATATTATTAATGGATCGGTTCAATCTGAACCCGGGGACGTAGGAATTCCGAACCCCGTAAACAATCTCTTTTGTTATCTGAGTATTTTTAGTTTTTCTGATTATTTATTTTCTACACAAGTTTTCTGCACTTCTATGAATGCAAAATAATCAGAATTTAATCAATTTGTGGATTCAAGAATACTTAAAATTGGTTAAAAAAATCACGATCTTTGGAAACTATAAAAGTGATAAAAATACAACATCACGTTTTCAGATAAGAGAATCTTCCACAGATTTTTGCCATTTGTTTGGAAAACCTAAGGGGGAGCATATGACTCCACTTGTGAGATTTTCCTTTAGCAAACTAATGTCTAAAAAGGGGGATATTTTACACCATACTGTGGCCTAATCATTGATATCAAAAGTCCTGTTGTATTTCCACATGCTTTTAGTGTTCTGCAGATTCATTGTATTATGACTCTTTGTTTCATGGGTTCCAAGAAGCATGTATTTTCTTCATTTTAAAGAACCTGTTAAGTGTTGGCTCTGTAGAAATGCTTGTTGAGATGCATCACATTATTAATTACATGAATTAGATCGAGTTTGAGATAGTGGAACCTTATGGATTTATTTGTGACTGTAAAAATTAAATATGCTTACATAGTGGATGATTTTGAATTTTAAAAGATCCCATCTTAGAGTTCGTACCTAAGGTTGTGACATGAGCATGCATTAAATGACAAGGAGGTAGTTTGGTTGGTGAAGGATGTGTCAAGGTGATTTGTGCATCTTAGTCTACAAAAATTAACTTGGTGATTGAAGTATTAGTATTGATTACCCCAAGATGTATCCATGGTGTGAAACTATTGGAATCCCCCACATGGATTTAGCAAAAACTCATCCTTTATCTCAAAAATGTCCAATCTTTAGTATTGCCAATAGTGAACATAGGCATGTTTTTAGGTCAGAATTACACACATTTTTCTCAAGCCCTTGATGTTACCAATGACATAGTCATGGACATATTATATTACGGATCCTTAAGGGATATGTAATATTTTATATCATGAATATAAATTTCAATGTGGTTAAAGTTTTGATGGTTTGAAGTTTTACCAAGATTTATATATATCAAAACATTATAATCCCCTCTACCAAGTATGATTAGATTGAGAAACAAAAGTTTGATGAGGTGCCTATATTGTTTCGTATGGATATGTGTGAAGTATAAATAGGATGAGATATTCAAATAAATCTGGGAAATAAAACTAATATATTCTAGCACTATGTTTAGAAAATAAGGCATAGCAATTATGAAAAATCTTAAAGAAACAAGTCAGTTCTAAACCCTCCTATAATTTAGAATCGTACATAAAATGACCTTGTAGATGAATAGAATGGATCCTTGGTTTTGGATTGTTGACTCCATTTCATGTTGTTGAACATTTTACCAATTTTATTATCATGGGTGGCTAACTTATTGGCATTAATAATATGCAGATCCCATACAGGCATCAAAATACCTTATGAATAATATCATGAGAACCCAAGACTTAGAATTGGAACCCCTATTATCAATATTTCCTGAACCTAAGACCTCGTAATGAATTTAAATTAAGGTATTTTAGAACCAATTATAACTAACACTATCCACGATAATATATTAAGATTTTGGAAAAACCATTTTAATCTTTTCTATCTATCTAAAAATGTCACTAACAACAAACTAACATGAGCTAGGCATTATTATATACACATCGATTTACATGTGATTTGGTTATTACCAAATTCAAGATGTTTCAAGTGGATTCCAACATATCATGCTTTTACCCAAAATATGAAAAATATGTATCGTGGTGATGAAGAGTATGATACCATTTCTATTGATATATGCAAATTTCAAAGTTTAGAAAACAACATTTGATGATGGTTATGTTTAGCTTTCATCTTTGAAGATCATGTCCAAAACATAGCATGGTTAAAAAATTCCAAAATCAAAATCTCAAGAGGGTTTCATTTGAGAGAAAGAGGTATGAACCACTTTTCAAAAGGGGTTTCAAGTGTTTTGGGGTTAGCACACCGGTTGTACAGATAATATATCAGATCTAAGACATTATGCAAACTAAAAGCAAGATATTATACTATAAGAAATATACAAAACAAGAGATATAAATCAACACCATATTTAACGTGGTTCACCCAGTGTGGGCTACATCCACCAAGAAACAAACAATCTATTATCCAAAGCTTTCACAAGATATACAATGAAGATTTACAATCTTCCACACCTCTCATGATGTCATGTACTTTCTTCCACTCAAGCTTTTGCTTCTTCTCCAAGAATTCTATCTCATAACTATTCTCACAATAATGATTCAACTTTTGCTTTTCTTAATTCTTTCTTCTAAACCCTAGCTTTCTATGCTTATATAGGTGTATACAAACTTAGGGCACTTAGCCATGCAATTACAATCAATAGATCTGACTTTAATACTAAAAATAGATCTAATTCCCGTGAGTTAATTAAAACAGTCCCACACAGGTAACCGACACCAGTTATACCTAACTGATGTCGATTCCTCCTTGCTTGACCATGTCAGTCATAGGTGAAATGCCATGACGTCCCTCCATAACTGATGTCCGTTACTGTGTTTTCCAGCAAGTTTCATATTGCATGCTAAAGACTGAAGTAATTGAGCTCCACAACTCAACAATCTCCCACTTGGAGATTAATTACTGCACCATACTTGTACAACATCATTCTTGGATCCTTCCTTAGCTTTGTTTCTTCCTCTTCAAGTCTCAAACTTGAAGACCAATAGAAGTGGAGTGTAGCTCCAAATTTCTCCTTTGACCAATGGCTTTGTTAGCATATCCGCAAGGTTATCACTTGTATGAATCTTCTCCAGCTTCAACTTCCCATCCTCCAATACCTGTCATATGAAGTGATATCTCAACTGAATGTGTTTCGTTCTAGAATGAAACACTAAGTTCTTTTCCAAATGAATTACACTCTGACTATCACTATGTAATTTGCAATCATCTTTCTCCTTTCCCAGCTCTTCCATGAACCTACTCATCCATATAATCTCCTTTCTAGCCTCTGTAGCTGCAACATACTCTACCTATGTAGTAGACAAATCCACAACCTTTTGCAATCTTGAAATCCACTAATTGTCATCCCACCTACTGTGAAAATATATCCAGTAGTGCTCCTCATACCATCCAAATCTCCAGCCATATCTGAATCAACATAGCCACATAATGAAATATCTAAACCTCCATACCATAACTGCATGCTAGATGTCCCTCTCAAATACCTGAGTATCCATTGGACTGCTTTCCAATGCTCTTTACCTAGATTGCCATAAATCTACTCACAACTCCCACTGCCTGTGCAATGTCTAGTTTGGTACAAACCATAACATACATGATACTCCCAACTGCTGAAGTATATGGAACTTGTTTCATGTATTTTACCTCCTCTTGTGATGTAGGAAAATGATCTTTACTTAATTTTAAGTGTCCAAGCCATAGGTGTACTAACAGGTTTTGCATTCTACATGAACCTTTCTAACACCTTATAGATATAATCCTCCTGAGACAAATACAATTTCTTTTTTTTCCTGTCTGTGTGTTTTGCATGCCAAGGATTCTTTTTGTAGCTCCTAAATCCTTCATAGCAAATGTGTGAGTAGCTTTTCTTAAGCTCACCAATGTCCTACATACTAGATCTTGTAATAAACATATCATCCCTATATAGTAACAAAATAATATAGCTCCCATTTTAAAGTTTCATGAAATAAACACAATAGTCAGATTCACATCTCAAATAACCATGCTCATGCATAAAACTATCAAACCTCATGTACCATTGCTTGGAGCTTGCTTGAGCCCATATAGGCTCTTTTTCAACCTGCACACTAGTTTCTCCTTACCCTTGACTTCATACCCAAGTGGCCGATTCATATAAATATATTCATCTAAATCACCATGAAGAAATTTTGTCTTCACATCTAAGTTGCTCTAAATGTCAAATCTTCAACAAACTAAACTCAATACAGTATGAATAGAAGTCATCTTAACAATAAGAGAAAATATTTCACCAAATCAATACCTTTTTTGTGCAAATCCCTTTACTATAAGCCTTTCCTTGTACCTTTTATGTCCACCCTCTTCTTCCTTATCAACATGCAAAAAAGATTATGAACTAAAAACTTTAAGAAAATAAATATCTACCTATTTTTCGGTCTAAGATTCCTCTGTTTATTCCTCCATCTAGTGAACTTGAAGGACCGCAATTAATCAAATAAACCGATGTATCAACTACTTCTGCCCAAAACTGCAAGGGCAATCCAGAATGTATCCTCATACTTCTAGCACGTTCCATGATTTTCCTGTTCATTCTTTCTGCAACACCATTCTCCTGTGGTGTTCTTGGAACCGTTCTTTCTCTACATATCCCATTCACTGAACAATAATCATTGAAAGCCTTGCTATAGTATTCACCACCATTGTCAGATCTAAGGCACTTTAACTTTGAATTTGATTCATTCTCAACAAGGGATTTCCATCTTTTAAAAGTTTCAAAAACATCATATTTATGTTTAATACAATAAACCCATACCTTTCTTGTAGCATCATCAATGAAAGTAACATAATATTGGGATCCTCCAAGAGAAGCTACCTAAGCTGGTCCCCATACATCTAAGTGTACAAGCTCCAATTTCTGATCTTTCTTAGTTGCCCCAACTTTGAGAAATCTCACTCTCTTTTACTTTCCAAAGATACAATGCTCACAAAAATCAAGATCTAAATCTTTCAAATCTGATAACTTACCCTTAGCCTTTAAGATCTGCATTCCTTTTTTACTCATATGGCCCAACTGATTATGCCACATACATGCATCTGAATCTGAAGTAGATAATGTAGAAAAAGAATCAGTAACACAAGTAGATAAATATAACGTTCCTACCTTCTTACCTCTTGCTACAAACAAAAGCACCCTTGGTGACTTTCCAAGAGTCTCCTGTAAAAGTAACCATGCAACCAGATTCACCTAGTTTCCCTGTAGAAATAAGATTCCTCTTGAGGCTTGGCACATGCCTCACATCTTTCAATACCCATGTATTTCCATTCTGCAATTTTAGATGAACTTCCCCTTTACCAGTAATACTGCAAGGTTCATCATCACCCAAATAAACATGCCCAAAATTGCCTCGGACATAATTTCTGAAATAACCCTTATTAGGGGTTGCATGGAAAGAAGCTCCTAAATCTAAAACCCATGATTCAATTCTATTATCTAAAGAAATAATAAGATCATCTTTGCATTACCTCTTGCTGCAGGCAAGATTTTCTTCTTTACCTTTGTCTGGTTGTTGGTTCTCTTTATCCTTTGACCAACAATCTTTCTTTGCATGTCCTTTCTTTCCACATTTCCAACAAGTAATTCCCTTACTTATGGATTTAGATCTGCTATCCCTTGACTTTGATTTCCCATTACTCTTACTCTTGGATCTCTCCTTCTGCCTACCCCTGCTTTCTACATTCAAAGCATTTCCAGATGATGATTCCTCTGTACTCTTCCTGTGAATTTATTCATTCAAGATTATACTAACCACATCATCAAACTTTAAAACATTATTAGTAGATGCTGTATTACTAACAACCATTACCAAGTTATCCCAACTATCAGGCAAAATAACATAAGAATAAAAGTTCTTTCACTTCATCATCAAATGATATATCAACCGATTTTAACTGATTTACAATAGATTGAAATCATTCAAATGATTAGATGCAGATTCACCTTCATGCATCTTAGAACTAAATAGTTTCTTCATCAAATAAAATTTATTTGAAGCACTAGGTTTTTCATATAAATTAGCAAGAGATTTCATTAACTCTACTGTAGAAGTCAATTCTGTAATATTGGAAGCCACAGATGTTGCCAGACTCAATCTTATAGATCCTAAAGCCTTTCTGTCAAGAATCTTCCATTCTTCATCAGTCATCTTCATAGGTCTAGACATCTTATCCAATGGTAAATACAAATCTCTTTGATATAAATAATCCTCAATCTGCATATTCCATAATTGATAATTTCAGATGTCAAATTTCTCTACCTTGTATTTGTTTTCTTCTGCCATTGTTGTAGCTCCCACTCAATCAGAAAACCATCTGTGAGTAAATTTGTCAACACACAAAACCCTCAAACAAAGCTCTGATACCAATTTTTGGGGTTAGCACACCGGTTGTACAGATAATATATCAGATCTAAGCATACATGCAAATAAAAGTGGATATTCTACCAGAAGAAATATACAAAACAAGAGACATAAATCAACACCAAATTTAACGTGGTTCATCTAGTGTGGCTACGTCCACCAAGAAACAAGCCAATCTATTATCCAAAGCTTTGACAAGATATACAATGAAGATTTATAATCTTCCACACCTCTCAGATGTACATTACTTTCTTTCCCTCAAGCTTTTTTCTTCTTCACCAAGAATTCTTTCTCTCACAACTTTTATTCTTTCTAATTCTTGTTCTTCATAATCTTCTTTCTTAAAACCTAAATTTTATGTTTATATAGTCATTTATAGACTTAGAGCACTTAGCCATGCAATTACAATCAATAGAAATAATTTAATGCTAAAAATAGATCTAATTCCCGAGAGTTAATTAAAACATCCTC
This sequence comes from Taxus chinensis, assembly GCA_019776745.2. NCBI lineage: Eukaryota > Viridiplantae > Streptophyta > Pinopsida > Cupressales > Taxaceae > Taxus > Taxus chinensis. The sequence goes on along the minus strand of JAHRHJ020000201.1, from coordinate 41,504 downwards.
ACACAGGTAACCGACATCGGTTATACCTAAACAATGTCAGTTCCTCCCTTGCCTAATTGATGCCAGTCATACCTCACCACTGCCGGTCTTGGGTGACCAATGGCAAGTTCCCCCTAAACTGCATGTCGGTTACTGTATTAATTCCATCCAAATTTCCAACATGTTCAACTAAAGTAACTGAGCTCCACAACTCAACTTGTGTTGCTGACCTACTCATTTGGCAAATAGTAGGCTATCACTGTTATGTTCCTGGATTGAGGTGCCTTCTTTAGCCATCTGAACACAAATGATTCCTAACATACATCAATTTTGGGCTTATCCATGTGGAGTGTGCATTGACATGATAAGCTACTTTTGAGTGTGCACAGTGCACTATATCCTCATCCATTAGCTTCCAGCCGAATAAATCCTTCTATTCTATCGTGCTCTGGAAGTGGACATGGACAATATTTCCTCTATCCTCAGCATATCAAATACATGGTGCACTACATTCTCCACTCATCCTTTTTGTCCTTGGCCCTTTTAGGGTCACTCCTGAGCTTCAAGGCTAGGAGTCTACGTAGTATCCTGAGTAGTCTCATGTGCTATTTAAGTTGGTTTTATCTCATGTTTCCTTTCTCTCCTTCTTTGTATTTCATCTCTTCAAGTCATTTGGATCTCTTCTTAGGCATGCTCAACTGGAGTAGGAGATCATGGCGTGCTCTCAGGTGCTGATCCTTCTTCCTCTAGGATCTAAACAACTTCCTTCTCCTTTTTGGCTCAATGGGCTTCTTAATGGAGATGAGATGAGGTGATCTCGTTACCATTTTTGGGGTTCCACCTTTAGTCCTTGTGCATCTTAATACTTTTTTGAATCTGTTCTCTCAAATGTTCTACCCCTGTATCATGTTGTTCATCTCTGCCCCATACAGTGGATTACTGGCACACTGTGAAGTCCTTCCTATTTGAAGGAAAATTGTCCTTCTATGCTCCAAGCCACCACTATCTTCATAGCTCTTCTTCTTCATCTTCTATGTTAATGGTTTCTATGGGCTTCAGCATCGGTATGTTCTTCATTGTATGTTGTCCCTATTGGTATCCCTGGGAGCATGAGCTCATTATCCACGTACTTATTTTTTTCCATCTTGGGCATAAGTTGAAGGTACATTAGTGCTTGCCACAATATCTCTGATAGCTAGAATCATGGGATTTATGCTCAATAGTTCTGAAATGATCCTCTCGATATATTTTTGACCTTGGGTATACATATGTTTACCTAGAGAAATAGGTGTGGTAGTCATAGTCTCACCTTCTCTACATTAAAGGTCAGGCGGTGCATGATTTGTGAATCTATGGACTGATGTTTGAAAGTACCTCGTTGTGTTGTGAATAAGGAAATTTTCACCAAGGGATCCAAGATCCATGTTTCATTGGGTTGCATGCGATGTAGAAATGCTGATATACAACAAACTGGACTTGTTTCCCCCTTACTGAAGGTAGGTCCTTTGGGATGCGCCACTCTTCTTCAAAGGGCCACGCAGAGTTGTCTATCGTACCATTTCTCCACCCTTTACTTGACATCATCTGTCTGGACCCTGTACATAGGTACTTATTGAACCTTTCAGCTGGTGACTTATTCTCCATGGTGTATTCCCATATTTCTCCTTCAGTCCGTCTGGTATTTGAGCTCCAATATCCATGAATACGAGTGAAATAGAATATTCTCGAAAGCTGATTTTTCCTCCCGTATGTGCTTAAGGTTAACTATCTATTCTACAATGGCCTACAATATTGTAAACTACCCCTTCTGACATCTATGTCACCTTTTGACCACCTCTACTGATCATTTCAACTTTGTAATAAAATGTGTTGCTACTTGTACAATTGGAGAAAATTCTTTATTTTATCAATGTCCATACCGTGAAGACCCTTCAAGTATCCCAATGACATTCTTAGTTTCTAAAATTGCGGCCTTATCTGTTAGATAATTCTTGATATGCTCTCATGTGGCCTTCAAACATGTCACTATGGAGATCAGTGCGGATGAGATTTTGACTCTGCATCTTGCAAAGTAGAAAAATTCCTCATGTAATCTGCTCATGAGCCATTAGTGTAAAGTATCATACTTCCCGAAATATGGAAGCTCATATGGGCAATTAGTAGACTCCAATTATTTTTAGAATTTTCTGGGAGGTCCCTACATCATCATAAACCGGCATGTCATTTGTCATGCATTTTTTTGTCTTCGTGTTGAGAGGGGAATCGAGTTCCTTTTGTTCTCTATGGTCCTATGGTTATATTCACTCACTTTGCATTTTATTAGATTTGAATCCCACTTCTGGCTGACTATGATGCCCTCTAGATATTGTATTTCTAAATAATTACTTTCAGTTGCCATTTCTTCCTCCTCCACAACCACCTTCTTCTTCCCCTTTGTTCCCATTGCAAGCTACTTTCTAGGGTGCTATTTTTACCTTGCAATCCTTCTGTAGACACTTTCCTCTTTAACTCTGTAATGCCCAACTTAAAACCTAGCTCACATTAGCATTCCCTAGGTGAAATTGTATGCCATATCTCCTATTTTTCATCCTTCTTCACTCAAACCCTTCACCACAAGGGATGTAAGCTTCTTCTACGCACAGATTTTCTTGTCACATCTAGTTTCACACCCTTTGCACCTCAAATCAATTAATCGACTCTTCGCACTTAGTTCTTTTTCAAATAATCTTAATCACAATGGTAAAAATGAACTCACATCCCGTCCGTATATAGATTTTACAATTTTGATGCATTTATTGCTTCTCCATCTACCAAATATCCTCTCATTCATTGAGAAAATTTATTCTTTCTGTGTGGTACATATTCACGCCCCAGCTATAACCTTCTAGCATGCCTTCCTACCCTCTGGTCATAGACTTCTCTTTAATATGCGCCCATGCACTTGAGTACCTTATCCTTGTAGTTATCATGGCATCTTCTTACCTCACGTTATACTATTCCTTCATTCATCTCCATCCTTAGTCACTTTTAAGAAGAAATATTTTTACTTTGACAAACACCCAAAGCAAATTATTCCTTTTATCTCTTAATTCCACCATATTGTACCTGGATATCAACAACTACACCATACTAAAATTATGTGCAGTCCTCTATGCATCAACATGCTCCATATTGTAGTTAGCTTCATGTGTGGAAGCACGCTTATTACACAAGAATAAAAACTAAAGTGACAGAGCATAGCGATAATGAAGGAAATACATTAAGGAAATATAGAATGGAAACCTAATCTAATTGGCAATACTGCCTTATTTGAAATTCCAAGAAGACTAATGTATAGTAGGGCTTCAACCTACTCCCGTTAAAGTAACCAAGTAGCCATGTTCCATTGAGTGCTTCTAACTGGAAAGCACCAGTTTCAAGGATATAAGTAATAACATACGACCCTAACCAATGTACCTTAATTTTTCTTGGATGGCGCAAGAACTTAGAGTCATAGAGAAGTACCATTTTTCCAATATCAAACTTCTTATCCCTTATGTTTTTTTCATGTCGTGCTTTGTTCCTGGCCTTTTCCTACTTCTAACTCTATCGTGTTATCACTCATCCAGTTAAATTATGTTCTTAATACATTGTTCTAAATCTTTCTCATCAGCTAGGCCTCCAATGCGCACAATGTGCAAATCAGGTAACATAAATTATATAGGAAGAATGGATTTTGTGCCAAACACCAAATAAAATGATGTGTCTTTGTTTAGTCTCTTACAAGTTGTTCTATATACCCAAAAAACAGCTGACACTTTATCATCCCAACATTTTCTTCCAATATCAGAATTTTTTGTCAATGTCTGGCTCAAAATATTGTTGAAAGCTTCAATAGTTCCATTTTCCCGAGGATGGTAGGGTGTAGTCTTATGGTGTGCAACCATAAACTCTAATAGGATCCTGATTTTTTCATTCAAAAAGTGTGTACCCCTATCAATTTTCAAGCTTAAAGGACATCCATATCTTGTAAGAAAATTATCCCATAGAAACCTAGCTATTATAGCCACTGTATAGTCCTCCGTAGGTTTTTCTTATGTCCACCTTGTGTGATAATTTATATAAGTAATGATATAGCGTGACCAATTCCTATGTGCGGTTGGCGAAATAGGTCCTACAAAATTGATGGCTCGTTTCTAAAATGGTTCTGAACTAGTAATAGGTCTCAAAGGCATCTCATATCTTTTCCCTAGTTTACTTAGACATTGACAATGGCCACACGCTTTGCAATATGCTTTACTATTTTTATACAGTGTCTCCCACCATAATCCAACAACTAGGATCTTTCGAGAAGTTTCATCACCTGTATAGTGACCATCTGTAATACAACCATGTGCCTTCTCCATTATATCCTAATGCTTATGCTCTAATACACAACGGTGTTATACTTCATCTCTGCCTAGCTTGTAGACGTCACCACTGATTAACATAAATGGTACTGCGTATATAGAAATATTTTTATTTTCAAATGCCTTCATTCCTTCCGGTGCTACACCAGTCTGTAGAAAGACAACAATGTCTTATAATTTTGATGTCACGCATTGTAACCTATATAACTATGCATCTGGCATGGTTTTTTCAATTGCTTGTGTTTCTTCTCCTAAGTGAATTATAGACAAGTGGTCTGGTCCTGTGTTACTTTTCCTTAGCTTCACCACAACTTTGAAGTAAAACTCTTGAAATAATAGTACCCATCTGTAGATGTTCCCTTGTAAGATGGGTTTGTTCACCGAATACTTGAATGTCATGTGATTTGTAAAAAAAAATGGTGTTGCTAACAAGTACTGTCGAAACTTGTGCAATGTATAGATCATTGACAAACCTTCGTACTCTGTAGTTGTATAATTATGTTCAGCTGGAGTCAACTTCATACTTGTAAAACAAATTCTATGATGTATAATACCTTCGTCAGGTTGAGCTAACACAGTGCCAATGGCCATGTGAGAGGCATCCACTTGCATATGAAATGGTTTTTCCCATGAGGGAAAGCACATAATGGGTGTGGTAGTAAGTTTCTCCATTAATATCTCAAACACTCGCTACTGCAGTTCTCCCAAACAAAATGTACCTTTTCCTTTTATTAATTCTTCCAAGGGTACAGCAAATTTGGCATACACTTTGATGAACTTCTAATAATATCCTGTTTGACCCAAAAATCCACGCACCTCACTTTGATTGGTAGGTGCTTCTAGGCCTAGAATGACTGCAACCTTAGCTGGATCAATTAGCAAACCTTCCTTATAGATTATATGTCCTAATAGTATTCCAAAAGCTGTAGAAAATATGCACTTCTTGATGTTCAAATAGATACTCAATTGTCAGCACTGTTCAAACATTAAGTGTATATTGTCACAATGATTTTTAACAAGCCCATATACTATCCAATCATCTAGATAAACCTATAAAAAGTTGTGAATAAAATCTTTGAATTCCTGAACAACTATCCACGAGAATATAGCAAACACATTTTTCAGTCCAAAAGGCATCACAGTAAAGGAAAAAATTCCGCATTAAGTAGTAAAAATTATCTTTTCTTGATCCTCCTGAGTAATCCTAACCTGATGATACCATGAAAACCCATCTATGAATGAATATATTTTTTTCCCTACCACTCCTTCAAGTATTTACTCAGTGAATGGTGTAGGAAAAAGGTTTGTGACACATGCAGCATTAAAATCCCTGTAATCTACACAGATTCAAATCCTACCATCATTCTTGATACTTATCACCATAGGAATAACCCATTCTGACTCATCTAAGGGTCCAATAATCCCAAATTTCAGCATCTTATCAATCTCTTCCTTCACCTTTTCACGTAAATTGGGATTCATTTTGTAAGGTCACTTTCTAACTGGGCTTGCACCTTCTTTAATCTTTATCTTCATTTCCCCAAGTGATTCATGCATGCCTTTAAGTTCATGATACCCTAAAGGGAATAATTCTTAATAATCCCTGAGTAACTCAATGATCTTTGCCACTTCCGATTCTAACCAATAGTCTCCAATTATGACCTCCTTTAGCTCATCCTCTAAACATATATTCACCTTCATTGTCTTCATGGGTTTGTGATAGGTGTGTGTATCCTTGTCTGCATTATCCAAGACCTCGCACACCCCTTGTGAGTGTTCAATATCCAGGTTCTCAACTTCCTCATCATACACTATGTAAATCATATTTCCTTTCTCTTTCTCAAGGGAAGCACGTTCAAGTAGTATGGAGTCCATTTCTTCTTCCTTTTCAAAACGTGCTCTAGAATCTATCTCACCAAATATTTACTGAATACGCTCTTCTGCCTTTGCACTATCTCCCATAGTTAAGTGCTTGACAAATTTTATTGCTTCTTCTACTTGAGGTTTAGTTGAGAAGTAGTCAAAGGTCTAGATCATTCCTACAATCAAATTCTACCAATTCCCAGTCTCTCTATGTAGTTCTGCATATACATACCAGGCACATATGCATCCTTATATAATAGAATACAATCTATGCACCCAGAGTGAAGGTGGAAATTCTTCTTGTCCCACTATCCAGAGACTCTCACACTGCTGAATGTGATTTTGAACAGGTTGGTCACCATTATAAGTGAAAATCTACATAGTTTCATTGCTCCTTAAAAAACCTAGTATATAGGGTGATTCCAATCTCCTCCCATTCTATAAGATTATCTTTGTGGACTACCCACCAGCGCGTTGTTTTCTAGCGTAAGGTATACGTTAACATATCTCTTCTCTTAATTTGATATGTCCATTGTGCTTCCATGTCTTTCAAAAATACAAGAAGATATTCTACCCCAGTATACCAAGGGACTATTCTACCTATCCGTCAAATAGAACAAAGTTTATTTTTACGTGCAACCATGATTTTTACCTCGCACCCTACTAGTTCATATGTACCATGAACCAAATTGTCACAACCGATACTCATAGTATCACTAATAGAATGAGAATATTCCCACTGTATGATGCCTTCCTTTGATGGCTCATTGATCTTTGGGTCCTAAATAGCACGTACATAGATTATGTTTAAGTCCTCCTCACTTAGAGGCTTAACATATGGTGTAGAATTCCCATCTGTCAAAGGTATTACAACCCTTTCCTCTTTGTTCTCAAAGCTAATATATACCCCTTATCAAATCTCAATTTAGAATTATTCACATAACACAAAGGGCGTCCAAGAAAGGATAGAAAACTATCTACTTCTGCAAGTGCTAATACCTCAAAATCCCCAGTGAACTTGGCCCCTTGTATGGTTATAGATGTATCCTTCAAAAATTTTATGGGAGTGGCCTTAGTTTTGTTTTTCATAAACAAAAAATTAGAGGATGGCTGCAATGTAGGCCTCCCTATTTGTACCCATGCATCTAATGTAAGCACAATCACTTCCACACCTATATCAATCAATATGTTGCTCAATAGCCATCCATCCACAACAACATTCAGAGTAATTTCTTTGTCATAGTCAATGCTATCAGAGGAAAGATTTGCATGTAGGATTTGTTGTTCATTTTCAGTGCTTGCACGTGGATTATTATTATTTAACCAATTTCCTAGAAATGGAATGATATTCTCCTGGCGTAGCATTTTACAAACCTCTCTGATGTCATCAATATTAGAGGGGACTTTTTCTACTTCTTTCTTCTACTCCATCTTCCTTGCTTGTTATTTTAAACATTGTACCTCACCTTGAAGATTCTTAAGGACCTCCATGGTCTATTAATAGAATTCCTTCTGATGAGAAGGATCTAGGTACCTTCCATGCAAAACCTCCTCCTTGATGATTGTAGGCTTTTGGTGTAATGCCTCTTTTACACGCACCACTTCAACTCATGGAGTAATATTCACTGTTAATGTCTCAGGTCCTGGTGTTATCCTGGGCATCCACAGATATTCTAATGTGTACTAGATTCTAACCATCCTGGTGCATTTGTTCTCTTTCTTATGCTGCTTACTGAGATGCTCATACAAGTTAGAGCACTCCTCTTAGCTATGGTTTTTTCCACAAAAGGAACATGTAATATTCTAGGGAAATTCGTGCCTATAGTGATCAAGAGATCCACACGTATAACATGTTCCATGAGGGAACTCACCTCTTCCTCCACTATGGCCTCATCCTCTGAATCTACCATAGTATCCTCGACCTCTTCCAATAATTCCTTCATAACACTCCTCATTCCGATTATAGCATGCTTAATTGTGGTCCCAGTCCTAATGCTCATTCTTGCCCTAAGAGTTATCTAAAACTCCTATCTACCATACACCAATATCAATAGCTAGTGTCAATACTCATAACTACCTTAGTATGTAAGGCTTCTTCCATTTCCTTGCATGGATCAGTATATGTCTTATGTGACAGCACCCTCCTAAATGGTGTAATCAATCCCCCAAAAAATCATTGTGCATGCTGCCTTGTGTGTATGTCATAAGAAATATTTGATAAAAAAAGGTTTTAAACTATGCATCATATTGTTTAACACTTTTAGTATTTCCTTGCTTAATATCCTTGAGTGCATTTATGCTCTTCTTCTCAAACTCAGGGATATGGAAATCTTTAAGGAATACATCCTTTAAAGGTATATAATCTACACAATTTTTGTCAGGGTCAAACTTTTTGTACCAACTATGTGCATGTCCCTGTAATGTAGTATCAAAATAACTTTCCTTACGCTTAGAAGCTCATGATACCTTTTATGTGCCACAATATTTCACACATGTCCACATGCTCAACATCATCCTCTATGCCTCTATACTCTGAAAGATGAAGAGACATCTCCATATAAATATTTTGGGGTTGGCATGGACCTTGGCCACCTGATCCAAAACCCCCCCGTGTTTCCATTGTCTCCAAAACCACCAAATCCACCAAAACTAGAACCACCTATACTTCCTTATCCTCTACCTATAGATGTACTCCCCTATGATCCAATGGTAGTACTATAATAAACCCCTATAGTCTGTCTGGTAGTTCAACTTCCAGAGGTGAATCTAACATTTGGCGCGCTTACATTTTGTGCAGATGATGTTCCTGAAAATGTTCCTCCAAATAACATTGAAGCCATGTCTGTCTTGCCATTGATGTACTTACTCTCTGGACTTACTTCAGTTTTGCTATTTCCCAAATTCACTTGTTGATTATTTGTCGTACTAGATACTAGAAAACCAAGCGAAAAGGCTAGGTCACTAGGTGGATTAATATGCACACCCACGGCCCAGGTAGTCTCTACTGGCACACTTCTGTGTGAGGCCAAGGGGGGATCCCTGTCATGCTTTCCAAGATGGGGGAGTTCCTGATGCTCTTGGCTTCACATCTTCCACGAGAGCTCAAAATCCTTCATGAGCCATCTCTCTCCTCAATGCCATACTTTCTGCAATAGTAATGTTGCTTATCTATCTCCCTTTGATGTACCTCATAATACTTAAGTTTCCTTTTCTTTCTTTGCCTTTCTACCGCTAGGTCTGTCATCTTTCACCCAGCCTATTCCTACCCTCGTGCATGGTGAGGTTTAGTTATCCATCGCTTTACTCTCCAGGTTCAAATTTACCATCAAGATCTTCATCGCTAGTGGAATACCTTGCAGATAATGCTCCTCTTGGATATCGTAAGAAATATGAATTTAGTTACTTCTGGACATGAATAAGTGGAAACTGAGTACTCCAAGATATAATTATTCTAGGACACCATCGAAACCACATGTCCACAGCTTGAGTCCAAATCTAGATCAGCATCATAAAGGGCATGAAATTCTTCCTGTGTCTAGACAAGTGTGCGATACCTCAAATTCTCACTTAGATGCATAAGCAATCAACCACTCGATATAATTATACTAGAAATGATATCAAAAATTCTCTCATATAAGTTGTCATACATATTCTGTTCTACCCACAGTGTGTGTGTTAAACTCATATCCTATTGCTAAACCATTGTGCATATTCTTCCTCCAGATCATGTATCCACTCCTCAATACTTGCTAGAGTTAACTGGTATGTCTTCATTGCAAAACATCCTGAAAACAAACGAAAAAGAGGTCCCAGAAATGAAACCAATGATGCAGCCTAGAATTCACTAGATAATACCCTAGACGTAAGGGTGCATCACTCAGCCTAGACTGAGTGCTCACCCAAAGTGCACAAATGTACTAGGTCCCTATTTAGGTTTGTTGTAGTAGTAGATTGTTAACATGACGAAGACTTAAAGTATATAGATCCATAACTAATACATCATTATACAATGCATGATAGATCTAGATCTAGGAAAAAATAGGTTTAAACAATAATCACGATAGAAATAAGAACATGCACTACCCAATTACACACATGAATGACACTTAGCTTCATTTAATATCTTCCATATCTTAATTATCACAATAATACAGAAGCTTCATATAATACTAGCAATCTATGCTGATGTGAGCATGGATCTGATACGATAATCCTGAAATATGTACATGTCTTTGTATACTTATCTCTCTCTCTCACACACACTATATTATCTATCTCTCTATATCCATCATCTCCCTACCAGGTAATTCACTACATATATAAGGTGGGGACTTTCCCTTCACTACTTATTTGTTCCAAAAATAGGTTGCATGCTATTAATAGTCATGTGCCATTCTTATGTATAGCCACACATGCAAGTGTGTTATCTATATACTACTGATAGTTAACTGAGGTGAAAATCCTATTCTTAGGCTGTCTCCATGCAAAAGTTCTCTAAATCTGGTCCTTTAGAAATAGAAAATGCATGGCATGCATGTATCTGCATCGTTGGTGTGTTTTGCACACCATCTTCTAAAAATAAATCTTCCTGCTCAAAAATGGCTAAGACCTAAATGTTAACTTTTCCTTCACGTACGGGTTTTTCCTGTCCCTTCGCGCCCTTGAACCTGGCATGTTTTCCCATACAAACTTCTTTTTTGATTTCTATCAATTTTTCCATGATCTTCAAGCTCTTGTTGACTGAGCTATCGGCACATCCTATTTCCTAATGGGAACCTAAGGAGGAATCCTCATAATCCATCCTCTCTATGTGTCAAACCTCTGAGTGGGTCTAAATGGTGGACGAGTCTACTGCTGCTGAAGTGGCTACTTTAGTGGCCTAAAATAAGACTATACTAAACCCTATCCACCACGAGGAGGAGATGACCCCCTCGATCTACAATCCTACATCTGTTGGATGTGGCTTTTGAACGTTGTCCCTGTCCTACTACATCTTTCCCCATGTTTCCTCTATAATGTAGGCCTTCTCCAAGGCCTCTACTAAGGTCTGTAGGTAGTGAATACGTACCACACCAAAAAAATCCAAATTCAGGCCCTAATGAACCTATGAATCCATTACATGTTCATCCTCCATATAGTTCGACATACTTGAAGTACATCTAGATATCGATTTTCATACTCAACTACAGGTATAGATTCTTGATGGAGGTCATGGAACTCGTCTATCCACAACTAAATAAACCTCTGGGATAAGTACCTACTCCAGAACCAGTCTATAAAGAGCTTCCAGTTAACCGTCTATGAATCAACGTGGAGCTTCTGCTCCTTAATCCTCCACAACATGAGACCTACTCCATCATTTATAAGATGTAATCATAACACGAACATTCATGTAATGCCCATTACAAGGGAAGGGATTAAATCACACACTCAGAACTCAGCAACAAGGCCTTTGCCTGAAATCCAATTGTATCTCAATAATACTGACATGGTTTTAGCTTCATGATATCCCTTATATGGTTTGTAGTTGTCGACTGGTGACCCCTAGGCCTCTCTACATACTCATCTTATAGGTCTAGGGCTCCGATACCTATCCGTGTGTCCTGAAAACCTCTGTCCCCTTGTCCCCTCTGTGGTAACTTTCTACCCTAGCTGACTACACGATGGGATGTCTCTGCCCTATACTCCTCATTATATCAATGAGATGTGTGAGTCTCCATGGATGACTCATTATCATGTTTGTCTGATCAAGTGGTCCTCCTAACGACCCTCTGCATTATATTGGTATTGACATCGTGAATGGTCTATTAAATCTAGGGTAGTATGGCTGTTAGGGCCTACTCTAGATGTGGTAAGGTCTAGGTCTATGTAAAAGGACCCATTTTCTTGGTCTGTGCCTCCTACATAGACCAAGGTGAGATTTAGTTTATCATTTTAGGTTTTGTTCAAGTTTTCTATGTTTACTAAAACATACAATTTTTCATACAAGTTGTTTTCTAGGTTTAGTATTGTGCTAGGTTTAATACTTCGTTCTAGGTTCAATGTTTGTGTCTCACGTTTTCCTAGTGTGCCGAAGGGTCCAAGCTTTGAACCCACGGCTTTGATATCAAGTATAACGCCCATTAAAAACACCCACAAGAGACCCAAGAACAATCTAGGGTTAGCTAGAAAAATTATGGAATAATTTTTTTTTGAGAAACGTGCCCACAAAAGGGCTTTGAAAATACAATTATCCTATTAGTGTTTCTAAGTAAAATAAATTTAATAATAAAAATTTTTCCCATTATAATGAAATATTAAACCCACATTAAAATTTAATAATTTAAATCTGACTAAGCATGGAAAATTTCCCCTAAGTGTTATTTAAATAAACAAAATTAATTCCTACTATAGTTGAATATTCCACATTGAATTCTCAAGGGTAAAAGGGCTCAATATAAATAAATACCTAAGGTTAATTAATGCCACAAATGTTTAAATAATAATTAACAAGGTCCCCATTTGACATGGGGTTAGAATAATAAACATACTCCTACCCAATAAAGTGACCCCTTAAAAATTCAACCCATGTTTTTGAAAATTAAAACATTTAAATTAAAAGACAATTTCCACTCACCCACTCTCCACCTATTTTTTGTAGGGATGAATCTCATCCCTTGGATGGATTCATTTAGGACCCTTGATGAGGAAAAAGGGACCACTAACCCTAAAGTTTGCTTAAGAGAATGCTCCTTTCTCTTTTCATTTTGGTTCATTGTTTCTCTTTTGTTTTGCAGGTTATTGGAGGAGGAAGAGAAGCCATTGGAGGCCATTCCGAGATTTTGGAGAGGCTTACAAGTTTCATTTATCTTCTTATTTTGTGTTACACCCTCTCTAGGGTTTTAAATGTGTTTATATATTTTATTTAGCTCATTTTTGTTGGGTTTGCCAAAATGAGTTTGTGGGTATTTTCCTATTTTATTGATATAGCTAGGTTTGATTTATATTTTCATTTGGGTATATGAAAATGTATATATATATATATATATATATATATATATATATATATATATATCATTTATTGTCTATAAACCAGTTTTATTGGGTAAACTCGAAATGAATTAATTGACAGAAACAAGATATAATACAGTTATATATATTATATATATATATAATATAAAAAGGGTTATATATATAAATATTAATCAATGGCTTCGGCCAAACCATACTTTACACAGTGCGTAGGTTTGGAGGAATGCGCAGTGGGACCATTATTTAGCGTATTACAGTACCCCTAAGAATGGTAGGGGATGTCACCTACCCCCACCCCACCATTTTATTAATTAAAGTGGGGGGTGGCTTGGTAGACCCTCACTCACCTTTTAACCCCCTTCAAGTCTAATTTCAATTAATAATTAAGTAGGTCGTTACTATTTAGCCCCCTAATTTTATTTATATGTATATTGAAGTTTCGTAAACTGTATAAATTATATTGGTGTTTTAATATTCTAAATATTCAATACATATTAATTATAGTATACAATTAATTTAAAAATAAATGGTATATAAGTATATTAGGTATATATAAGTAATATTAATAATTACATTAATATTATTATTTTGATAATAAGCTTTAATATTAATAATTAACGATATTAAGTAAATCATTATCCAAGCATTAATAATATTTTAATATAGAATATTGTAAGTATTAGGTCCATAATTTCTAATATTTATAGCATTAATGAAAATCTGGATCTTATAATTAGATTTGATAATTTGTAATAAGCTATAGAAGTAAAGAATAATACCAACCTAAATTCACTTGTTGGCCATTTTAACTTTACATGGGATTTATAAGCAATTTTACAATAAAATAGTGAATGTATACATAACCCTTCTATGATCAGCTATTTAAATATAAAAAGTAGTAATAACTCTATCCATTTAGCCTATTTTTCCAAACATGTAATGACAATTACAATACAAATTATTTCCCATCTAAGCCATATACATGCCTTTGCTTTCTTTCATAATGCAAGTAAATAACAACTTTTGATAATTTTTCCTTACTCAGGCTCTTCAAGCAACATTCTAAACACTAACATTTACAAGTTAAATGAAGGTTGCACAACTTTCCATTTTTTTCGACAACCTATTTTCAGGGGGGATAAAAAATGTTTGAACTATTCTTCAATGAAGTTTTGACATTGCAATCTACTATTTCCATTTTGATATCTTCTTCTTTCTCGTACTTCACTATTTCAACTAGACTAGTTCGTTGACTAAAGGTAAACATTTCCTTTTCCCACAATTTTCAACTAAAGCTACACATGATTTCAATCTTGATCACTTTTAATGTAATACAATTTTCATCAGAGGAATATTACAACTACAATGATCTTCCACTTAAAGTGGGAAAACTTACAATAATGAACAGGCGTAAAATGAAATACAAATATTGCAAATCTTCCACCTTGAGTGGGAATAACAAGAAGGTTTTCTCACAAGGAATCAATTTCTCGAGGACACCAACACATGCTCCATATTTCACATCACCAACAAGAGAGATCCACCATGCTTCATTTGATCACAAAAAGAAGGGGGGGAGAGGAAACACTCTCCACCCAACCAATAATTCCAATGAGGAGAAGAAGTCATCCTCCTCATTGGCCCCCAAGCCCCAACCACATTGCAATGAAAAATGAATTCAACTCATGGACAAAAAACAAGCTTCCACATCACAATACAAGATTTTACAACTATACCAAAACACAAACAATACAACTACAATCACAAGAAGGAAAGCAAAAAATACACAAGGCTTCAACATGCAAAAGCCAAAGGAGTAAGATCTATGGGGAGGTCACTTATGCCTCCCAATGGGAAATGGGTGCCCACCTACAAACCCTCCAATAAATATCTCAAAATCCCTACACACTCTTATGCCTCCCTCAAGTACCTCTTATTCCTCCCACCTCTTATGTCTCCCACATTTTCTTATGCCTCCTTACAAATCTCTTATGGCTCCCTTATAAAATAGACTAAGTAAGAAATGCAAGAAATTTCTTGTCCAAAGGTGGGGCACCCAACCCAACTCCCTCTAAAACATGAAAGGAACTCTTATGCCTCCCCACATGTAAGATCCCCATAGTCCCCTCCTACACCACACTTAAGCAAAACTACCCAAGCACCCAACAAGCATACCAAAACACTAAAAAACATGCACATATACACAATATAAAAGGAAAATATTTTACAACAGTATAGGTCCTACCTTTCCATGGTAGAGCTTGATCCAAGAGTCCCACACCAAGTTTCTTCAAGCCAAAAAAATCACCAAGAAGCTCCAACAAATCCACAAGCACTCCAAAATCTTCTAACTCCCAAAAATGTAAGAGCACAAGGAAATGAAGTAACCCCCAAACAAGGTCAAAATAACTTGAATAAATAGAAAAGGGAGAGAGGAGGGTGAGGTGGCTCCATGTAGGATGTCACATCACTCATCCTCAACTCCACCTCACAAGTCAAACCTCAACCCAAATGCACCATAAATTGGTGGGTGAGAGGAATGACAAGTTACTTACACACACAATCCAAGCCCACACCCCCTAAGGACAAACTTTAATTACAAGAAAGAAAGTGCAATAAAAAATTTACAGTTTTTGTCTTCCCAAAACACATAATGGGGTCTATTTTTGACCCCCCAACCCATAGGTAGGGTTGGTATAGAAATTTAAGAGGTGTGGGACAAGTTTAACTTGTCCCACAAGCCTTCAAAATTGGCCCTTAAGGCCAAATCCGAATTTTCATGAAGGGGTAGAGTGTACAACACTCAAGGTCATAAGCACTCAACTTACAACACATAAACCAAGAGCCATCAATTCTAATAAATGAATTCTTTTGACCCATTCTTAATTAATTTAGTAAACTAATTAATTTACTAATCTAGACATAAATCAAGTGATTAACAAAAGAGGAATACATCACCATAATTTTCACATACTAAAATTAAATAAAGGAAACTAAATGAAAGAATAACACATAACCCCTTGGTCACAATTGGAGGTGATTCCCCCCCATGGGAACCCCCTAACAACAATTCAAACACACACACATATAACAAAATACATGTTGCCATGGTGACCCTTGTTGAATTCATCTAGCATTCGAATGTGGTTGGTCTCCAATCCCCTCATTGTTTGTTGTGACATGTTTACCTCCAAAACACATAACACCTCGTTCAACCTCATGGCCATATCATCAAAACATCCAAAATAAATATACAATATAAATCTCACAATCATATATATATATGAATCAAAACATCATCTAGGCAAGTAACGATATCATTTACAAATTTCTAACAACATCTTCGATCCTACATTTACATCAATATCCATATGATCATAAGATTAGTTCAATTGTCTAGGTCTACTCAATATGACGAAATATCACTCATGTCCGAAATTCACCATATATCCAATATATATATATATATATATATATATATATATATATATATATATATATATATATATATATACATAACCATGTCAACAACATATCAACATCAATATAAAATGTCTCTAATAATCCACACGCATCATATATGAATTAAAATCAACAACAGTCTAGTATCTCTAACATCTAACATCATGCTAAATCAAAAGCTACAATAATATCCATAAGTATAGTCAACAGTATCGAAATCAAATACAAAAAAGGTGTTCGAAGGGAAGTGGACACTACAATAATACATTTGTTCATGACAATGCAATGGACCATTCTAGCAATATGTTAATATGTCTTTAAAAATTTTCCACTTCCAGGTAAGACATTAGGATTTCATTGACATAAACTTTAGTTTGAAATGGATAATTTTCTAAGATGGTGGAGTTTAATCACATGTGTAAGTCATTATTTGATTGCTACAGTCATCACATATCCCTTATTAGGGGGATGCTGAATTAGGGGGTAATAGCATCTCAATATCTACCACATCAACATATTCGGAAAACCATAATCATGAGTTTAAGAAACTTCTCACATACCTTTATGGATAAATTGGGAATTTACACACTTATTACACATCTCCTCAAATAGTTTTCCCTAAACGAATAAGCTTCTCTTAATATTAGTCATGAAGACATCATGATTTATGTGAATTTGATTAATTCAAATAAATATGGGAATCGGAATCTACAGGTGTGGACAATCTCTTGGCTATAATGCAGTTCAATGAATACATCCTACTTGTAAGTTCATTTAAATTTATTTAATGGTTTCCAATTTTGTTCTATTTTGTACATTATACATCTTACTAGAGGGGTAAGTGATCCCTATCAAATCCCTCAAGTACTATGTCCACCCCACCTACATATTAAAAATTTTAGGAATCCTCCTCCTCCTTCTGAAATTCAAGAACCTTCTACCTGCAAGGCAATAAAAAATTCTTCCAAGCTATTACGAAAGTAAATAATATGTTCTGAATCTTGCCATATTTAGAATTAATCCTCAGAGGAATCGTGAGATATTGAAGTTAAAAGGAACACCATTATAGACAATACGTTAAGTACAAATAAGATTCACATTATTTTAAGATTACTATCATAGTATAAACAACTCCCTTCATGGATCAACAGTTTTCCACAGAACATTGAATAATTCCTTTCTTTATTTACTGTCTCTACACATCTAAAATATTTCATACAATATATAAAGGAAGCGATTTTTTAGGGAGTGTTAGATCTAAGGAATTTATTCCATGGAATAAGTATCTAGTGAGCAGAGAACTGCATATTTCATGAAACATTTCATGCCATGTATCCGTTGTACACACCTGAGAATTCATTTGTGGTATTGCAAGGATTTTTGATAAAAATTTAAGAATTCATTGGTAAGAAAATAGTTATACTTAAAACTTAAGATATTGTGATCATATCAAATTTCTGTATTCAAGTTCTTTTCAAGGTGGTTTATGACCTGTACAATTCCATTGTGGTCAACTTACGAATTAATAATTTCCATCTAGCTCGAACTAAGGTGTCCATGGTTTTTCAACACCTTAGTAGAAATATCCTAAAAGATGGTTATGCCATATTAAGAGGACCTCTACCTCAACATAGTTAACTATCAAATCAATGGGTTGGAGGTTTGTAGGATCCAAAAACATCTCTCTATGGAAAAAATTTTTCAATCTAGCTCATTTGAACTTCATTAATTTTGTTCCCATTGCCTTGTCAAAAATGTGCCAAACGAACTCCCTTGAGTCTTCATTGTGCCTCCAATTGTTCATGAAGTTCAAACATCAATTGTTTAGGTTACTCGTATTGCCAGAATATCACTCCGTGGTAACAACAACACCATTCGTTAACACTAGTATCATTGCTAGTGACACATCTTTTTTCACATCGTACATACTACAATCTTCGCTTACCATTGATCACTACACCCCATTCTATACCTCAATAGAATGTGTTTTCCATCATACTTGTATCCCATAACAAAGTGTTCGAAAGTAGGAATCATCTTTCACCACTTCAATTGTCTTCTCAACATTGCACCTACATACTTACAAACTCTTACGCATATATCAATGTCATTGTATTACCAATATGTTCAAACCTCAACACATATCGCTTTGAAGAAAGGATCCTCAATCCCAATCAGAGCAATCTCAGAAATACATAATCCTTAATAATTTGAAACATTACCCAACAAATATCAACAACACATGCCACAATTTTACGGATATCAAAAAAATTTTCCATCATACCATGTCCCACAACCTTAAAGAACAACCAATATTTAGTATATTTTCCCATATCAACATAATTTCTCCCATTTATTTGAACACCTCCTACCAACAAAACATTCCACAATTAATATATGGAAGTGTACTCAGGTAACCAATTAATTCTTTGTATCAACTGAGCTCATCGGGGTCTACATACAATTCAAAGTATTAATCCGATCCTTAGGTCATTTAGCCCTTCTAAGTCGCATATCTAGAAGTCCTAGAATTTGCTTCATAAACATTCCAAAATAATTATGCTCTCTTATCATCAGATTTATAATGAGCCCATTCACCCTTCTATACCATAAAACTAGATTCACCTCACTAGGAGCTATCCAAAAATTTCTATTTTTTATAGCGAATAAGATTTGCAATAACAAATTTGTATTCTTTCGTCAGGAATGTTATCCTAATAGATCATGATCAATACCTCATCATGAGGACCTTTCCCATGTCCCTTGCCGATCCTTCCTTAGAATGGTACAAAAAAATTCCACAACACTCACTATTCTCTTTTGTATAACTTGCAGAATTATTTATTAGACCACTTTTTCATAAACATAACCCCGTAAAATCACCATCAATGATCTGTACACCATCAGACAATTTTTAGATGAATCCATCATTTATTTTGTAGCCCGTTGGAGGGCCACTACCAAGACAAATATCCTTTACACTACCACAACTAGATTTCATTAAAATTTTCTTTCATGTATGTGCCAAGCGAACATTTCCTCTACTTTATTTATTAAGTCATTCTAAACTTTTGATGAGGCTTTTACCATGGCCCGTAAGATAGATTTGCGAGCCTTATAAGATGGATGTGTAAAACTTCATCCTAAGAAAAAAAAATTAGAGTTCCCATACAAGCCACGATCCATCTCAGATAATTCTAAATAAGCCTCCAACATGCCATTGTGGTGAAATTTTCTATTCCTAAGGAAAAGCCAGGCGTTCACCGAACGCTTTCGTCAACAACGTAACTATACACCCATAGCAAAAACTTATGGTGTAGTTTTTGATAATTTTCTCACCTCCAATCTAATATGACTTTCAACCATTTGACCCATCGATATATTAGTTTCAAAACCCATTTGGTATCGAGATAATGATTTATGCAAGTACCACAAGGTTAATGGACAAGACACCAAAACGTGTTGTACATTCCACAATGTTCTTCAAGAATTAATTGATAAGGGTGACCTTCACTTATATAATCCAAACGTTCACCCCCAAATCATGGTCTTGACATATTTAAGAAAAATTTTCCAAATCACCCATCTTCCTTTGAGAAACCAAAAATGAATGTTGTTTGATACCATTAAGATGAGAACTAAAATCGAGCCTACCCATCTGACTTCTTTTTCACCTAACGAAACAAAATCAACAAAATCAACACTAGCACTCAATGGGTTTGAAACAATGAACATAGAAACCTCCCTTATTGAATGCATTGATAAAATATCTCCTTATGTCCTAGTTACCTACACTTATAGAGTCTAAGCCAAAATTTGGCAAGCTTAGAACTATCGAAGCACCACTTGTTACTGAAGTTTACATACCCACATCTTTAGGCTAGATGTTGTTACCAATTCCATACCATTACCCTCAAACATGAATACACTAGTTCTTGTACCTAGGTTTACAAATATAACTATGATACCACTTGAAACATTCTTAGCACAATCACCCCCACCAAAAATAACCATAAGACATGACCATCCCCAATCTATGAAAATAAAAAATATGAAATCTACAAATCATTTAGACCACATCGTCCAAAATTCTTCCCATTCCAGTTAGCAATGACTTTTTGACAAATACACCTAGTTCATATAAAGTATCAAGAGGACCTAATAAGAAAGGAGTCATTCAAGTGTTTATAAGTCCTTATTATGATGAAACTTATCATTTAAGCGGTCCTCATCCTTTCTGTCCTTCATTTCATCCAAGAGGCATACCCACTTTTGGAAATTCTATTGTCACATCAGAACTAAGTCCTATGAGACCTCCTCTATTAAACATCACCCAGGATCCTAAAAACCATCTTGATCTCCCCTCGGATCTTGATCCTTTGCATAAATCTTTTTCTATCATACCGGTTAATCACCTTATCATTATAGGGGAAAAATGTGTTCATCAAACCCCCACCGTGATTCTTTATTACACATTTGTTACAACAAAGTGGGAATCCACATCTGATCCTCTCCCTCCACCTCCTATAAAACCTAACTATCCTTCACATTTAGCACATCCACTTGTTGCAACAACTAAAAAGCCTTTACATCTGCTAAATAAAAAACCTATTGCCAAAGAACCTGGTTCACCTCCTCCTAAAAAAAATTAATTCCCAGCTACACTCAGACCTAAAGTATGGTATGCCACCATTTTTTATAAATCATTACAAGAAGCACTCATAACGTTACCAGCTCCCAAGCCATATGGACATCATGGGTGGAAACCCTCCTAGTATGAATTTTCTACTTTCTGTAATTACCATAGAACATGAGCCCATACCATTAAAGATTGTAGAGCCTTTCATCAAAAAGTTCAAATCGTTGACAATTCACTCTTCCTTCCTTCTTACGCAACATCGACGTCAACCTCAATACCTTTACAAGATTTTACCCCTAAATCATCTAACCACCAAGTCAATGTTTTCCATGTCGCCACACGCTCACAAAAATATGAAAATGAGTTGTTTGGTTATGAGGAAGATAGAGACTTTTTTGTCATACCTTCACCTCCATAATTATTAGCACCATCTGATAAACCTAAGGTTTCCATTTCATTTTCTCCTAAAGAGCTTAATCAAACATCATCATCCAAAGTCAAAGTCTCAATACAGGAAGCTACGTCTCCACTCACCGCATTGCAGAAAGTGAATATTAAACAACTACACCAATCCCCTAGTTAGGATGTTGTTTTATGAACTTGTGTAGACAATACCCACTCACAAATAGGCCATGTTAGAAGCGCTCCAATCCATCACTGTCCCAGTGAATGAGCCACCCCCTTTCAAAAAATTTGTAGGTTCCCTAAAAGTATCTATCCTCATCTCATTTGAACCATATGAAATTCCCTCTCTTAGATTAGAGGATCATGACCTACTACTTTTCATCACTTCTCAAATAAATTAAATATCCATAAAGAGGGTCATGATTGATAGTGGTTTCCACCATCAAGATCATATAATCTCTTTCCTTTGATCAAATCAATGTACCCAACATTATTATCGCTCAGACTTTGGTTCTGTTGCGCTCTTTCAACGACACTATCACACCTACTATAGGCATAGTTATACTTTTGCTCAAGGTCAGTTGTTAAAAATCCTCCCTGAACTCTTCTACATTAGAGAAGGACATTTTTAGTACAAAATGTTACTAGGACATCCCATGGATATAGACCATGCATTGTGTTCCTTCCACCCTTCATCGTTGTCTCAAGTATGAACATGAAGGCTAGACATTCATTATCCCTTTTAATCCAAATCCATTTGCTGACTTGCTATAGAATGTATCACCGAAATGAACTATTATTGTACCTACTTCCATACCTGAATCATCTAATCAAGAATATACTATCACCTCTATCCCTTCTTCAAAATTACTGGAAGATTATTCTCTTGGTGAATCCATGAAGCCCCTCATACTTAGGGAATATTTCTTCCTCATGCTCAACTCTACCCCTTCACCAATAACATATGGTCGTCCTAATAAAAAACCCATGTACAACCATAACATAGGAGATATTATCTCTTATGGTCTCGCATATCTTAAAACCAATATTTTCTGTGGAGGACGTGACCATCCATCATATCACATTATCAGTCCACATCACACCATGCCATTCACACTAGTTTTCAAATCCTTTGATAATCCAAGATTCACTGGTATGTATCTCCATCGTTGTACATGGAAAGGCTTTTAGACTTGGGTGTTATGAACAAGGGACCCATGATCATCTAGTTCTATGTTCCATTAAACCTCATGAGAAAATTGGTCTAGGTTATAAGAACCCCCTTTATGTAGCATGTGAAGCCAATATATCTAAACCAACTACCTCCACAATTATTTCTAAGCCAGAATCACCACCCGTAAACCCTCAAGGTTCCATAATACATAGATGATGTCATACCTATTCCACCTAATTTTTTTTTTAATCAACGTTATATCATTGGGACCACTCACATATCAATCTAGACCACTCCACTAAATCACTACTGCTTGTCTCATCCATAAATGGTTGAAGAAGACTCACCTACCAGAGATATCCTTCAATGTCATGATGACTAGGATATCCTATCTCATATGGGAGGTGAAGATCATTACCTTCAAAAATCCCTATCACCTGAAACACCCACTTTTCATAATGAATCCACATCTGATATTAACTTAGGAACACCTCAAGACCCCCACATAGTCAAGGTCAGTCCAATCCCTTGATCCACAATAATTGAATGATTTTACCACATTCCTAACAAAATATCATCAAGCCTTCACCTGGTCATATAGTGATATACGTCCGGGATCGATCCAACATATGTTTCATACACAACATTGTCACATATCCTAATGCTAAGCTAGTCAAACAAAATATCTACAAGATGCACCTCGCGTATAGCGCTCCTTGTCAAGGAAGAATTGCAGCACCTTTTATCCTCCAACTTCATCATGCCCATTGACTATCCACAATGGGTCTCCAACATCGTCCCTGTAACTAAATCTTCAAGGAAAAATTTGTATCTCACATAGACTTTAGGGATCTCAATCTTTCTTGTACAAAAGATGATTTCCCTTTTCCAAACATAGATCAAATGTTTTCCCTCATGGATGGATTTTTTGGTTATAATCAAATTCTTATCTCCCCTGACGATCAACACAAAACTTCCTTTATAACCCCTTGGGGAACCTTTTGCTACCGCTTCATTCCATTTGGTCTCAAAAATGTTGGGGCAATATACCAACGTGCTATGACGTACTTTTTCCATGATCTTATTCATAAAAATATTGAAGATTACATTGATGATCTCCTTAGTCTAAATCATGGAAGGATCATCTCAATATTCTTGAATCAATATTCACCCATCTCATCCAATTTTATCTCCACTTGAATCCTACAAAATGTGTTTTTGGTGTCCTCACCGGAAAACTTTTAGGATTTATCATATCTCTTCATGGAATTGAAGTCAATCCCTAAAACATTAGAGCGAATCATCGAAAATTGCCTCCACCCTCTAATCTCAAAAAATTTTGTAGCATCTTACAAGGAAAACTACATTCCATATGATGTTTCATATCACAGCTTTCCGACCATTGTCAACCATTTCACCATCTACTCCGTAAAGACATAATGTTTCATTGGGATTCTGACTTCCAGAAAGCATTTGATGAAATCAAATAATATTTATTGTCACCACCTATACTTACACCACCTCATGAAGGAGAACCATTTTATCTCTACATCTCTACCTCAGAGCATGCCCTAGGAGCCATGCTCGCTCACCATAATAATCAAGGTCAAGAATAAGTCATGTACTACATTAGCCGCACACTCCATGAATATGAAACATGCTACTATGAAGCCGAAAAATTGTGTTGTGTGTTGTACTTCTCTACTTCCAAACTCTGACATTATCTCCTCAACCACAAAACATATGTTGTCACCAGTTTTAATCCACTTAAGGCCATGCACACTAAACCCTACCACAATGACCACATAACTCGAATGATTGATGCTTATGACTAAATTTGATCTTGAGATTATACCAGCAAATTCCATTAAAGGTCGGGCTATTGCTGATCAAATCATCGAGGAACCTCTTCCAGATAATTAGCTGCCCCATGAATACTTTCCTAACAAATCTATCAATAACATTAATGAATATGACGATTATGAATCAGACTTCATCCCCATTAAAATGACCCTCTTCTTTAACAGTGATAAATTTCAAGAAGGTGGAGGGGCCGGTGTCATCATCATACCACCGTGGAATATTCCCATTCCCTCATCATTCAAACTCAACTTTAAATGCACTAATAATATGGCAGAATATGAGGCCTTAATCATGGGTTTAACTACTTATACTCTTCTAGGTGTCCACGATCTGAAAATAAATGGAGATTCACAACTTGTCATCAGTCAATTCAAAGGAGAATATTAATGTAAAAATGAGTCCCTTCAAAAGTATAAGGTCCGTTTTCAACATTTCTCCTTAGCGTATTCTACCATTACACCATTCAATCCATTCCATTATCTTCTGATAGATTTACAGACACCATGGCATCTCTTGGGTCTCTCATCCCTTTTGAAATAGAAAAATCAAAGGATAACACTAAAATGTTTGTAATGATTCAACGCTTGGATCATCCTTCACATCAAAATGAGCTACCATCCATTGATGTCCTTGAAAAAACTCGCCTAATCTTTGGTACATGTAGATATATGATTACCTTTATGAGTGTAAAATCCCATCAAATCTATCACAATATGCTAAACGATCATTTCTCCAACGTGTCACCCACTTTGTTTTCATAGGTGGTATCCTTTATAAATGAAATTTTGATGGCATACTACTACGATGTCTTAAATCACATGAGTCAACCAAATAAATTGAAGAAGTCCATGATGACATCTATGGTGGCCAGTTTAGTGGTAACGCCATTACTAAAAATATCATATGACTAGGGTATTATTATCCTACAATCAATAATGACTGTTGTGCGTACATAAATAAATGCATTAAGTTCCAAACTCCATTCCAATCTCATTCATATCCCTAGTCAAGCCATTATAACCCGCACAAGATTTGTGGCCTTTTTCTCAATGGGGATTGGACCTCATTGACGCAATCAATCCAAAATTGTCTCAACAACATCACTTAATCATTATTGCAACAAAAAACTTCACTAAATGGGTTGAAGAAATTCCCTTTACCTCAACAAAATCTGTCCCCATTGTCAATTTCATATATCAAAACATTATATGTCGTTTTGGCATCCCACATAATCTCGTCACATAAAATTGAAAATCATTCAAAAACAAGGAATTCAAAGATCTCTGCAACACTTTCAACATCAAACTTAGCTTCTCCTCACCATACTACCCTTAATAAAATAGACAAGCTGAGGCCTCCGATAAAACACTTAACAAGATCCTTGTGAAAATTGTAAATGATGCAGGAAAAAACTGACATATCCAAATCTCATTTTCCCTATGGGCTTATCGAACCAACATCCGCACACCTACATGCTACACCTTATTCACTCATTTATGGATATGAAGCCATTGTACCCCTTAAAATCCAAATCCCATCACCACGCATATCTCTCAAGGATTTTATCCCTGAAGAAGAATATCGCCAGGACCATCTAACACAACTCAAATTGTTGGATGAAAAACTTCTAACAACTCTTGAACATCATCAAGTCTATCAACAATGTATCAATAGGGCATATAATAATCATGTTAAGGAACATGACTTTAAAATTGGTGATCTCACTTAAAGAAAATGAAAACGTGACTAAATTAGAGGGTCAAAGTTTTCCCCCAATTGGATTAGCCCTTATGTTATCACTCAAAAATATGAGTCAGGAGCGTACCACCTTGATTCTCTTGATGGGGAACTTGAATTGGAGCCCTTAAATTAATTACACTTGTGGAATTTCTATTATTAAGTAGTTGACCATCATGACGCCATATTTCATTCAAATCATATTCATTCTGCCATTATAAACAAAATTACCATTGTACAAGAATCACTACACCTATCCATCAACATCACGAACATGGGGCATGTGGATGAATGTTACATGTGCATTTATCCCCTCCTTTAAAATGGATTATCAAGGTCTTATACCCTAAACTTAACAAAATGAGATAAATCCATTGGATTCTAAAAATATCTTGCTATAATAGACTTATCCCTCGAAGGAAAACTATACAAGAAATGTATTACCAAAAGAGTAGATTGATCCCTCAAAGGAAAGCTACCTATCTAGGGACTGATCTAATGAAGGATAACCATTCAAGTTAAAATAATTAAAAATGTAGACCATACCCTCAAAGGATGGCTACTCATATATATAAGGCTTCCCACATTGATCAACCTTCACAATACAAGCATATAGGCAAGCTTCCCACATTGATCAATTTTCTTTTAAAAGAAGTTATAAAAATCTGGGTCATCAAATCTCTATGAATCCATTGTAGAGGATAACCCTTTTCCCTTATAATGGCTTGCATCCACATGGTCCCCTTCTCTTTTCTATTATTCTCGCAACAATACATTACCCAAATCCATTACAATTTGCCTAAAAACTGTCTATTGAAGCTTTTTATTAAACATTTTGAAATGCTACAAGTGCAAGTATTAGCTCAAATCCATTACGTGAAAATATCATAAGTGGGGAATTCACTCCGCTTTTACATCATTTAGTTTGGTCACATTTGTTATTTTTAACACATTGATCATACTTTTGACATGCCAAATTAAAAATCAAAACACAACACCATTGAAAGTATCAACACATACATCTAAAATACACATGAAAAAATATGAGGGCACATCATCATAATCATCATCATATATCAAACTTCTAAAACATATAAATGTTTGTATAATTACAGTAATGTCATACATAGGAAAAAAATAGGCTTCCATGAGCCTATAAACAATCATGTAGTAAAATCCATCAAACTAGGATCAAGAGTATCTCCTACTCCATGATCACCACCATTGGCTCCTCCCTCATCCATATCCCCCTCTTGACAGTCTCCAAGGTGGCTGCCACACACTCACTACACTATCACTAGGCCTAGCTTCTGTTATGGCACCCCCTTGGGCAACTACATGATCTAAATACAAAGTAGCATCAACGTAGTTCTTGATCACCATCTCAATGTAGTAATCCCTCTCTTTCTACACAAGATCATAATGTGCTGCTGAAACCATGCCAGAAGGAGGTCCTTTTGATGACCCTCTCTATCGGAGCATCACCGATAAATCTTTGCCATAAATAGAAGGCCCCATCCCATGATCCCCAAGGCCTTCCTAAAAGTATCTCTCTAGACTCATGTACATGTCTCTATCATAAGAGACTTGTATAGGATTTTCCTAAAGCCCATCATGCTCTACGATCAAAACCATATCTAACTCTCAATAAGATTATCTTACACTCCCACTAAGTCATCCCACTCTCTTTGAGTGACATCTCTCTCTACCTCGGCTACGGCCTTCTCAGTTGTCACTGTAGCAACATCTCGAGCTATAACAACACCAGGATCAATCCTCTCCTCATCTTCCTCACCTCCCTCCTCTATTGGATCTCTACTCCGGCATACACCCATCTAATTGATCAGGCTTCCCTCTCCACTGCCCTCATCCTCTCAAAACTCCTCAATGAATGAGACTACCAATAAGCCAAATCTAGGGTGGCCCATGTATCAGTAATAAGCACCACATGACCATCCTCATCTGGACCCATCACACCTAGCTTTTAATGATAGGTGTAGGCCCTACCACAAAATCCTGTGGGGTATTGGTATAATCATCCTCCTACCTATACAGAACTAGATCCTTAGGTATATCTTGAACCAAGACTGAATTGTCTCATAACCTAGACTAAAGTGTATCAACTCATCCTCTCTAGATCTATGGCCCTAAACCCAGATGTCATGTTGTAAATATAATAAATCCCTAGAAAAATTTGCCAATCATGAAAACCCATATACATCCACCAAATCATGTCACCAAATTGTAATCTAGATATCAAGTCTCTATAATAGGTAGGACCCCTTGGCCTTCCTCACTCTACCAAAACTCACACCCCATCTCATGAAACCTAGGTGCCTCACATCAATAACACTAGGAAATCCAAATGGCTGAGTAATGGAGATGTGCTCATGGGCCTAACACTATAGTTAAAATCCAATGTCAATCTTGTAACACTTGTGGGTGTCTAAGCCCACAACTCTCTTGTATGTCTATGCTATCAAGGTAGGAGCCCACTCAAATAACTGTGTGGTGCTCCATCATCTCTACAACTACCCTGTCATCATCCATGGGAATCTCCCACCTCCTGAATTTGGTGTGCAAAACATGAAATACCCAAACATCATCATAGTCATTCGTGGGAACCCCACTCTCTCATACTCGTATAGGGCTTGATAATGGAAAGCTCCCAAGGATTATCTCACACATTGGGCCTCATCTCCATATAATCGCTACATGGTATGTACTCTCTCTACATCTGAAATATAATAGACAAGATCCCCCTTAACTAGAAGTCTGGTAATAAGATGAACATCCTCTAGGGTGATGGTCATCTCCCCTGTAGGCAGCCAAAAATTATTGGTGGAAGGATTCTACCTCTCTAGCAATGCAAGTATCAAACTGCAACATATATGAATCTGCCTGTAAAATTTCATCCAACAAAAACCCACAGCCTCCAAATGGTCCCAATCATCATCAGAAAAATCCTCCATGATCTCATCTAACATCAAGGGGATGCATGGTCTCAGATGGTCAATCAACAATCCACCTACAATACAAACACAAAAGTAAGCATTAGTAACTCTGTAATTTTTTAAAAAAATAAACACTTGAAAACACAAAATACCCTTATCACATGAGCCTAAAATTCAAACATATATATTATAACTCTAAACATTCCACAAAGTCAAAAAAATAGATCAAAAACCATATCTTCTCACTTAAAACAAAAACTATTTTGGTTGCAGGTGAATCGCTGATGATTCACCTCAATCATTAGCAATTGAAGGAATTACTGATAATTCTTATAAATTTGACCTAGGCCATCTACCCGGGCCAAACATGTCCCTAAATCCCTAAAAATCCTTAAAAACTATTAAAAAAAAAAGAATAACATTAAGGCCTACCTCTGCTAGAACGGGCTTCTATTTGCGACTCAAGGAGGCCATTTGACAATTTTTCACTAAAAAAACACGTTTTTCTCCCATTCTGACAAATTCTCTCTTGTATACAGTGCAAAACTGATAAATAAACAATACATTTGGGTACTTATACCCTCAATTTTTCATGTAACCCAATCGCTAGCAATTAAGGAAATCAATCGACGATTCCCTTATTTTAGGCTTCCATGCCTACATTGACCCAAGAGCATGTCATTCCACCCTTTACAAAAATGTGTCATGATTTTTAAAAAGGTCTTAGCCCTCATGATTTGTTTGTTACAACAACATAGTCACAACATCGGGACTTATTGTCATACCATCTATGGGAGATGAGCCCTTTTCCCCCCATCACTTGGTTTTCCCACTCAACAGATTTACCTGGTTAGGGTCATATGTCTACATCTATCAAGCCCTTTGGTGACCCTATTAATTGATTCCCCAACATTTTTCTTTACACCTCCACAATTGGAGCAAGCCTTTTTCAATACACAACACACTGGTGATCACTTTATTACGCTACAAGTAGACTCACCCATGTCAACACAATTCTTTTTCATCATTTTTGTCTAGCCAATTGTCTAAAATTTCACTAGACAAAAGGGGAAAATGAAGACACCAAAAATTTGCATCCCTCAACTCAGACACACTCACGATCGAAAGTGCAACATTTATGACATTACACCCTCTTAAATCATCTTTAGTTAACTAACTAATCGCACACCCCTCACATCTAAAATTATTTAATTAATTAAAATAATTCCCCCTTACACCTAGCTATGTTAAATAATACACCTCACTATGACACCTCATTAACAACATAACTTCCTCTAAAACCACCATCCTAAAAATCACTAACTTAATCCTAACCAACTAACCTTCTAAAATCACTAACTAACTAAATCTTTCCAAAAAATATAACTCCTCTTATCCTAACCAAGTTTTTTTATGAATTTTTACCCTCCTCCAACCTTAAATACTTCAAAATAAGCCATTTCTACTTCAGAATTGAGGAAAAACATCTACCCAACTAATTTAGTTAGGATTTTCTGAAATCACCTATGCGATTTGCCTATTGTCAGAAATCTATAAATATGTGCATTAAGACATCTTTTGGAAGATCATTCTGATGTTTTGTAGGTACATTTTGCTTCATTATCAATGTATTAGAGATCAAGACACCCTTCATCAAATGGGTACCAATGTCACAGTTGCTCCTGATTCATCAAACCCATTGTCAAAATGTTAACTATCACTTCTCATTTAGTCATCTTCAACCATCTGTCTATCAAATTTGCCCATTGTGCAAGGCAATCTTCTCATTTTTCTTGCCTTGGACACTGTTTAATCAGGTAATGTTTGTTTATGTATTTATAATATATCATCAAAATTCTAAATTTACCTTAAATGATAGCTTGAACAAGTTTCTTAGCTTCTATTTTAATAAATTGTTAAAACTAACAACAATTAGACTAGTGATCGCCTTGATCACCAACAATTTACCTGAATCGTAGCGATTCCTATGTTACTTTTTATTTTTCATATTTTCTGCATAATCTGATCAAAATTTCTTTCTTTTTCTTTTTATCTGCTAATCTCTTTTCCAGAATGTTGCTTTCAGATGGACATTAGGTGGTAATAATTACCCTGTAGTTGACATTGGTTCTTTTCCTGTCATTCGACATCCACTAATACTGGGAACAATACAATATCCTCCACGATCTTGAGCTCTATGAATCCAAAATGCACCCTTCAGCCATCTTGAGGATATCTTTGCAAAAAAAATCACATCTGTGAGGCTATCGAAGCTTTGTGGGATGCATAAAATGAAGCTATAAGACTTGTAATTTCACAAAATAGGGATAGTAGTCTGTGAATTATATTAATGTGAAATCAACCAGGTAATAATATATGGACTACAATACTTATAGGTATTGTACAGTCATGTGCAGAAAAAAGAGAGGTTACACAGGTACAACCAAAAATACAATAGATTCCATAATACTTCTGAGAAGCAATAATTACATTAATACAAAAAAATTATTAAGTTACAACTATGCAACAAATAATCCTATAACTATAGAATAAGACAAATATGGTTTGAAAACCATATAACAACATTATTTAATCAATATAATTAATTAAATAATTAATATATACTATGCATAATTAATTAACCTAACATTCCCCCCCTTAATTGTGCATTGTCTCAAGAGATGAGGAGAGGAACTCTCTAACAACTCAAACTTGTCACGTGCAAGTGACTTTGTGATGATGTTTGCTCGTTGTTCCATTGTTGGACAAAATTGAAGATGGATGTTGTGCTTCAACACATGTTCGCATATGAAATGAACCTGTACTTCAATGTGCATGGTTCTCTCGTGAAAAATTAGATCGAGAACAAGTTTGAGAACACCTTCATTAACAACATACATGGTGGCTGGTTTTTCCTATGGTATTCCAACTCCTTCTAGTATGCAACGTAGCCAAATCACTTCAGAAATAGCTTCTCCTATAGAATGATACTCGGCTTCTATGGAAGAGCGAGAAACGAAGTGTTCTTTCTTGCTTTCCCATGGTATTGGTCAAGTTCCCATAAATAATACAAATCTAGAAGTGGATTTTCTGTCATCAATATTTCCTGCATGATCTAAATCCGAATATCCAGTCAAGAAGAAGTTTTCATTCTTCTTTTATTCTACACCAAGATCCACTGATCCCTTGAGATACCTCAAAATGCACCTTACTACTTTCCAATGACAAAATTTGGGTTCCTGCATGAACCTAGATAGATAGCTCACTGAAAAGCTGATATATGGTCTAGTGTAGGTCAGGTAAATGAGACTCCCAATCAACTACCAATAGAGAGTGGCACTTACCTTAGGAGATGGATCTGAACGAGATAACTACAATATGTTCTCCATAAGTTTAGTAATTGGTGTGCAATCCATCATCCTAAACTTATTAATCTTTGTCTTGGTATATTTCATCTGAGAAATAGAAATGTGATTCTCTTTCTACCATACTTCCAATCCAAGACAATAATGCATTAGCCCGAGATCGGTCACGTGAAATGATCGATTATAATATTTCTTTGTTACATCAATCATCCTCACTGAACTACCAGTGATTACTAGATCATCGACATAAACAACGACAATCACAATCTTGCCCCCTTGCTTTTTGAGGTAGAGATTGGGATCGTATGGATTTGTAAAAAATCCATGTTGTACGAGATGCACATCAATCTTGACGTAACATGCCCGAGGTGCCTGTTAGAGGCCATACAGAGATTTCCTAAGTCTGCATACCTTTGCTTGTTGACCAGGTACTACATATCCCTCAGGTTGAGTCATGTAGACTTCTTCTTGTCAATCTTCATTTAGGAAGGCACTTTTTACATCCATCTGGTGGAGTTTCTAGCCAAAATATGTAGCTAGAGCAAAGATCATTCTGAATGTTTTAATCTTAGTTGTGGGATAAAATGTCTCCTCGTAGTTTATGCCTTCTTTTTGTGCATACCCCTTTGCTACTAGTCTTGCTTTATACTTTTCCAATGTACCACCTGCTTTGTACTTTGTTTTAAATATCCATCTACATCTAATGGGTTTATTTCTTAGTGGAAGATCGACAAGCTGCCAACTTTTATTCTTCATCACTGATTGATATTTAGATTTCATGGCATCTTTCCAAGATTTTGACTATAGGGATTCCTAGAATATAGAGGGCTCATCAAATTCAATAACTCTACTCATCAAAGCAAAGTTAACTTCTTCTCTTGCTTTACTGTGAGTTTGTGGTCTAGGGGTGGATGTATCCAGTGGAGCATCCATTCTTGCATCTCGTAATGTGATAGTACACCACTTGGGCATATGCTGAATTGTTCTCGTGGGTCGTGGTTCTATCTGATCAACACCACCATCCCAATTGTCAATTTTATCATATGAGGGAACGTCAGCTTCAATTTTTACAATTGGATAAAAATCTACATCTTGTGAGTTTGGAGGAGGAGTCTCTGCTTCCTTCTTAAAAAAAAACTCCACATCTCTGTTGGTGTAGACTTTTCTAGTCTTAGGATCCATCAATCTATACCCAAGGGTCTCTTCATTGTACCCAATGAAGACAAATTTTTGTGACTTCATGTCTAATTTATTTATATTCTTCTTGGGTATGTGCATGCTTGCTTTGCACCCAAATACTCTAAGGTGTGATGATTTCCACTTTGACCATGCTTCTTGTGGTGTTACTCCATCAAGAGAAACTGTGCGCACTCTATTCAAAAAATACATTGTTTTCTTTGTTGCTTCTTCCTAGAATGTCTTTGCAAGTCCAGAGTCATCGATCATGCATCACACCATTTCCATGATAGTGCATTTTCTTCTCTTGACAACACCATTATGCTGCAGTGTGTATGGAGGAGGCATTTGTCGATGAATCTCGTTAGTTTGTAGGTAGTGTTTGAACTCATTACTAGTGAATTCCCCCCCTCTATCTGAGTGGAGAGTTCTGATGTGATGAAAAGTTTCATTCTCAACTGCTACTTTGAACTTCTTGAAAGTTTCAAAAGCTTCCCTTTTGTTGTGAAGACAAAAAATCCATATTTTTCTTGAGTATTCGTCAACACAAAGCATGAAGTACTGGAACCCATAATAACTTGGTTGCATCAGACCACAAAGATCAGTATGAACCAGGTCAAGTTTTTCATGAGTTTGAAATGTACTCTTCTAGAATGAAGCTTTGTGTTGTTTTCCTTCTAGGTAGTGAGGACACTCGTCTGTATCCTTCTGAAGAGATGGTAGCCCATGTACCATATTTCACCAGCGAAGTTTCTCAAGATACTTGAAACTTACATGACCAAGTCTCTGATGCCACAACTATGCTAAGGTGGATTTCTTAGCCACAAGTGCTTGATCATCTCTATGAATAAAATCAAGTTGGAACATACGTCCCACATTGGAGGCTTTTGCAACTATTTTTGAGCCCCATGATTTATCTCAAATTAAACATGTTTTCTTGCTGGAATGACTATCAAAGTCAATTTTTAGGTTGTGATCAAGGAGTTGACTAATTAAAAGAAGATTCTTCGTCAACCCAGAGACATATAAGACATCTAAAAGTCTATGGTTGTGTGAACCAAGGGGTAGAGAAATGTTACTAATCCCCTGAAATGTATATGAAGAATCATCTCCCAACAAAAGATGATTTTATGATGGCGTGTCTCTCATTGAAATAAACCAGTCTCTATGGCCAGTCATGTGTTGAGTGGCCCCAAAATCATCATACCAACCATCACTAGATGATGTGGATGGTTCACTTGATTGAGCAGTGAACAAGTAGTCTTCATTGTCTGACTGTTCTTATTGCTCAACAATATTTCCTTGTTGATGGGGACTTCTTTTCTATTTCCCCTTTTTCTACCCTTGATTATAGTTAGAATGTCGCTTGTGAGACTATTGTTGTTGAGGTCTAGAGTTGCTAGATGAACCTTTCTTGTAAGTATTATATCAACAATCTTGTAGGTCATGCCCTCTTTTACAGCGAGGACATTACTCCTTCTGTTGTTTGTCCCCTTGATTTTGATTATGATTTTTGGAGTTTTGATAGGAATTAGGTGTTCCCTTGCCTTTTCGTTTCCATTTTTATGTGAAGAAAGTGTCTACTCCTCTTCATCATCCTTATTATGCATGGCTTCCTCTTGTTGCAGTAGGTTTTCCATCTTGTCAAAACTAACCGTCATATCTGACACGTTTATTTTTGTGAAAAAAATGCGGTAAGAAGAGGGGAGTTCTTTCAAAACAATGAGAATGAGATCATCATCTGTGACTACTTCTCCCAAGGCTAGAAGTGAATCCCTCAATTTTGTAGCTATTCTATGGAGAGCCTCTATTTTTTTCATTATGCTTGAGCTTCAATGTGTGTAACTGACTTTGCAAATTTAGTATAACATTCTTGTTCTTGGCCTCGTATACTATGCTCAACTTATCCCATGCTTCTTTAGATATTTTGACATCTCGAATGTGGGTTTGCACATCATTTGACACTCCAAACAAGATGATGAGTTTGGCCTTCCGATCTGCTTTATTAAACTACCATTGTTGTGTTGTATCAATAGTTGATCTAGTCAGAGTACCATTCACAACAGGCCAAATCTCTTTAAACTCAAGTTGTGTCTTGATTTTTGTCTTCCATGTAGCACAGTTGTTTCCTCTGAGTAGTTGTGAATCTGGAATAAAAATTTGGGGGCATTGGTGCCCATTCTACATTAATCACTTATAGGGTTTGGCTCTTATCACTTCAGGTATAAGGTATCCCAATCTATATACCATTAGTCCGATATACTGAACCTTTCTATATACGTGCCCTTCTGATAGACCAAACAGTATATGGAAGAAGCTCGCTCTTTCTATATACCTGGCAGTATGTGAAAGAGGTGTTAACGTACGTGAAAGAATTCAATATGCAGTATTAAGACAATATTGAAAGGGGTCTTTGCAATTATTGACACCGGCTAAAAGAAATATCCTCATACGTGCACGTAACTTTGCTATATACTCAAATAATTTCTTAGTCTAGATTTATGTCATGTAATCATTCGCAGATAGATGGGATGGATCATAGTGTGTGCAATGTGACCTTATTACTCCCTGTCGATTTATAGGGATGATGCCTAGACGATGTTGTTGCAGCTATATTAGGCGTTAAGTGTAGTAGTAGTCATGACGGCTTTACCCATAAGTGCTTCCCAGAGGCACCGTATATACCGAATGCTGTGAATGAAATTAAGGATCTCGTGAGTGTTACAAAGCCAATTTTTTACTTTTTTTATATTACAATTCTGACAATTTTTTTGAGCAGTTACAAAGTTTGTAGTTGAAAATGGCAACCTGTAAATTAGTAAAATATTTTGAAGCATGCAATTACATTAAAAAAATTTTGGAAAAATTGAATGGCAGGAAAAAAAAATAAAATTTGTGGGCCCAGGTGGCCTCCAGAGCCCAAAATGACCCTTGATGCTGGAAACCATTAAAAAGAGGCCCAAGATGAAGTTTTTGGGTGGTCCTCTTTTGGAAAAAAATGCCCGAAATGAAAAAATAGGCTTAGTGGGAAAAAAAATTACTGTAAATTTAGGGTTTTCCCCACTAATTTTTGGTAGCCTGTGTAGTTGTGACTAGCTGATTTAGAGGTGATTTTCCTGCTAAAATATCCTCTAAATTCGGCGGGTTTGGAATTTTTCCACTAAATTTCAAAAAATGAATAACTTGTTGTGTCTTTTGTGATTCAAACCATACACCTCATACTTGTAAGTCTTTACCTCTATCCACATTGGCTCTATGAGCGCTTAGTGTATGAAACTGAGAAAAATGTATTTAAAGAAGTTTAATTTCGAACTAACCTTTTAAAAGAAGCGAACCAGCTGACTTGGAGTCCATGTGGACTGTGTGCATGGAGGAGTGAAAAAATTAGGGCTTTGCACCACAAAACTGGATCTAAGCTCTTCTTTTATCTCTCCTTCACCACTATTTTATTTGATTTATGCCTTCCTTTTGTTGTCGTCACCTTTTTTTTTGTTTGTGATTGCAGGTTATAGGTTGCAGGGACTGGATTCACATATTACTCATGGTTTTTCATTTTTTTATAGGTCCCACTCATGGAGGAGTGTTCTTGGAATGCTCCACATTTTGTGTGTATTTGCAGGTCTCGTGCGTGGAGGTGTGTGGACTACTCCACGTTTTTATTTGCTTGATCATTATTTAATGTCAATGGGCACTAGCTCGGTTTGCACTCGATCTAGCTTCGATCAAAGATCAATACAACGGAGGTAGGAGTGGCTTGGCCCAACTCATACATGGGTTTTCAAATCGGTGTAAAATTCTTGTAAATACCCTGATCAATGCTAATACAACACAGCTCGGTATAAGCTCGGCAGATAACTTGGTTCGGAGTCGTTTGGGGGCTATGCAAATAGCTCAAAATCCTTCAGGAGCTCAATGAATGGCTTGAGGAGACCTTCCTCCAAATTTGATAAGATAGATAATATTATTTGTAGCTAAGCAATTTAGAGACAAAACCCCTGATGGGGAAAAAATAACTTATTTATTTTTAAATTCCTACAAATTTTGCCTGGTGCTAGGTGAATCAATGCAAAAAAAAATTACGTTCCAAACACTTGGAATAAATAGGATGATGTGGGGAGGTAGGGATGGGGCTGGGAGGTTGTAGGAGGCTACACAGGCTATCAATTGTTCCGGGATACAAACAAGGAGAAGTTGCAACAATGCAACAACAAAATTAAAAATACATTAGCTTTCAAATATTATCCCGGGAAGCATATAAATTGTTATAACAATTATCCCTATGAAACTAAAAAGACAAATATCGTTTGAAAACCATATAACAATACGAAACAAAAATATGGTTTATATTATAACCATTATTATTTAATTAATTAAATTAATTAAATAATTATACTATGCATAATTAACCTAACAGAAAATTGTAAAAATCCAAGAAATTTTTGAGAAAATCATCATATTTGGACAAGGCCCTAGGAGTAGCTCGACGAGCTACTTGGGCGAGCTAGAGCTAACTCAGGTGAGGTGAGCTACTTGGTGGAGATGTGAAAGGGTTGGAAAGTCAGTTTTCACATGGCGAGATAGTCAGTGGTGATCTCACCAAAGTCAATGCGGCGGGGCCAAGTGTTAACTTTTCGAGCGAGTCAGCAAGAAACGAAGAAGGGGGCTCGGGTGGTCTAGCGTGGCCACATCAGACAAAGCATGCCCAAGAGGAACACAAGGGAACTCGGGCCACAGGGACGTGAGTTACCACATGCCTGAGTTTTTTGTAACACACGAAAGGATTGACAATACAGAGGAATTGGTCAATGCAGAGCCAGCGAGCCTAGGAGGAACTCGGACAGGGAGTGCACGATGGGCCCGATGTGGGTGCATCAACTAACGTGGGATCAAGGAGCCCAGAGGGGACTCAGGAAATTTGGGAAGTACACACCCAATATGGCCATGGATGGAGTGTGAGGAACACCCACAGAAGGTTAAAACCCGCAACA